>CM053030.1:49832266-50082266 GCA_028564925.1 Lithobates sylvaticus
CCGGTAGTCAATGCAAGGGCGCAGGGAGTGGTCCTTTTTCTCAACAAAAAAGATGCCCGCGCCGGCCGGGGACGTGGAGGGGCGGATGAAGCCTTTTGCTAGATTTTCATCTATGTAGTCTTTTAGAGTGCCCAATTCCTGTTCCGTTAATGGAAAAATCCTTCCAAAGGGGACTTCTGTTCCAGGTAGTAATTCTATGGGGCAATCATAAGGCCTGTGGGGAGGAAGAGTTTCTGCCCCCTTTTTACTGAATACATCCACAAAGTCCCGGTAGGGTTCAGGAATGGACTGGTGGAGTTCAGCATCAGACCCCATACAGAGAAGAGGAGCCAGTTTGACAGAGGTTTGACATTGACAATTCTGCCGACAATATTCAGAAGAAAACTGGACTTCCCCTGTGGCCCAGTTGATATTGGGGTTGTGGGCCCGCAACCAGGGCATTCCAAGTATGATTGGAAAGAGTGGAGATGGTATGACGTCCAGACAGAGAAATTCTTGATGTTGAGAGTCTATAGTGGCGAATAGAGGTGTGGTTTCTTGGGTTACCGGACCGGAACTAAGGGTGGATCCATCGGCCAGGTGTACTGAAAGACCTCGGGTCTTGGGTTGAAGAGGAATGCCATGACTGGTTGCGAAGGCTTGATCAATGAAGCAGCTGCATGCTCCTGAGTCAATGATGACCGATACTGGAATGCTCCGGCCGGAGAGCTGTAAAATAATGGAGATCGCCAGGTGAGTGCCAGTTGGAAGCAAGACAGGTGCACACAAGGAAGAAGAGGGCAGGCACTTACGTGTCTTGTTGGGGCACATTCTTGCATAATGTCCAGGTTCACCACAGTATAGACACAGGTTGTGGGCCCGTCTGCGCATCTTCTCTTCAGGAGTCAAAGAAGGTCTGAGCAACCCAATCTGCATTGGTTCCGGAGCTCCTGTCGCTAGAGTAGATGAAGCTGAAGGAGCCACACCGGGTGGCCCGGTGACCTTGGGGACCATCCAGAAGGGACGAGAAGGTCCGGAGGCTCTTTCGGCCCGTCTTTCCCTGAGACGGCGGTCAATTTGCACCGATAAGTTGATAAGTTCATCTAAAGTTGGAGGAACCCCCACTCGAGCCAGTTCATCTTTCAGAGGGTCTGATAATCCTTTGCGAAATTGATGGCGTAACGCCGCATCATTCCATTCTGTATCAGAGCTCCAACGTTTGAACTCGACGGCATAGTCCTCGGCCGTTCTGCGACCTTGCTGTAAGGACTGTAATGCGACTTCGGCTGTAACGGTGGGTTGAGGGTCCTCATATAGCTGTGACATAGCAGTGAAGAGACTACTAAAGGACTCCAAGGATGCGGCTTTCTGCTCCAGCAGGCGGTGGGCCCAGGTCTGGGGTTCCCCTGTCAGGAGGGAGATGATGAAGCCCACCTTAGTAGCTTCCAGAGAGAAAGTCCGTGGCTGTAGGGCAAAATAAAGCTCACATGCGTTGCGGAAGGCACGGAACTTACTTCGTTCCCCGGCAAACTTCTCGGGTAGGGGTACCTTGGGTTCTGGGGGTAACATAATTACAGACGGTGGCTGGGGAAGTCCCGTGGAAGACGTTCCTTGAGAGTTAGCGGACAAAGTCTGAACCTGTTCCATCAAACGGGTGTAACCTTCCTGTAGGCCTTTTACTGCTTGGGAGAGACCTGCTAGATGTCTGCCTAGTTCCTCCATGGGGGAGACCCCCTGCCCGGACTCGGTCATGGCTGCCTGATACTATCACAAACGTCACGTACCTGACAGATGAGTCCAATTGGGCAGGAGGAGGTCTCCCGTACGGATCCGACTGACGGCCCCTGGAGGTGGGTACAGGAGGCACGGAAGTCAGGAAGGGTAAGGGAGCCTGAGGTAAGGGTCCGGAAGTTGGTGCAGGTGGTCCGCTGTTGATGAGGTGAAGTGCAGGTAAGCAGGGTTCACAGGTAGAAAGGTAAAGTTCCGGTATGTAGAGTTCACTGACAGCAAGGTGAAATAACGGTAGATAAACTCACATCACACAGCGGGTAAGGGATGGTGATGGGGTTCCCAATACAGGTGGTGAAACTCACTGTAAGCCGGATGTAATACAGGATAAGCGGATACAGGTCCCTTGAGCAGGAGATATAAGAAGTCCAAATCCAAGCAGAAGTCGGCAACGTTCAAACAGCACAGTACAAAGGAGTTGGCAGGAGAATGGTCAGTCAAGCAGGGGTCTGGGGCAGGCGGAAATCCGGATAGTCCAAAGGGTTAAGCCAAGGTCTTCACAGGTAAGCAGGGTATAATACAGGAACAAACAGATCACTGAGAGATCACAGGAACAAGGTAGTGGCTGGTGCAGAGTATCAGGTATACTGAAGATCAGGCAGCACTAGCCAGCAGGTGCTGCTTGATTAAATAGCCCCATTGGCGCCAACAGTCCATACAGGTGAGTGTGAATCACAGGGCGCGCGCCCTTGGACGCCAGCGCGCGCGCGCACGCAGACCCGCGCTCACGGGAACGCGCGCACCACCATGCGTCGGCGCGCGTCGGCGCGTGCCAGTCAACCGCCTGGAAACACGATTTTCCTGACATGGCCTGAGGTGTGTGCTGCCTTTTTCCTATGTCTCGGGCCGGCTGGCCCGAGGCTTCACAACTGAAGAGTAGGCCCAGAAGTTCTGGGGTCTACTGATCCAGGGGTGGTCCTGTGCTGTCTTGCCTGCGGGGAGAAGCCAAGCGACTGAAGGATCCAGGGGAGGACTTTTTCGGGAGAGGAGCGAACAACAAGGCTGGTACCTCTGGAAAAGCCTGGAGACTCAGTTGGAGGACGCATCCTGGGTTACCTACCACACAGTATCGCTGAGTCGGCTGAAAGAAACCGGTATTGTGTGACAGCTTTTTAACTTTGCAACAAGAAGCTGATTGTGCTTTCCTGTGGCAGAGGATTGCACAACGATTTTGCTAAAATTAACGAGTCTGTGGCAGAGACTTTGACCAAGCATCTCATCGGCTGCTAGGTCAGGAGAGAGGCCTATCCGGTGGTTTCTAAATCCAGCCTGTTTAAGCTGTTTGTCCTCTGGATCAAGGAAATACCTTTAACCCGCAAACTACAAGGTACCTGAATTCCCCTTAACCCTCTATTGCAAAATTGTGTGTTTTGGTCAAATAAATCTTCAGAAAAAGGACTAAGTGTCGGAGCCAATATTCTTTAACCACCCCTTTAACAGGACCCCTAAGATGGACACAGTGAACAGGTGAGGTAACGGTAAGCCCAACAAAAACCAGCAGCTCCTTCGGGGGTCAGTGCTACATGTGCACTGCTCTATGCATGCTAAAAATCCCATCATTCATAGACCCTTGTCAATCTCAAAAGCAAGCTACATTCTGACAAACAATGGCGACCATGGAGAATGAACAAAGCCACCCTCTAACAGGAAGTCAGATCCAGTGTTGGTCATCTTACTTTAAAAAAGTAATTAGTTAAGTTACAAATTACTTCTCCCAAAAAGTAATTGCGTTAGTAACTCAGTTACTACATTGGAAAAGTAATTAGTTACTCAGCAAAGTAACTGACTTTTTTTTAATATTCTATACGTGTAACTAAGGGGCGGGTCTAGTATTACTGTAACCAAGGGGCGCATTTATTATTATTGTTATGTATCGTGTAACCAAGGGGCTGCTTTATTAATACTCTAACCAAGGGGCAGATCTGTTATAGCGTGTAAGCAAGGGGCGGGTCTATTATTATTATATTGTGTAAGGGGCGGATGGCTACAGAAGAGCTTGATATATAACAATAATAATAAATGCGCCCCTTTGTTACAGTAATACTAGACCCGCCCCTAAGTTACACGATAGATGCCCCTTGCAGAGTAGCACGAGCATTGGGAGCGTGCGGCATTGCCTCGTACAATTACATGGTAACTGCGCCTGCGCGGGGTAGAGTTCACTCAGAGCTGTTTAGGTTCGGCAATTTTCGTAAGCTCCGTAGTCCTTCGTACTGCGCAAGCACTGCGCCTGCGCAGTACAGGGGGTCCTTATCCGGCGGGGGAACTTTTTCGGCAGGACACAGGAATTACACTGCGCCATGTAATTGTACTGCCATGTAATTGAGGTAAATCCGCCCAAGTAATGGGAACTGAGTTACCATGAGGGGAAAAGTAATCAGTTAGATTACTCGTTACCCTCTAAAGTAACTGCGTTACGTAACTCCGTTTATTTTAACTCAGTTACTTACATCACTGGTCAGATCACAGCAATAAATAAAAGGTATTTAGAGGAGGCCGAGAGCAATAGAAGGGAGTTTTCTGGAAGAACATAAACTTAAGTAGAACTTTTTGTTTTTAAACCAGAGTTTAGTGTCACTTTACTAACAAAAATTACCCCTATGAAATGATACCCTTCTGTCACAACAGCTTTAATCCACAGTACTGGTGCCAAGTACTGTCCCGGTTATGCTAACAGCGCTTCTGTTACCGGTCCCCAATATAGACATTCTTTTATGTCAAGATCAATGAAAGTAGGGAGGTTGCCTGTAGGTCCCATCAAAATGTTGCTGTGATGCCCCATGATCTGTAGTTACACCCCTGATTACATACAATAGAAAATAATTAATTCTGAAAATAAGAGACATTGTAATTAACAAAGAACAGCTCGTCCCTGTGTTTCAGCTCGTATAATACAGATTAAAGTTTAAATTCCTGGAAAAAGGAGAACATATGTAATCTCTTGGCATTTCCATGTCATGTCTTTAAGCTCCAGGCAACGCAATGAGCAAAATTCTAACGACATGAAGCTTTAAAGAGAAATGTTCTATACATCTAATAAGAAAAAAAACTGGTTTATCAACTTTACACAGTTCACTGCATAAAAATTTAAACTGACCAGGAAAAAACCCTGCATAACTCAACAAATATAGAAACATGAGCACAAGGTATTTAAGCAGTGTGTCCAGGGCCGTTTTTTCCACTGGGCATGCTGGGCAGTTGCCCGGGGGCCCCACTTGCCTGGAGGGCCCCATCCAGGGCTGATCCTCAGCACTGCAATCTGCTGCTTAATTTGACTGACTGCACTGGTTGCTCACTTGCTAGAATCGCCGGCCGCCTGGCATCTAGCTAGCAACCAGTAACGTCAGTCGGAGGCCGCGGCCGCCCCAGCATTCATAGCGCACCGCGCCCGCCCCAGCGGCTAGTGAACAAGCTCCGCCATGTTCTTAAGACAGCGTGGAGAGGGAGCGGAAAGACGGCCCTTGATAGCTGGTGCTGCGTTGCTCTGCTGTGAGTGACACACTGTACTGCACCAGGCCGGCGGCCTCAAGTAAGTCTAATGCCTCGTACACACGTAGGGACTTTTGCCGGCGGACCTAGTCCAGCGGACAATCCCGCGGGACTTTCCGGCTAGGTCCGCTGGACTTTCCGAGGGTGTGGACTTGCCCACACACGCACGGACTTCTCCAGCGGATAATCCGCCGGCCAAAAGTCCGCGGGACTTTTGAAAATGAACGGACTTGCCCACACACGGAGCAGTCCGTTAATTTCGAACGTAACTTCAGGTTACGTAGCTAGCGTAGGCAGTAAATGCCGCCGCGCTAGCTCCGCAAGCTGGCATGGATTTAAAGGGAATCCCCACGCCGAAAAAACGGCGTGGGGGTTCCCCCCAAATCCATGTCAGACCCTCATCCGAGCACGCAGCCTGGCAGGCCAGGAAAGGGGTGGGGACGAACGAGCGCCCCCCCCCCCCTCCTGAGCCGTACCAGGCCGCGTGCCCTCAACATGGGGGGTGCCCTGGGGAAAGGGGGGCCGTGCGGCCCCCCCACCCCAAAGCACCTTGTCCCCATGTTGATGAGGACAAGGGCCTCTTCCCGACAACCCTGGCCGTTGGTTGTCGGGGTCTGCGGGCGGGGGCTTATCGGAATCTGGGAGCCCCCTTTAATAAGGGGGCCCCCAGATACCGGCCCCCCACCCTATGTGAATGAGTATGGGGTACGATGTACCCCTACCCATTCACCTAAGGTGTAAAATGTAAAGTACAAAAACACACACACTTTTGAAAAAATATTTTATTGCACTGCTCCGGGGGTCTTCTTCCGTCTTGGGGGTCTTCTCGCCGGACTCCTCCGCTCTCTTCTGCTCTTTTACCTAGCTCTTTCACGAGGGAGGAGTCCGGCTACCTTCTTCGTCGTCGCCGCCGCCGTCGTCTGGGGGTCTCGATCCGCCTTCGGGGGTCTTCCGGGGGTCTCTTCTGTTCTTGCGGCGGTCGTCGTCTTCCGCGCCGCCGGCGCCTTGTCCTTCTTCTTGTCCTTCTTGTTCTTCTTCTTCTTCCGATGTTGACCCGTCGCTGTCTCTGCCCGGAATGCCTGTGCCGATCTGCGCTCGGACTTATATAGGGACATGGGGGACAGGGTCACATGCACATGTCACATGGTGACCCCGCCCCCTTGTGTTGTCACAGTCCCGGAGGATGCTGGGACTGTGACATCGCAAGGGGGCGGGGTCACCATGTGACATGAACATGTGACCCTGTCCCCCATGTCCCTATATAAGTCCGAGCGCAGATCGGCACAGGCATTCCGGGCAGAGACAGCGACGGGTCAACATCGGAAGAAGAAGAAGAACAAGAAGGACAAGAAGAAGGACAAGGCGCCGGCGGCGCGGAAGACGACGACCGCCGCAAGAACAGAAGAGACCCCCGGAAGACCCCCGAAGGCGGATCGAGACCCCCAGACGACGGCGGCGACGACGAAGAAGGTAGCCGGACTCCCCTCGCTCGGTAAAAGAGCTTGGTAAATGGCGGGGGAGTCCGGCGAGAAGACCCCCAAGACGGAAGAAGACCCCCGAAGGCGGATCGAGACCCCCAGACGACGGCGGCGACGACGAAGAAGGTAGCCGGACTCCCCTCGCTCGGTAAAAGAGCTTGGTAAATGGCGGGGGAGTCCGGCGAGACGACCCCCAAGACGGAAGAAGACCCCGGAGCAGTGCAATAAACTATTTTTTCAAAAGTGTGGGTGTTTTTTTTTTACTTTACATTTTACACCTTAGGTGAATGGGTAGGGGTACATCGTACCCCATACTCATTCACATAGGGTGGGGGGCCGGTATCTGGGGGGCCCCTTATTAAAGGGGGCTCCCAGATTCCGATAAGCCCCCGCCCGCAGACCCCGACAACCAACGGCCAGGGTTGTCGGGAAGAGGCCCTTGTCCTCATCAACATGGGGACAAGGTGCTTTGGGGTGGGGGGGCCGCACGGCCCCCCTTTCCCCAGGGCACCCCCCATGTTGAGGGCACGCGGCCTGGTACGGCTCAGGGGGGGGGGGCGCTCGTTCGTCCCCACCCCTTTCCTGGCCTGCCAGGCTGCGTGCTCGGATGAGGGTCTGACATGGATTTGGGGGGAACCCCCACGCCGTTTTTTCGGCGTGGGGAGTCCCTTTAAATCCATGCCAGGTCACGGAGCTAGCGCGGCGGCATTTACTGCCTACGCTAGCTACGTAACCTGAAGTCACGTGCTAAATGAACGGACTTGCCGATGAGCGGCAAGTCCGTTCATTTCAAAAGTCCCGCGGACTTGCCCACTAACGGCGGGATTATCCGCTGGACTGCCAAGTCCAGCGGATAATTTGAAAACAAAACTTCAAACTTTAGTCCGCCGTACTTTGGCGCCAAAAAGTCTGCCGGCGCCCACACACGAGGGGATTATCCGCTGGACTTCAGTCCAGAGGATAATCCCGCGGGATTGTCCCTTCGTGTGTACGCGGCATAACACTGTCTATTTAAGTTTGTTCAAGTTGTGCATCAAACACAGCCACTGTCTGTGCCCCTCAAAAGCTGCCACTGTGCCCATCAAACAGCCACTGTGCCCATCAAAGCTGCCACTGTGCCCATCAAAGCTGCCACTGTGCCCATCAAACACAGCCACTGTGCCCATCAAACACTGCCACTGTGCCCATCAAACACTGCCACTGTGCCCATCAAACACTGCCACTGTGCCCATTAAACACTGCCACTGTGCCCATCAAAGCTGCCACTGTGCCCATCAAAGCTGCCACTGTGCCCATCAAACACTGCCATTGTGCCCATCAAACACTGCCACTGTGCCCATCAAAGCTGGCACTGTGCCCATCAAACACAGCCACTGTCTGTGCCCATCAAAGCTGCCAATGTGCCCATCAAACACAGTCACTGTCTGTGCCCCTCAAAAGCTGCCACTGTGCCCATCAAAGCTGCGACTGCGCCCATCAAACACAGCCACTGTGCCCATCAAAGCTACCACTGTGCCCATCAATCACAGCCAGTGTGCCCATCAAAGCTGCCACTGTGCCCATCAAAAGCTGCCACTGTGCCCATCAAACGCTGCCACTGTGCGCATCAAACTTGTGTTAAATTGTCCAAACATTGTGTTAATGTTTAAACACTGATTTTGTTGGAAGTACCAATAAATATAGTCTTATTGATCATTTGCATTTTTATTCTGGTGCATGATTGTGTAGACAGGGCCCCAGTGCACTAAATTGCCCGGGGGCCTATAATGCTCTTAAGATGGCCCTGAGTGTGTCAGGGTAAAAATTACCATATTCAGTAAATCTCTGCAACAAATGATAATTTAGCTATGTTTGTTCCTTTAGAAAAGCTGCAATTTCAAAAGAATACTCGTTGGTCTGCCTGAAGTTCAATGTGCTCCTAAACTTTCAGTTCGGGCTGACAACATAGTGCCTTTGCTGCTCCTAAATCCTAAGCAGTGTTGTCAGCCCTGTCTGTAGGGAGGGGCAAATTGTATACCCCTGTAAGGTAGGTAGAGTTCTTCTTCAAATGTACCAGGAAGTGAGGTTAGTTCACTTCCTTCTTGGGAGAACCTTATAAATGTGTAGGGTGGAGTTTAGTGTGCATGTGGGCGTTGTTCTGGAAAGTAACCAGAATATGGAGATGTAAGGCTAAGGTCTACCTGTTTTTTCCCTAGGGTGGGTTTCCCTGGTCCCGGCTTTTGGCTTAAATACACCTCTGATTATGGGACAAGGACTTGTTACACGCCATTAGGGATGAGCTTCGAGTTCGAGTCAAACTCATGTTCGACTCGAACATTGCTTGTTCGCCTGTTCACCGAACAGCGAACAATTTGGGGTGTTCGCGGCAAATCAGAAAAGCTGCGGAACACCCTGTTAAAGTCTATGGGAGAAATCTAAAGTGCTAATTTTAAAGGCTTATATGCAAGTTATTGTCATAAAAAGTGTTTGGGGACCTGGGTCCTGCCCCAGGGGACATGTTTTAATGCAAAAAAAAGTTTTAAAAATGGCCGTTTTTTTGGGAGCAGTAATTTTAATAATGCTTAAAGTGAAACAATAAAAGTGTAATATTCCTTTAAATTTCGTACCTGGGGGGTGTGTATAGTATGCCTGTAAAGGGGCGCATGTTTCCCGTGCTTAGAACTGTCCCTGCACAAAGTGTCATTTCTGCAGGAAAAAAAGTCATTTAAAAGCACTCGTGGCTATAATGAATTGTCGGCTCCCCACTATACAGAGAACAGTCATTGAAAGTCACTGATAAAAAAAATAAAAAAATGCGTGGGATTCCCCCCAAATTCAATTACCAGGCCCTTCAGGTCTGGTATTGATTTTAAGGGGAACTCCACGCCAAATTAAAAAAAAATGGCGTGGAGTTCCCCCCAAAAATCCATACCAGACCCTTTATCTGAGCACGCAACCTGGCAGGCTGCAGGAAAAGAGGGGGGACGAGAGAGCGCCCCCCCTCCTGAACTGTACCAGGCCACATGCCCTCAACATTGGGAGGATGCTTTGGGGGTCTGTGACCCCTCAAAGCACCATGTCCCCATGTTGATGGGGACAAGGGCCTCATCCCCACAACCCTGGCCGGTGGTTGTGGGGGTCTGCGGGTGGGGGCTTATCAGAATCTGGAAGCCCCCTTTAACAAGGGGACCCCCAGATCCCGGCCCCCCCTGTTTGAAATGGTAACGGGTACATTGTACAACTACCATTTCACAAAGAAAGTGTAAAAAATTGTTAAAAAACACAGACACCGTTGGGAAAAGTCCTTTATTAAAAATGAAAAAAATAAAAAAAAGATTCCAGCGGTGGTAATCCACTCTTGCTATCCAGCGATGGTTGATCTCTTCTCCGGGGTCCAGCGATGGGTGATCTCTCCCGATGGTCCAGCGCAGCGCATCCTGTCTCCACCAGAGACACTGCGGGAATCTCGGTGACAGGTCTTAGCTGAGGAGGACGGGGCCAGCCGTCACCTGACCCCGCCCCCTCTGATGCAAGGGGAAAGAGATCAGCCATCGCTGGATAGCAAGAGTGGATTACCACCGCTGGAATCTTCTTTTTTTTTTTTTTTTCTTTAATAAAGGACTTTTCCCAACAGTGTCAGTGTGTTTTTTAACAATTTTTTACACTTTCTTTGTGAAATGGTAGGGGTACTTTTGTACCCCCTTACCATTTCAAACAGGCGGGGCTTCCAGATTCTGATAAGCCCCCACCCGCAGACCCCCACAACCACCGGCCAGGGTTGTGGGGATGAGGCCCTTGTCCCCATCAACATGGGGACATGGTGCTTTGAGGGGTCACAGACCCCCAAAGCATCCTCCAAATGTTGAGGGCATGTGGCCTGGTACAGTTCAGGAGGGGGGGGGGCGCTCTCTCGTCGTCCCCTCTTTTCCTGTGGCCTGCCAGGTTGCGTGCTCGGATAAAGGGTCTGCTATGGATTTTTGGGGGGAACTCTGGTCCATTTTTTTTTAATTTGGCGTGGAGTTCCCCTTAAAATCCATACCAGACCTTAAGGGTCTGGTATGGATATTTGGGGGGAACCTGTAGAACACGCTGCAGTATACAACTAGTTAGCAGGCCTATTAAACCCTGCTAGGCACACTGATATAAAGTTAGTTATGAAAGTACACACACTGCTGCTAGTAAAACACTATCTTATTTATTTCCCAAGAATCAGGAACGCTAACATAAAGTATTAAAAGATATTACAATATCACAAAGTTTACAATCAAATCACATAATACAAGAATATCAAAGATACTTATCACAAGGCCCTCCATGAAAACCTTAAAATGGCTGCCAAGCCATGAGGCTTGAATAGAATCATCATCAGCTGTGTTCATAGGAGAAAAAGGCAGAGAGACACCTTCTCATGTCAGGGATTCCCAGCAAACAGAGACTGACTCCTGTGTGTGCGAACTCTTCATTCAAACCCACACACCCACTCAAAGCCACCCCCCCTTTGCCTTTCATCCAACAGGTATCCATAGCGACCTTAGTAGTAACAGTCTCCCTTGAAGCTTGTAATTACACATGTCACAGCAGGTGGGCTCGAGCCAAGCCATTGTTATCTTGATATGCTACAAAGCTTTTGGTGTGTTTTCCAACCTGGCTACATTCCAATCCGGGGAATGCCTTCTATCCTCAAAGATATTGGGAATGAACCGATGTGATATTACATGAGTTCATATTGAATCCAACATTATCCGCTTTGCGACTGAAAGTCGCATAAAAACCCTTCTTCAGACACGGCTCCTATTGAACAGTCCATAACTGTTTTGTCCCTGACATGCGTTTCCAAACCAGTATCCATAGAACAGTCCTTTAAATGTCTTAACGTGTTGTATTTTTACAACGTGTGCAGAAACAGCTCCTATGGAACAGTCCATTGTGGTCTTACCGTGTTATGCTTCCCAACACGTGCCGCTTTGCCACTGAGTGACACATCCTTCTTCAGCGACAGCTTCCATGTCGCCATTATGTATCTTTGGTATCTTCAGGATGGATGCAATACAGGCAAGGGGTATCCATTCATTCACCATTCACCAGTACACATTCAGATCAACATATCAAACAGCTCTCAAACACTGATCTATTATCTAGATAAGTCTCGAGGAGGGCCTTATTCACCCATATTATTAACCTACAATACGCATAGGTCACACTATACCATAATATAAATCAACTTCTTATCATACTATATACATATATCTGTATCCCATCCCTTTATGCACCCCGCTCCCAATCCTATAACCCTTTACTGTACATATGGGTCGGGATTAGGCAGGCTTGCTCACAGCTGTATTGCAGGGCTCTGACTTGGCAGCAAGGTCTCTAATTTGAACCCAGAGACCCTACCGTCAATTCGTCCCACAACTTGCATAGACAAATGGGAGATCCTTCTATATAAATACAGAGTCTAATCACACATATAAATCTGCAAAAATTACAAAACCACACAATTCCATCCCTGTGCCTGGATTTCAGAGACCATGCCCAGGGTATACCATGCACCTCTACCTATGGTTAGGTTCAAGGAACCTTCCAGTTTTATGACTAACATTACATCGGTATTCTTTAGGACAAAGAAATAAACTCGTCTATGTCCCAAATGACACCCAGGTGCTTCCTCCCCAGCAATGATCCCTGAAATAACTTCCCAACATTTTTATTTTCACCACCATGATGTATTGACCTGGCATACAAAGGACATCATGGTCAGGCTTCCGACCGAGGGAAGTATCAACCTGCTTCCATCATTCCAATATGAATATGTATAATGGGGGTTTGGAGTCATCCCCTACCTAAGTAGAAAAGCCTGTCCCCTGCAGAATGCTACAAAGAGGGGCCCTTGATCTAAATGGGGAAGTAATTCGATTGCGGTTCTCCAAACAGCAGGGATCATGAGCTTTGCTGATTGCATAGTTATAGGTCTGTTGCAGCAGGAGATGTGTTGGACCCCTGCAGAGAGACTACTGCTTACACACTGAGAGCAAGGGTATGTTATCAGTATGAAAAGATACAGTAATATGAGTGAGTGTTATCACCCTAGACAGGATATACCGTATGCTACTGGCAGAGGGCGGAATCTCTAGATGAAAATAAAAGGGAAAAAAACCCTGGAAAAGAAAGCAAATGCAGTCACCACATCTCAGGACTAGTAAACTACAATATAATAAATTTTTGTTCATGTGTTTAGATACACTTTAAGATGACTGTTTATTTTATGTAAGATACCTGCAGCATCTCTGTATCCTCCTGAACTGCTGTGACTTGTATGTGACCTCAACCTGCACACCCTGCTCCGCAGAGAGAACACGGAACGCTGTGTCATCCGACGTGTTGTCAGCTTCCATCTGCATCTTCTGACAACACCATGCTGCATATAAATCTGCTTGTTTGTCATCATGTTTACTACATTAAACAGAGTGAATGAAAGATTGTGTGATATGCATATTGTAATTTACATGTATGTATTCAAAGAAAACCGGTTTTGCTGGAAAAAGAGGAGCTGATGTTATTCTTCAGAAGACAGTTGGCTGAGTGTCATGCTGATCCTTTGGTTTACTCTTTTTTTTCACTAAACTTAGTTATTATCACATACGTAGGTGACCAATAGTCCCCTATGTAATAGCACATTTTAATGTCAGGCTCTCTTTAATGAGATATCATAAATGTATTAGATCTCTGATGTCTCCTGTGCCATCCTCAAGCTAATGGGACACATGGGGAAGGGGGCCGGGTCTGTGGATGCAAATAGGTGCAAAATAATTGATCATTGCAAAATAATGTGCACATAAAACACCATAAATAATTCTTATGCCGAGTACACAAGGTCGGATTTTCTGACAACAAATGTTCGATGGGAGCTAGTTGTCGGAAATTCCCACCGTGAGTAGGCTCCATTGGACATTTTTCGTCTGAATTTCCGACAAACAAAATTTGAGATCTGGATCTCAAATTTTCCGACAACAAAATCCTATTGTACTTCTACTTTCTCGGCTCGTCATACGTCACCACATTCTTGACGTTCGGTACTTCCGAAAAGATTTGTGTGACCGTGTGTATGCAAGACAAGTTTGAGCCAACATCCGTCGGAAAAAATCCCATGGATTTTGTTGTCGGAATGTGCGATCGTGTGTACGCGGCATTAAAGTGCAAAGCAGTGCCCAAATCAATTAATCAATAGATGCAAACAATCCATAATGTCTATAAATGCACTTCTCTATTTTATTACCAAAGTGCAAGAGTGCTTCCTCCAAAAAAGTGCTGCGATACACAGATCCAACGCTATTCAGGATTACGTTATGCCTTGAGTTCCACTTTTTCTTTTTTTAAATCAGATACTTTTTTCTTTTAATTTTCTTTAAGCAAACAACATTAAAACAATACAAACAGGTTATACAAACAAAACCGCATTAAAGCAAACATACCCCCCCCCCCAAAAAAAAAAAAGCCCAAGCCACCCCTCTGCAACACCCCTCCCCCCTTTCCCTCACACCCCTCCTACTCTTGGAGTATAAAAGTAAAAAAAAAAGTAATGGAGAACAAAGAAGAAAGAAAAAGAAAGAGTTCTAATTTTAAGGTGTATCTAAACCCATAACAAAAAATGTGATAGACTGTAGATTTTTTTTTACCAAAAATATGTAGAATACATATCGTCCTAAACTGAGGAAAAAAAAAAATTTTTTTAATATATTTTTGGGGGATATTTATTATAGCAGGGCTCAAAATTTCAAGTCCTGAGCTACTAGCCAGGCCTCAAGGGTTACTCGCCACCAGTTGCCCCGTCCAACCCCTACCCTGCCCCGCCCCTAAACCCGCCCTCATAAATTATCTCATTAAATTACACTTTAATGTTTTATGCAATTAAGTTATAAAAATATTAACAACTTTATCCATGCCTGCCAATGCAGCCTGTGTCCCCCATGTGCAGCCTGTGTCCCCCCCATGTGCAGCCTGTGCCCCCCCATGTGCAGCCTGTGTCCCCCCCCCCCCCATGTGCAGCCTGTGTCCCCCCCATGGTGCTGCCTGTGTCCCCCCCCCATGGTGCTGCCTGTGTCCCCCCCCATGGTGCTGCCTGTGTCCCCCCCCCATGGTGCTGCCTGTGTCCCCCCATGGTGCTGCCTGTGTCCCCCCCATGGTGCTGCCTGTGTCCCCCCCCATGGTGCTGCCTGTGCCCCCCCCCCATGGTGCTGCCTGTGTCCCTCCATGGTGCTGCCTGTGTCCCCCCCCCCCATGGTGCTGCCTGTGTCCCTCCATGGTGCTGCCTGTGTCCCCCCATGGTGCTGCCTGTTCCCCGCCCCCCATGGTGCTGCCTGTGTCCCCCCCCATGGTGCTGCCTGTGTCCCCCCATGGTGCTGCCTGTGTCCCCCATGTGCTGTCTACCTGTGGAGGAAAAGAGAGGAGAGCCGCCACTGGGTGATCACAGCAGGGAACATCACAGCTTTCGTTTCATAAGCTGTGTGTTCCCCCGCCCTTTTCCGGGACTTTGATCTGATAATCCTAGGACGGGTGACATGTATCAAAGTTCCCCGGACAGTGATCTCCCAGTGGCGGCTCTCCTCTCTTCTCCTCGCCAGCCCTCAAAAATCACTCGCAAAATGTGAGTGTAATTTTTGAGGGCTGTATTATAGCAAAAAGTAAAAAAATATAGCTTTTTTTTCAAAATTGTCGCTCTTTTTCTGTTTATAGCGCAAAAAATAAAAAGTACCAAAATATAGCTCTATTTGTGGGAAGAAAAGGACGTTGATTTTGTTTGGGTAAAACGTTGCACAAGCGTGCAATTGTCAGTTAAAGCGACGCAGTGCCGAATCGCAAAAAATGGCAGTGTCATTCAGCAGCCAAATCTTCCGGGGCTGAAGTGGTTAAAGCGGAGTTCCACCCATTTAAAAGTTAGCAGCTACAAAAAGTGTAGCTGCTGACTTTTAATAAACAGACACTCACCTGTCCCACGGTCCAGCAATGCGGGCACCCGGTGCCTCGATCATCTCCGCGTTGCCGGCATTGTAACTGTGGGCGCCCGGCTGTGGCCGGGCAATCTTCTGGGACCTTCTGGGACCTGTGACGTGTCCCAGAAGATTGCAGGGAGGACAGGGGGTTAGAGAGGTGAACTTCCGCAGCGCCAGGAAAGGAAGTGGGAGCTGGGTGCCTCTCAAAACTGGGTATCCATTCCCCCACCAAAACAATGACATGCCAAATGTGGCATGTCAGGGGGTCACCAGTACTTAAAGCCGAAGTTTCATTTTTGGGTGGAACTCCGCTTTAAAAGTAAAAAACACTGTAGCTGCTGACTTTTAATAAACACACCCACCTGTCCTAGGATCCAGCGATATCCTCACCTGAGCCATGCCTTTTCTCCATCTTGTGTCCCTGGCGCTGGCATCTCAACTGTGGGCACCCAGCTGTGACAGCTTGCAGCTTCACTGCGCATGCATGAGCTGTGCTTTGTGAATGATCCTTCAGTCTTCTGGGGCCTGTGATGTGTCCCAGGTGAATGTCAGGATGGAGGGGTAGGTGATCCGAGCAGAAGTGGGACCGGGTACCTGTCAAAACCAGGTACCAGCCCCCCCCCCCCCACACCAAAAATAAAGTGCCTTTTAGAGAAGGGGGGGGGGGCCTTAAAGCAGAACTTCCTAATTTCCTGTCTGGAGGACATCCAGCATCACCTAGCGCTCTCCTCTCTCTAACTCCTAACTAACCCCTTTCATTCACTGGGTTTCAGATCTTTCAATCATGGTGGCTCAGCATCACATAATGGTTTTACCTAGAGCGATCTGCATTCTAAGTACAGCCATGGCCAAAAGTTTTGAGAATGACACAAATACTAATTTTCACAAAGTCTGCTGCTTCAGTGTTTTTAGATCTTTTTGGCAGATGTTACCATGGTATACTGAAGTATAATTACAAGTATTTTATAGGTGTCAAAGGCTTTTATTGACAATTTCATTAAGTTTATGCAAAAAGTCAATATTTTCAGTGTTGGCCCTTTTTTTTAAGACCTATTCAATTCACCCTGGCATGCTGTCCATCAACTTCTGGGCCACATCCTGACTGATGGCTGCCCATTCTTGGATAATCAATGCTTGGAGTTTGTCATAATTTGCGGGGCTTTTTTTTTACACCAGCCTCTTGAGGATTGACCTCAAGTTCTCAGTGGGATTAAGGTCTGGGGAGTTTCCTGGCTATGGACTCAAACTTTCAATGTTTTGTTCCTCAAGCCACTTAGTTATCACTTTTGCCTTATGGCAAGGTGCTCCATCATGCTGGAAAAGGCATTATTCATCACCAAACTGTTCTTGGATGGTTGGGAGAAGTTGCTCTCGGAGGATCTGTTTGTACCATTCTTTATTCATAGCTGTGTTCTTAGTCAAAATTGTGAGTGAGCCTACTCCCTTGGCTGAGAAGCAACCCCACACATGAATGGTCTCAAGATGCTTTCATGACACAGGACTGATGGTAGCGCTCACCTTTTCTTCTCCGGACAAGGTTTTTTCCGGATGCCCCGAACAATCGGAAATTAGATTTATCAGAGAAAATTACTTTACCCCAGTCCTCAGATGTCCAATCCCTGTACCTTTTGCAGAATATCAGTCTGTCCCTGATGTTTTCTGGAGAGAAGTGGCTTCTTTGCTGACAACTAGGGATGAGCCGAACACCCCCCTGTTCGGTTCGCACCAGAACCTGCGAACAGACCTAAAGCTTGTGTGAACTTTAGAACCCTATTAAAGTCTATCGGACTCGAACGTTCAAAATCAAAAGTGCTAATTTTAAAGGCTAATATGCAAGTTATTGTCCTAAAAAGTGTTTGGGGACCTGGGTCCTGCCCCAGGAAAATGTATCAATGCAAAAAAAAGTTTTAAATATGACCGTTTTTTCAGGAGCAGTGATTTTGATAATGCTTAAAGTGAAACAATAAAAGTGTAATATTCCTTTAAATTTCGTACCTGGAGGGTGTGTATAGTATGCATGTAAAGGGGCGCATGTTTCCCATGCTTAGAACTGTCCCTGCACAAAGTGTCATTTTTGCAGGAAAAAAAGCTATTTCAAATAACTCGTGGCTATAATGAATTGCCGTCTCCCGTAATACAGAGAACAGTCATTGAAAAAAAGACAAAAAAAAAGCGTGGGGGTCCCCCCAAATTCAATTACCATGCCCTTCAGGTCTGGTATGGATATTAAGGGGAACCCCGGGTCAAATTTAAAAACAAAATGACTTGGGGTTCCCCCTAAATATCCATACCAGACCCTTCAGGTCTGGCATGGATTTTAAGGGGAACTCCACGCCAAATTTAAAAAAAAATGTCGTGGGGGTCCCCCTCAAAATCCATACCAGACCCTTATCCGAGCACGCAACCTGGCAGGCTGCAGGAAAAGGGGGGGACGAGAGAGAGCCCCCCCTCCTGAACCGTACCAGGCCACATGCCCTCAACATTGGGAGGATGCTTTGGGGGATTCCAGCGGTGGTAATCCACTCTTGCTATCCAGCGACGGGTGGTCTCTGCTCCGGGGTCCAGCGATGGCTGATCTCTTCCGACGTCCAGTGCAGTGCGTCCTGTCTCCATGGAGACACTGATGGAATTCGTCTTAGCAGAGAAGAAGCGGGCCACTCCGTCACCTGACCCCGCCCCCCTCTGACGCAACGCAAGGGGGAAGCTGGGATTCCCCTGTGACGTACGGATGACCCCGCCCCCTCTGATGTAACGGAAACCTGCGTTACATCAGAGGGGGCGGGGTCACCCTTACATCACTGGGGAAGCCTGGGTTTCCCCAGTGACGTACGGGTGACCCCGCCCCCTCTGATGTAACGCAGGTTCCCGTTACATCAGAGGGGGGCGGGGTCAGGTGACGGAGTGGCCTGGTCCTCCTCTGCAGACGGGATTCCTGCAGTGTCTCCGTGGAGACAGGACGTGCAGCGCTGGATGTCAGAAGAGATCATCCATCGCTGGACCCCGGAGAAGAGACCACCCATCGCTGGATAGCAAGAGTGGATTACCACCGCTGAAATCTTTTTTTTTTTTTTTTAATAAAGGACTTTTCCCAACGGTGTCTGTGTGTTTTTAAACTATTTTTTACACTTTCTTTGTGAAATGGTAGGGGTACCCCCTTACCATTTCAAACATGGGGGGCGGGATCTGGGGTCCCCTTGTTAAAGGGGGCTTCCAGATTCTGATAAGCCCCCCGCCCGCAGACCCCCACAACCACCAGCAAGGGTTGTGGGGCAGAGACCCTTCTCCGCATCAACATGGGGACATGGTGCTTTGAGGGGTCACAGACCCCCAAAGCATCCTCCCAATGTTGAGGGCATGTAGCCTGGTATGGTTCAGGGGGGGGGCGCTCTCTCGCCCCCCCCCTCTTTTCCTGCGGCCTGCCAGGTTGCGTGCTCAGATAAAGGGTCTGGTATGGATTTTGAGGGGGACCCCTACGCCATTTTTAAAAAAAAAATTGGCGTGGAGTTCCCCTTAAAATCCATGCCAGACCTGAAGGGTCTGGTATGGATATTTAGGGGGACCCCACGTAATTTTTTTTTAAATTTGACCCGGGGTTCCCCTTAATATCCATACCAGACCTGAAGGGCCTGGTAATTGAATTTGGGGGGACCCCCACGCTTTTTTTTTTTTTTATAAATGACTTTCAATGGTTGTTCTCTGTATTACGGGAGCCGACAATTCATTATAGCCGCGAGTGATTTTAAATAGCTTTTTTTCCTGCAAAAATTACACTTTGTGCAGGGACAGTTCTAAGCACGGGAAACATGCGCCCCTTCACAGGCATACTATGCACACCCCCAGGTATGAAATTTAAAGCATTATTAGGCATTATTAAAATCACTGCTCCTGAAAAAATTGCCGTTTTTAAAAAAAAATTTGCATTGATACATGTCCCCTGGGGCAGGACCTGGGTCCCCAAACACTTTTTAACTTGCATATAGGCTTTTAAAATTAGCACTTGAGATTTCTCCCGGTGAACAGGCGAAGAGGCAATGTTCGAGTCGAACTCGAAGCTCAGCCCTACTGACAACAAGCCATCCTCCAAAAGTCTTCACCTCACTGCGCATGCAGATACACTCACACTGGCCTACTGCCATTCCTGAGCTAGCTCTGTACTGGTGGTGCCCCGATCCCGCAGCTGAATCAACTGTAGGAGACGGTCCTGGCGCTTGCTGGACTTTCTTGGGCGCCCTGAAGCCTTCTTCACAAATGCAGTGGAAATGTTTTTTATGGGATTAAAGCGGAGTTCCGCCAATTTTTTTTTTTTTTTTTTAAGTCAGCAGCTACAAATACTGCAGCTGCTAAATTTTAAAATATGGACACTTACCTGCCCAGGGCGCCCACGATGTCGGCACACGATGCCGATCTGTCCCTCGGCTCTTCGGTAAGGTAATCATGAAGTGAAGCCTTTCGGCTTCACAGCCTGGTTCCCTACTGCACATGCGCGAGTCACGCTGCACAATTCCACTGGTCCCTGCTGTCTTCTGGGACCTGTTTGTCTCCCAGAAGACAGTGGGGTGGACGGAGGAGGCCCCGGATATAGCATAGATATCCGTGGATACTGCAAGTATCTATGCCTAGAAGTGGATTATACAGGTATCTGCTCCCCCCTCCCCCTTAAAATAGTGGCAAACGTGACACCGGAGGGGGGAGGATTCCGAAAAGCGGAAGTTCCATTTTTGGGTGGAACTCCGCTTTAAGTTCATTTTCATGGCAAAGAGGGACTCTGCATAACATTCTGGAGTATATGCAAATTGCCATCATAAAAACAGAGGCAGAAGACTTTGTGAAACTGTATATTTGTGTCATTCTCAAAACTTTTGGCCACGGCTGTACAGAGATCCAATAATGACACCTGGGGGCAAAAATAAGGCATATAATAAAAAACGAAAAGGTTGAATTTAAACATTTCATTAGCTAGTTTACGGGGGTTAGGGTGCAGGAATTGAAAAATAACATTATTAAGTTTATTATTTTCATTTATATACATACAGTGTACAGTATACTGTATATATATATATATATATATATATATATATATATATATATATATATATATATATATATATATATATACCGTATTTATCGGCGTATAACATGCGCCGGCGTATAACAAGCACCCCAAGTTTAGGAGGGAATATTAAGGAAAAAAACTTTTAGGAGGGAAGTTTAAGGACAAAAACTTACATTTAAATGCCCATCATTGCAGCCTTGTCCAGTGTCCATCTGCAGCCTTGTCCATCATTGCAGCCTTGCCCAGTGCAGCCTTGCCCAGTGCAGCCTTGCCCAGTGCCTTTGCAGCCTTGCCCAGTGCAGCCTTGCCCAGTGCCTTTGCAGCCTTGCCCAATGCAGCCTTGCCCTGTGCCTTTGCAACATTGCTCGTCTAGTTGCAGCACTGCTGATTTAAAATTGGCGCCGACTGAGTGGAGAGGACGAGCGCCGACAACATACCGAAAGCCGCGTGTATTTTCGGCTAGTCTCGGCTCCTCTCGCAGTCCCGCCCACCTCCACTGATTGCGAGAGGAGCGCCGACAACATACAGTAATCCGAGTTCGGCTAGTCTCGGCTCTGCTCACAGTCCGGGGCGGGACTGCGAGAGAAGCCGAGACTAGCTGAACTCGGATTTCTTTATGTTGTCGGCGCTCGGCTCCTCTCACAATCAGTGGAGGTGGGCGGGACTGCGAGAGGAGCCGAGACTAGCCGAAAATATATGCTGCTTTCGGTATCTCGGCTCCCCTCGCTCCATTCTTAAAAATCAGAGGGGGATCGGCGGGGATCAGCGTATAACACGCACCCACGATTTTCCCCTGATTTTAAGGGGAAAAAAGTGCGTGTTATAAGCCGATAAATACAGTATATATTTTTATATATATATATATATATATATATATATATATATATATATAGTATGTATATTTAAAAAAATTCAGAGAATCAATTCCTTGTAATTGTGTTTTGTCATTTTGTGACATTTCCGAAGTTTGAGACGACCGGTCTTTCTGCTGACACTGTGAACGGCGGAATTCTGTGAAAGACTGAAAATCTCACCAGGTTACCTGGAACAAAAGTTTATGACCTTTGCATGAGAATTACCTTATGAAATTCTGTACATTTCGCCGTGAATGTTTAATCAATCATGTACTTTGATTTCTAAGAAGAAAGCGTATCTGCTGCATAATCAGGACTACACCTGAAAGCCACTATAAACACATCAAAACACTATTAGGTAGGCGTCTTAGAAAACACGGTATACAGGGATATGGGAAGGGGTAGAGACATAAATGTATACACACACCCTCACAGGTTGAACTGGATGGACTGATGATTTTATATAACCTTATTAACTATGTAACTAACCTATTCACCATCATTGGTAGAATGGCACTTAAGGCTGGAGTAGTTAGCACCAGACTCTCAGACTCCAGTCTCCAGTTACAGGGTTCCTATGGTCTAAATGGGTATCTAGACATATCTAGATGTACTTGAAACCCAGTGCCATGAATATTGAAAGGAAGTGGATAGAAGCACTCTACTACACCACATGAGCAAAATGATGTGGGCACCTTCACACCTACAGTATAGGAGTTTGTTGGACATCCGATTCCAATACCATATAAGGAGTTTGCCCCTATAGTATTTCATGCCAAAAGTGTTCAGTAGGGCTGAGGGGCAGCCGTGGCATTCTCCACCAAACTCATCAATCCTTTGCTTTGCAGGGGTACAGTAAAGCTGGAATAGGACTTTCTCAAACTTTTATGTAAAAAAGAAGAAAGGTGGCGGCACTTCCAGGAATAAACAGCTTCTTTATTTTATATCCATTAAAAATGAAGCATAACATACACACATTCCACGGATGATCAGTAATCGCGTTTCACACTCCTGTGCTTATTCATTGCTACAGGAGTGTAAAACGCGTTTACTGATCATTCGTGGATTATGTGTATATCGTGCTTCGTTATTAATGGATATACAATAAAGAAGCTGTTTTTATTCCTGGAAGTGCCGCCACCTTTCTTTTGTTTTACACATTGAGTTGGCTGCGGACCAGGCAGGCACCCAGACTTTTACTGCAGCCCAGGATCTAGCAGGCTGCCTCTGAGCAGTGTGCACCCAGCATACTCTTTCCCAGGGGCGTTGCTAGGTCTACAAAAGATCTGGGGCTAGAGCCCATAGCAGCGTGGTAAAGAAAGTCATACGCTTGGGCGGGCGTCCCCCTTGCATCAGGGTCCCCAGAGAGCCCCCCTTATATTAGGGTCCGCAGAGAGCCTCCCCCTTAAATCAGGGTCCCCAGAGAGCATCCCCCTTAAATTAGGGTCCCCAGAGAGCCTCCCCTCCCCTTCGGGACCCCTGCAGACTCGGGGCTATGGGCTCCAGATTCGGGGCTATAGCCCCAAAAGCCACCCCCTAGCGACGCCACTGCTCTTTCCCAAACTGTTGCCCCAAAGTTGGAAGTGCAAAATTGTGTAAAATGTCTTTGTACAGTATGTGGTAGTATTAACAGTGCCCTTCACTGGAAGCACCTGCAATCAGTCATTTGGAGGGGTGTCCATATACATTTGGACATATAGTGTATCTTCTATTCATTATTTATTATTTCATGGAATATTACATTTACAGAGCAACATAGAAGGAACATATTCTGTATTTATGTGTTTCAGTTTGTTGAGTATACATATATATCTGTGTATTGTGCTCATGAATGAAGACATCCAGAAGTTTTTTGAATTTGTCAGTACTCCCGGGTGATACCACAGATTTTTACTGTTCTGACTCAAAACAAAAAGGGGTACTCGCGGAGTAACCATGGGTTGGAATTTAAAGGCATAGAAACAATGGAGAAGTAGGAAAAATAATGATAATATTTATTGAAAAAAATGACAATGTATTCACAGGTGTTAAAAATCATGTAAAAGGATACAGTTTGCACAGTGAGCCCTTGTGAGTTTACGCGTTTCACCGTTAGGCTTCTTCAGGACACACTCAAGGTTCAGAAAGGTGACAAAAAGAGAGAACGAGCCTCACTGTCTTTTAAATCGATTGAGCCTCATGTACAAATATCCGGAGAGTTTTCATCAATAATATCCAGTGTGTGGACTATTTTCAAAAGATTGCAAAAAGGTACCCGGAATGCCGCTAATTCTATTTGCAGCAAAGATAGAATGCTACTCAAACAGGGGGCATAAAAACGTAAGGTAAAGACCAAATTCAGAGATCAGGAAACCAATAGAGGAAAACACAGGTGGAACTCATAAATTCTAGTGGGGTATTGTATGTCCCATCTGCATATCATGCCCCCAAAGGAATAGTATATGCACTCAAACGACAAAGAATTGCCCCTGGGAGACAGCCTATTACTGTACACGGATATTTGTACATGAGGCTCAATCCATCAACAAGACAGTGAGACTCGTTCTCTCTTTTTGTCACCTTTCTGAACCTTGATCGTGTCCTGAAGAAGCCTAACAGTGAAACGCGTAGATGCACAAGGGCTCACTGTGCAAACTGTATCATTTTACATGATTTTTAACACCTGTGAATACTGGGAATATATTATGTAATTTTTTTCAATAAATATTATCATTATTTTTTCTACTTCTCCATTGTTTCTATGCCTCTAAAGTCTGACCCATGGTTACTCCCCGAGTACCCCTTTTTGTTTCCTCTCTAATTTACGGATGTGGCAATGTGAGTGCACCCCCTCCCCTTTTCTTCATATTTACTGTTCTGACTCCTCTCTGCAATTTTTATTTAAACCTTCTCTCCTCCAGTCTTAAAGGAGATGTTAAAAAAAAAACATCCACACTCACCTCTATGTTGCAGCATCGGTGTGATGCTCCATTTCATTAATAAATATAGAGGATTCAATTGAACCTTAACCACTTCTACGTCAAATAACGTTACGTACTTGTACAATAAATAACGGGGTTATGGCAGCAGCTGGCTGCCATAATCCCGGTATTGTTAAATACTGTGGATGATTCTCTACAAAATTAAAGTGGTCCCGTGGGCGGATTCACCACAGGATCACTTCTATAGACGGCGGGAAAGGTGCCCACCGCTTCCCTGATGTTTTTGAGCTTACCAGAGCCGTTGGAAATGATCCGGTAGACATGTGCACAACCAAAAAATTCGTTTATTTTCGTTTCGTTTTTTTCGTCTCCGTTGACTCGTAACGATTCGTAAATTCGTACGTCGTCGGTGTTCGTATTCGTAACGATTCGTAAATTCGTAAGTCGTCGGTGTTCGTATTCGTAACGATTCGTATTTTCGTTAGAGTTTTTTTTTCATTGATTCGTTTTTTCGTTAGTTTAATTTTCGTTTATTCGTTTATTCGAAATTCGGACGCATTGGTATTTATTCGTACATTCGTAGATTCGTAATCGGAGCATAATTCATAATTTTATGTAATGTGTATGCTATTATTACATTTTAAGAGACACGGAAAATTACGAATCGAAAAAAAAAGTTACGAATGTACGAATTTTTTCGTTCAATCCATTCGAAGCACGTTAAGCAGCGCCATTGTAAGAGACACGGAAAATTACGAATCGAAAAAAAAAAAAGTTACAAATGTACGAATTTTTTTCGTTCAATCCATTCGAGGCACGTTAAGCAGCACCATTGTAAGGGACACGGAAAATTACCAATTCAACGATTCGTTATTCGTTAAAATTTTTACCGAATCGTTTGTTCATTCGTACGATAACGAATGAACGAAAATAACGAAAAAAAAAAAAGAAAAACGAAAAAAAACAAAACGAATTGCACATGTCTATGATCCGGTGCGGCCGTTTGCTGGGCAGGAAGTAAAGTGAGGGCAAGGTGGCCCCCACTCAGCTGTATGCCCTTGGAGGACCCAGAGCGGCCTCTGACGTTATTTCTGGTTCTCGGGCATAAACAAATGATTTTTTTTTAAACTCATAATGTTTTCTTTTGCTTTTAAAACTAAATGAGAGATCTGGGGTCTTTTTGACCCCCAGATCTCTCAATAAAGAGGACCTGCCATGCTTATTTCTATGACAAGGGATGTTTACATTCCTTGTAATAGAAATAAAAATGATCAAAAAAATAAATAAATAAAGGGACAGTGTAAAAAATAAGATTTTTTTTTTTTTTTAACGCGACCCATCCCTCTGTGCTCGCACGCAGAAGCGAACTCATACGTATTTCATGCCTGCATATGTAAACGGTATTTGAACCACACATGTGAGGTATCGCCAAGATCATTAGAGTGAGAGCAATAAATCTAGTGACCTCCTTTGTAACTCTAAACAGGTGACCTGTAAAAAAATTTTAAAGTGTCACCTATGGAGATTTTTAAGTATCGGAGTTTGTCGCTATTCCACGAGCATGAGCAATTTTAAAGCGTGACATCTGCGTTTGAAAGAACACTACGCAAATACAGTGTGACATAAAATATTGCAAAAATCGCCATTTTATTCTCTGGGGTCTCTGCTAAAAAAAAAAAAAAAAGTATTTTGGGGTTCTAAGTCATTTTCTAGAAAAAAAAATACTAATGTAAACTTGTTCCAGAAGAGGCTTTGTCAGCAAGTGGTTTTAAGGATGAACTCTGGAAAAAAAATTTGGACATTTGCTATGTCCATCCTGGGGAATAATAAACGCACCAAACTTCCAGTGCTGAAACTTATGCCCTGTACACACGACCGGTTTTGCCGTCGGAATAAACTCTGAAGGTTTTTCCGATAGAATTACGCTTAAGCTGTCTTACATACACACGGTCACACCACGTCTCGTACTTGCTTCAGAGCATGTGTCATTTTTGGAACGTCGGAAAAGCATACAGACGAGCGGATTTCCCGATAGAAATTGATTCTGTCTGAAAAATATAGAACATGTTCTCTATCTAAGTCCATCTGAATTTTGGACTGAAAAAGTCCGATGGGGCATACACACGGTCGGAATATGCGATGAAAAGCTCCCATTCTGTCGGAATGTCCAATCGTGTGTACGCGGCATTACAGTTTCTGCATTAGTACAGTGATGATAGTAGATCCCTCACTCTCCACCATGTCCATTCATAAAATGTCATGTATTCACAGAATACAGTGCATTCTGTAAATGGACAATGGGAGGCTGTGATGTTAATCTGCCCCTCCCCTTCCCCCTTCTATTTTCAGGGCATTCACTGTACTGTAAAAGCGATCCGGCGGCTCAGCATCAGTTGGCTGTACTTCTCCTGTGGATCACAGGAGTGCCATTCATTCTGCACTCCTGTGACCCGTTTTCAGCAGACAGCGGGCTGACTGTACCTGGCTGAAGCCTGCTGTCGGCTGATGTCACAGAGCTGGTCCAGGCTGGGGCAAGATAGCCACAATATGGTCGAAACCCTCCCACAACCCTGGACCGGTACCTGGCTCAGCATCTCAGTGAGCCGCTAAGAGGCTCCCACCCCCTCCACAGCGCAGTGCTCCAGTGAGCACGTGGGGGGGGGGCAGAGCAGACAGCAGTTCTCAGTCTTAGGCCTCTTTCACACCATTGGACCGTTCAGATCCGCCTGTCAGTTTTGACGGCGGATCTGAACGGCGCTCCATGTTAGTCTATGGAGCGTCGGATGTCAGCAGAGACATGTCCGCTGACATCCAACCCGGTCCGATTCGCCAAAAGCAGACGTATGGCTTTACGTCCAGATCCGTCGCTGGAGGATCGGGTGAGATCTGATGAAAACGGACACGCTGTCCGTTTTCATCCAATTTCTCCATTGTGACCGGTGCCGCTCGCAAGCCCCTCCCCGCTCAGTGAGCAGAGAGGGACCTGTCATCCGCCGGTTCAGTGGAGATCAACAGAGAGATCTCCCGCTGAGCCGGCGGACAGAGGCGGACTCCGTGGAAGCGGAGTCCGCCTCGTGTGAAAGGGGCCATAGAGCTGGCGGGGGACAGATGCAGCATCAGACCAATACTGCATCCACCTAGGTAAGTATGATTCTTAAAAAATAAATAAATACTGAACTTCTCTTTTAAGTAGTGGATGAGTAGGGATTTTATTTTTGGAAAATAAGGATATTATTTAGTGAAACTTCTTAAACATTAGGACATTTGTGAATGTACCTCGGAAGACACGGGGTTAGTGTTGAATGAACATTTGTTGTTTTTCAGTCTATGTAATAATAATAGTAACATTAATGTATAGAAACCAGATTTCATCAGTTCATGTACAGCTCTCTGTACAATGAAATATGCCCTTTGATTGGTCTGTTTTGGCTCCTGAACTTTGTACATCACTCTTTGCCTTGTTAAATAATAAGCCCACATACAATAATTATTGGAAATGTCTTAATCGGTACAACAAAGTAAGCCAAAGCTATTTTTAAATTGCCTCTGCCATTAGCCAGCAAGTTCATCTACTCTTACCGGTAGAATTATCTGCTGCTCTGACATGTCAGATGACTGTGTGAAGTGTGAGGGACATGACACTCAATGACAGGTCCATCAGGGAGTTGCCGAACCACAGGTATGGCTTACAGGTAAGGCGTGTCTCTTGTTAGATAAGCTCAGTTATACAGCTTTCACTTCCCATCTGATTCCAGTCTTGCTGCATTTTCATGAGGCATTTTTACGCTGCTTTTCTAGTTAACTGAACAACCTAGTGGGCATGTAGCTGCAAAGCTCTACCTTTTGTATCTGATATCCTGGAAGGACAACTGACTGCCTGACACAAAGGAGAAGAAAAAACATTCACAAGTTGATGACCACCAAACAGGTTCATCATCCATCTAACTGTTTGAAAAGCCAAGAGGATCATTATATTTCAAAATGAACAGGTCCAAAACACTTGGGAAGATCAAGAAAAGAATTGAGGAGGCCAAAAATAGGTGGGCCAGATTGGGCAAGGCAGACTATAGCTCCAATGAGAGCGCACGCTTGGCCACAGACGCTCTTTTGGACGGAGGAAAGGATTGCTACCAAAAAGTTCTGGTGGCTGAAGGCGAAGTGGACTTTTTTTCTAAGACGGAGGTCCAGTTTATCGTGGACAATGTTAAAGAACCTTACTATGCCAATGAAAGTCACAATGAAAGTGACAATGGGTCGGTGCAAAATGGGAACCATGAGCACAAATCTGAAAGCTTCTACCCCATTAATTCAGACAACAGTGATCCCACAACGCCGCTGCACAACTGGAGCACAGAGGAAAAGCCGTATCTTAAGGATAAGTCCAGCGCCACTGTCTACTTCCAATCCGACAAGGCCAGCATCAGGGAGACTATTAGGAGGAGCATACATCGAACAAGCCAGGTATGACCATATATACATTAATGATAGCTGGGGTAAAAGTTTATTGGTTATATGGGGTAAAAGACAATCCGATTCGACCAGAGTCAGCAAAAAAAAAATCAAAGGACAGTGCGCCATTTTGGTAGAGTCTATTCATGCCATGATGGCCAGCAGTGTGTACAGGGACTTGTAGTCCAACAGCTGAGGAACCCAAATTTGTCCTTTGTATATAGAGCTATTATATCTAAAGTCTATAACCCTATAGCAATATATTTGCATTATTAATTAAAGTACAGGAAAACAGTACAGGTAAACCCTAACTGACGGCCATTCAGCTTGCTTTTCCAAAAGTGGACAATGTCTATGCAATGTGTATTTAAACTTCCATTGAAAGCCGGTGTAACAGGATGATAACACAGGAGCACAGTTGGGGCAATGGGACAGAGTGTTATCACCCTTTAACAGGGAATACCTGAAGGAGAACTTTCATGATAGTATGACTAGGAGGTTTTGTTTTAACGAAAGCTTCAGATTAAAAAAAAAAAATGAAAATTCTTAAGAAATAATACTGATATGTTAAAGTGAGATATGAGATGTTAGTAGCTGGGTTTACACCTGTAGAATTTTGTTAGAAATGTGTAATGCCCCGTACACACTGTCGGATATTTCGATGGAAAAAGTCCGATCGGACTATGTTGTCGGAAAATCCGATCGTGTGTGGGCCCTAGCGGGCTTTTTACGTCTGAATTTCTGACGGAAAAAATTTGAGAGCTGGATCTCAAATTTTCCGACAACATGGTCCGATCGCGTCAATTCCGATCGTGTGTAGCCTAGTCCGACGGACAAAGTGCCACGCATGCTCAGAAGAAATTTGGAGAAAAAAGCTATTGGCTACTGGCCTCTACGTAGTCCCGTCGAACGTGTTGTACGTCACCCCGTTCGGAATGATCGGATTTTCCGACAACTTTGTCCAACCGTGTGTGGGCAACACCAGTTTCGGACAAAATCCGTCGGAAAATATCGGACGGATTTGGTGATCGGAATGTCCGACTGTGTGTACGGGGGCTTATTGTCCAAAACAATCTTTCAATCATTTTAATGCCCCGTACACACGGTCGGAAATTTCGACCACAAAATCCGTCAGACTTTTTCCGACGGATTTTGTCCGACGCTGGTGTTGCATACACACGGTCGGACAAAGTTGTCGAAAAATCCGATCATTCTGAACGTGGTGACGTTCGTTGCGTACAACGGAACTACGTAGAGGCTATTAGCCAATAGGTTTGGTCTCCTAATGTGATCTGAGCATGCGTGGCACTTTGTCCGTCGGAATTCTCTACACACGATCTGAAAAAGTCAGATCGGATTTTGTTGTCGGAAAATTTGAGAGCAGGATCTCAAATTTTTTCCGTCGGAACTTCCGACGGAAAAAGTCAGATGGAGCCCACACACGGGCAGATTTTCCGACAACATGGTCCGATAGGACATTTTCCGTCTGAATTTCCGACCGTGTGTACGGGGCATAAGAGTTAAAGGGGAGGATTTGATAATTGATTTGGACCAGAGTGAGCAAAAAAAATAAAAAGGACAAGGACATTTTTGTCAAATCTAATGGGAACAAACACATTTCTAATTGTTGAACTCGCTCCCAGCCAAGAACAATCATAACTAGTCTTATGTGCATGTACTTCGAAGGTTAATCTAGAAAGAGAACATTTGTTCTATAAAAATCGAAGCATTGACATAGTACTCAATCGAAAAGTTGTTCAAAATTTGTTGAGTCCATGAAGGCACCATCCAATGGTCAGACAAGTGATTGATTATTTTTTGTCGGAACGTTCGCACACAGTTCAACAGGTGTAGGGCCAGCATTACGCACAGACTTCATGTACACGGGACGTTGTTTAACCTCTCCTGAATGATTTAACTTGAGAGCTATAAAACGTCTAAAAATGTCCGTTTAGACGCATTTACATGCTGCGTTTAGCTGTGTTTAGCCACGTTTTGCCGCATTTGCGTTTAGAAGCATTTTTTTTTGTTGTTAAAATGAAAAACGTCTGTAAACAAAACGCTGCTAAACGCGAGTTTTTGCGTTCCAAAAAATGCTTCTAAACTCAACTGCCTAGAAATGACTATAAATGACCCTGTGTACATGTACTGATAAGATAACATAGAGGAGAGTTCAGGGGCAGCTGAAAAAAACGCCCAACTGCTTCTAAACGTCCGTTTATCAGCAGCAGTGTACATGAGGCTAACCACTAAAATCTAAAAAAAAAAAAAGCTGTAACATGTTATTCTTTTTTTTAAATTGTTTATAATCTTTGTAATTCTGCAGCTTTCATTAGATGGATAAATCAATTGATCAATTGATCCTTGTTCAGTCACCAGGGGTGCGTGTGGCAAGGTGACAACACAGGAAAATTTATGGAGACCATTGTCACCTTATGTCAGGCATAAGGTGACAACGTTCTCCATAAATTTTCCTGTGTTGTCACCTTGCCACATGCACCCCTTGTGGAATTACAAGAGCCATGCTGACACATATTGTACAGGTAAAGCCCACCATTGCAACCAACAAGAAGCTAGTCCAGAGCAATGACAAAGCAAGTGCATGTAGAGGGGAATTCGCTGAAAGAGGCTGGAGGGGGTATACAGCATTGAGATGCATAAAAGGGTTAAAAAAGTGTGAAAAACTATTTTATATTAAAAACGAAAAAATGTACTTGGAAAGAAGAGTCATAGTTACATAGTTAGTCAGGTTGAAAAAAGACACAAGTCCATCTAGTTCAACCAAAAAATTCCGAAATTTGGCGTTTTTATATTGTAGGCATGCAATTCTTACGAATAACTCACTTAAATCTGTCCAAACCAGAGTCTAGTAGACACCCCGGGTATGATAAAGTTTGAAACACAAAATCATAAATTATAATAAAATAAAAATATATATAAAAATTATTCAATAATATAATGAAATCAAAAACAATGAAATTTGCTCAGTTGCAGAATTGTCGCTGTCATTAAATTTAGTTTTTGATGATGAATTGTGATTCTAATTTATTATCGCTGTTTTCTAACTGGTCTAAAATCACTTTTGACATAAAGGGACACTTTTTGGTTGCTATGGACAATCTCCAAATTCCAGGCAGAAAAAAATCTATTTATTATAAAAAATGACATGCAGGGCACTGGGCAGACCTCTAGGGACAAAGGGGATGTGTATTTTTTGTATACAGTACTGTGATCTGTAAGATTACAGTACTGTATGTGTTTTGTGTGTTTTTTAACTTTTTGGAATTTGGCGCCGATCTCCGCTCCCGTGCGTCGTAACGTCGCAGGGAACGGAGATCAGCAGCACTCGGGCACTGTGTAAATCGAGCGAGCAAACGGCTCGCTCACACTGCGGGGAGACATCGCAGGATCCAGGGGACAAGGTAAGTAACTTCCCCCCCTGTATCCTGCAACGCAAGCCCGAGTCTGGCTCGGGGTTACCGCTTTTGGTACAGAAATCTCAACCCGAGCCAGACTCGGGAATTCCGCCAGGGGGGTTAATACAAGAAAGGACTTTTCTCACTTTGGAAACCGCAGCTTGACATTCCATGTTATTTTTGAGCTTATGATCTACCAAAACCCCCAGATCCTTCTCCACTATGGATCCCCCCAGTTGTACCCAGCATGTATGATGCATATTCTTAGCCCCCAAGTGCATAACTTTACATTTATCAACATTAAACCTCATTCAGTGAAAAAAAAGCTTGTTGGTGGTTCAGTTGGCAGAGGTGTCTGATGTGGTTATTCAAAGGATAGGCACTAGTCATGTGCTTGAGTAAAACATCCAATTACTTTATTTCACTGAATAAAACGCGGATTTAAATTGCCACTTCCTGAGTTCAAGGTGATAAAATTAAACTGTTTATTACACACTGGGGGAACAAAGGTTTACATCTGCTTGAACCATAGAGAACAATAGTCGTATGAACATACCAAGCCTAAAAAAGGAGAGAACATATGTATATACAGTATTTATATATGAAATTGCATTGTTAGCCATTTACAATTAAGTAAATAAATTAAATACAATAAATAGATTAAAGAGGAACTGCAGTCTGCTCACAAAAATGCAATGTCGCAGTCCCGCTAAAAATCACTGATCGTCGCCATTACTAGTAAAAATAAATAAATAAACAATAAAAATGCCATAAATCTATCCCCTGATGTGGACATGATAACTTTTGAGCGAACCAATCAATATACACTTATTGTGATTTTTTTTTTACCGAAAATATGTAGCAGAATACATATCGGCCTAAACTGATGAATATATATATATTTTTTTATTTCTTTAATGTTTTATAGCAGAAAGTAAAAATTTTATAATTTTTTTCTTTTCAAAATTGTCGCTCTATTGTTGTTTAAAGCGAAAAAAAAAAAAAACACTACTACAGCAGGGGAAAAACGACTTCTACTTCTAGGACCAATGCGGCTTGGCTCCAATGGCACCAATAATCTTTTCTGCTACCTGTAAGCCCCGATATACACGGTCGGAAATTCCGACCACAAAATCCGTCGGATTTTTTCCAACGGATTTTGTCCGACACTGGTGTTGCATACACATGGTCGGACAAAGTTGTCGGAAAATCCGATCATTCTGAACGTGGTGACATAGAGGCTAGTAGCCAATGGCTTTGGTCTTGTAATTTGATCTGAGCATGCGTGGCACTTTATCCGTCGGAATTCCCTACACACGATCGGAAAAAGTCCAATCGGATTTTGTTGTCAGAAAATTTTGAGAGCAGGATCTCAAATTTTTTCCGTCGGAAATTCCGATGGAAAAAGTCCGATGTAGCCCACACAAGGGCAGATTTTTTCCGACAACATGGTCCGATCGGACATTTTCCGTCGGAATTTCCGACCGTGTGTACGGGGGCTTAGAGTGGCATTTGGACCACCATTTTAAGGGCTGTATTCTTTCCACTATCCACCAATGTAAGGGGCAATTTTTTACACTGATCCCCATGATGAATTTGTTTTAGAAGAGTTTCCCTGAGACCTGATAACTATTTTAAAGGTTCCTCTAAGGTAAAGAAATTGAGAAAGGCTGCCCTAGAATTATGACTGATATGGTGTTTACTAGTATCTGCAACATCCGTATTTACTAATCCATGAGGCAGACCAAACAGTTCAGACAGGTATGCAGGCTGAATGTAGTAGCTTTGTCACCCAATGGTGGATGGCTAAGAGCCATTTGCTGTTATTAATATATTTTATATTGAATAAAAATTGCATAAGCAAAGTGGATAATATGTATACTAATTCCTAGGTTGGGTGTTCAGATCTACATTTACTTTTACTTAAATGTGTAATCACTCAATACCTGTAAAGAATGGATTTTCACCAGTTGTATATGTTCAATATACCGTACTTTTATTATATGAAAAAATAAAAATAAATATTACCATTTTCCTGCATACTCCTGGGTTGGGCTACCATCAGCCATTCCAATGCACAGTGTGCTGGCTCGTCCTGCTGCAGTCTTTACAACCAAAGTCTGCATATATTCAAAGGAAGCCTACAAAGAGTCTATAGCAGGGGTAGGCAACCCTGGTGAGGTGGAATTCTACTTGAACAAGAGAAAAGAGATGAAAAATAACCAGTAGCAGTACACTTTTTTTTCAGGAGATAACTTAGTAGAATCCCATTAAAAAGTAAGACAGGGTACATGGTCCCTCTTCGTTTGTCAAGGCTTTGTCCGTCTTTGTCGCCCCTGTGCTTCTGAGGATGCCAAGCACTTGGCACTATGTATCACATAGGGTGGGATTGTCCGAGGTTGCAGGGCTTCTGGAACAGAGTTTTTGCTCTGATACGGAAAGTTTCACAGTATGTACGTGAGATGTATAAGTGAGGCTCTAGGGGACTTGACCACAGCAGGCCCGTCCCGGGAACACCACTTTCTTTCTGGGTTTCCTCTCCCTCTGTCCTTACTTTCCACTCTTTCTTTGCTTTTCTTGTTTCTTTCTCTTCTGTTATTACTGAGATCTATAGTATACAGGATTCTTCTCCCGTGAGATATTAAAGCTGGAGTCCCTGCTACTCTTTAGAGGTTTATGATAACACAGTGAGAAGCATTGGTGTGTACAGCATATTGCATTACGGTGTGCACCCCAGAGAACAAGCATGCAAAACGTGTATATCTGCAGAGCAGTGGATGGTGTCAGTAGAGCAAAGACTGGTGTCAGCAAGGCAGTGGACGGTGTCAGTAGATTTTTATTTTTATAATTATTTTTTTAATTTTTAATTTTAATGTTTTACAATTTTTTTAGGAGCCCCTTTTTGGGGCTTTGGTAAAATATCAAGGGTCTAAACAGACCCCTGATGTCTCACTTTTGAGACAGAGAAAGAAACTGAGGACAGAGATACCCCAGCCCCATTCTCTGCAGCCTGCAGTAAACATAGTTTACTATGCTTCAGTTTAGAATGAAGACAGGTACAAATCACTCACTGTGTTTATTCAGAAAAAGAAGGGGTCGGTTAATTAAATATTTACCAGCCCCTTCCCCACTCCTGAGAGGAGAGGGGAAAAGCTGGAAGCACTGCAGGGGGGGAGACAGGAAGCAGGGGGAATCAGCGCCGCATGGGATGATAAGGGTGTGCCCAGGCACCTCCAGTACACATTGTGCGCATGCCAATGGTGGGAAGATTGCTATGTCTCTTGCTACTCTTTTATTAGGCAATATGGCAATGATTTATATGTGTCTGTGTTCACCACTTACTATTTTTGTAAGCTTGTGCCAGGGTTCTGGCTGCTTTGATGTTTCATGTGATCTCTCTTGACCTGATTGTTATTCTTCTCACACCAATAATAAAAGTGATTGAAAGTAAAAAGTAAGACAGATGACATAGGGTTCAGGGGTCTGTAGTAAGTAATGTAGAGTGCATGGGTCAGGAGTAGGTGATGTATAGTTCAAAGATTCAGGGGTCAGTAGTATGTAACACAGAGAACAGCGGTCCATAGTATTTAACAGATTACAAAGGTCAGTAGTAAGTAAGGCCAGAGGCCAGCAGTAAGTAACACAGATTGCATAGGTCAGGAACAAGTAACGTAGTGTACAGAGGTCAGTAGTAAGTTACACAGATTGCAGAAACCAAGAGTAGGTAATGTAGAGTGCAGAGGTCATTAGTAGGAAACAAAATTGCATTAGTGATTCTTCTTTGATAATTATTGTGACAAACTACAGATATCAAATTTTTTCCTTTGAAAAAGATATGCTTCTCTAAGGAGACTCAGAATATAGCAAAGGGTCTCCCAAAGTCTATCTATCTATCTATCTATCTATCTATCTATCTACCTATCTATCTATCTACCTCTATCTATCTATCTATCTATCTATCTATCTATCTATCTATCTATCGTGTCCTTGTCTATTTGTCCATACATCTGTTATTTTTTCTTTTTCATCTGTTCATCTGTATGTACTTGCGAAAGCGTGCCCATTCTCTGAACAAGATGAAATTCATCATTTTTAAAATAGATCTGTAGCCAAGTCCCGGGCCACTCCAGGTGACCTCCAGAGTCAGGGACAGCCGACATCCTTCTGTGTAGAGTGGGTTACGAGGCATGGTGGGTGTAATGCAAGGTAAATTCATGGGCGCCAGACACTTCTTGAATGCAAAGAGATTTATTGTCTCTAAACAGAACTGTGGGAGAGAGGGTTAGGTCCAGGACACCCTTTAGTAGTTGCAATGTTAATTTAGCAGACTCCGAGACTTCTATAAGCAGACAGCCATGCAGGGAAAGGTATCTAGCCAGACACCACATCTGCACGAGTAGGAACGCTGTCTCCTATAGCAACAATCTTGAAACTGTTTCTAATACAGATTGTAACAAACGCCTTCACTTCTTCTATAACCTCCTATTGCAGATCTTCACTCAACTGAGCTCCCAGTCTATCACTTAGACCTGCTGATCCACTGCCACAGGATCTCCTGAGCTCCTCCAATCTTCTCATTCAGTATCTTCCTCAAGCGTCACACCCGTGCGTCCTGCTGGGTCCCTAGCTTGGCACTCACAGATACTTCTCAAGTGTCACCCCACTGGCCTGCTCAGTCCCTGGCTTGACACACAAGACTGCTCTGCAAGCGTCACCTCCACTGGCTGGGTCCCTGGCTTGACATCTGCTGAAGTTTCCCAATTCTTCACTGTCCCCGGTTGGTGAGAATACTGCCCTGGTACTTGCTTCAGCTACTCACGATGGTCCCTGGTAACAAGGTGGATGGTCCCTTAGTGGAGACAGCTTCCCCTCTACCTCCAACCACGTCAGGTTCTCCGGGCCGGGAGAACCGTCACTTTTGGTTGGACTGCAAGCCGCAATCCCAACCCTACACTGCTCTGTTGCTTCTGGATAGGCCCTCAGACAGCCTAGCAGCCAGATTTCCTCGGGATAGGCTTTATGCTCTCGCCTAGCAGCCCGGGGCAGCACAACACACGTCCTCCCAGACAATCATCCAGGTAGCACAGAACCCCCAATCACCTGACTCCACCCAAATAAGTAGGCTCTCCCAGCAGGCCAAGAGATCCAAGAAAATCCCTGCCCATTGGCTGAGACACCCCACTCATTCATAATCTGTCCTTGCAATGCCCTTGTCTTATCTAATGCCACCAGATACCTGGCCATCTAGTGACAGAAGAGTGCAGCAATTCCAGAATTAGGGTGAAGTCAATTGACCTCCTATCAATTGGCCAAGGCAACTATCACTTGGCAGATAAATTTAACAGCAACCCTGCCTAAACATCAGGGTGCTACATCTCTGTAAAATAGTACAGACCATATTGCAATGTGGGGTATACCTGATGCTGGGTCCACGTCAAGCCTAGAACGCAGGAAATCAAATTCTTATAAGAAAATAAGCAGCCTGCGCTGGTACCATCGGAGCTGTCCAGCAGGACCTTCACATGCTCAGCAGTAGTACAAATGGGAGGAGTCTCTGAAGCCAACTGTGGGGGCACAGATATAGACCCCTCACTATGTAAAAGTAGAGAACAGTAGAGAAAAGTAGAGAACAGTAGCAATTACATAAAAAAAAAATTGAGAAATGTTATGTTGGGTTACATATACACAGTTAACTGAACTAATAATACCTATGTTCTCTTCTGATGAGAAAACTTTATTTATCACCTAATGCATCTGCTATGTTTGAAGCTACAAACATAAAACAAAACAGTTATGCTGCATACACACGAGAGGATTTTCCGTCTGAAAAATCTTGGATGTTTTTTCCGCCGCTCAAGCTTGGCTTGCATACACACGGTCACACAAAAGTTTGCTGAACTTTCGACCGCCAAGAACGCGGTGACGTACAACACTACGACAAGCCGAGAAAATTAAGTTCAATGCTTCCTAGCATGCGTCGAATTGTTTCCGAGCATGCGGAAACATTTTGTGCGTCAGAATTGGTACAGACGATCGGAATTCCGCCAGCAAAAGTCCGATGGCGCATACACACGGTTGGAATTTCCGACAAAAGCTCTCATCGGACTTTTGCTGGCGGAAAATCCGATTGTGTGTACACGGCATTAGGTCCCTTTCACACAGGCAGCATCTATACCGATCATAATGGGGTCCATGAACAAATCCTCTACTGAATGAGAAAAACTGAACACATGTCACTTTTTTCAAATCTGTGTCCCTTCAGTTTTTCCTACAGCCTGAAACCAGAGCTTAGAAGACCCATGGTAGGCCGGCAATGTAAACTGACATGCATCTGATAACTTTTTACTCTGGTTCAACACATTTAGATATGAAACTTAAGCGTATGCGTGTCTATTTACATCTGTGCCTGCCCATAAACTAACATTGATCTACTCTTTAGCTCCACCTGAACTGTCATATCGATCCAATCAGCTCGTCCAAGTGAAAGGACCCTTAAGCTGGCCATACGTTGTACAATTTTGTTATTCGATTTCCTTTAGATTTACCTTCAACTATGTAGTGCAAGGGCTTCCTGATTGCATACAAATTGAAAGTGTTTAGGTTTGAACTCATATTATATAGTTTTGGTAAATCTAAAGGAAATTTTCACAAGGAAATTGTATAATGTATGGCCAGCCTAAGGCCTCATTCAAACAGGTTCCACCAGGTTCCAGGGAAGATCAACTGATTCTCATGGCTGGGATGACAGATGTATGCGAAATAGTGGCAACCTGTACAAAATAACCAGTGGTTAGGGATGAAGGCCCAGGCTTCGAGGCATCTGCCTGCATTCAGGGTCCCTCATCCGCCCATAACTGTGTGAGGAGGTGCAATGTGGTGTGGCGGCAGTTAACACTCAGATTACCCAGCAGGAAGATAACCCAACCAGGTGCACTCACAGAATGTTGCAGTGAAGAGTATAACAGTAGGTCTCAGGTGCATTTGTCTCAAGGGGTAGAATATTGCCTGGCTGGTCTGTACCCAAACGGAGAGGCTTCCAGGAAGGATGGTGTGTCCCTGCTCTTTCCCTACTCATCTGGAAACCCCTCCCTGCCACTAATTACTGTCCCTGACAGAAGAGTGAACTGTCCCTACACTACCCACATGCAAAATGCACATCAAGCCTAGGGGCCAGGGTCTTTACCAGACTCTACCCGACCCAAGATGGCTACCATGACGAGTCACATGGGGTGCAAGTATGCAATCAAATAGCTCCCCAGTGACCCAGGAAACCATATGGAAACCATGTTCCTTTTGACTTCCTCTCCCTCTGCAATGCCACCGAGCTTGAGCGCCACCTGCAATGGAGAAAGTAGATTGTACCTGCCTACAACTGCATAACTGTTGCGTGTGTGGACATATCTGAATAGCGATGGCTCCTCTCAATCTGTCATTACTTTGTACATGCTGTTTGCATACACCTGTCATCCCAGCTCCAAGAATCCACTGATCCTTGCTGCTGGGATCCAATAGGGTGGATTTACTAAAGGCAAATAGACTGTGCACTTTGATAAAAAGGCAATATTAAAAGACCGGGTAAAACACAAATCCAAAATCCAAATTTTTCACCGCGTGCAGTACACACTCCCCTTTGGGGATGCACTCACCAGAAATATGATAAAAATGGGCATTTAGATTATCATATTTCTGGTGAGTGCATCCCAAAGGGGAGTGTGTACTGCACGCGGTGAAAAATTTGGATGTCCGGTGGAAGGTGGATCACTCTAATTTTGCGATTTCAGGCTCACTGCACCATTATGAACTTTATTTTGGGTTTCCATGCTGTTTAATGAACTTTCTTAACACAAAAAGACTGTATCTTTAGCGCCGCTGCAATATTTTAAAGGGACAGACACCTGTCTTTTATGATTTGTGTTTTACCCGGTCTTTTAATATTGCCTTTTTATCAATTGTATCATATTTTATAGTGGCTGCTTTATCGATACCTAATAGTGATATCAGGTATTGATACGTGTGTCTATTATTCCTAAAGTACGTTGTATCCAGGAGCGCGGAGAGATAGGCCCTTTGGACGGCAGATTTTGAGGCACTATCCTTTTTAGACTGTGCACTTTGCAAGTGCAGTTGCACTCATTTTACCTAGTATGGGCTCTTTCACACGGGGCGGATCCGTATTGATCCGCCCCGTGAAGATCCGCTGCTCAGCGGGGATCGCACAGCTGTTCCCCGCTGAGCCGGCTGATGACAGGGACCGCCCTGTCAGTTCTCCGCTCTCCTCTATGGGGGAGCGGATGAACACGCACCGTCTGTCCGTGTTCATCCGATCTGCTCTGCAGACGGATGAAAAAATAGGGTTTTCCTCCATCTGCAGAATCGGACAATTGCGGAGGCGGACAATAGCGGGTGTCAGCAGATGCTCATCCGCTGACACCCGCTATCCCATAGACATGCATGTATGTCCGTTTTTCATCCAAACACGGATGGATAAAAAACGGACATACGGTCCGCATGTGTGAAAGGGGCCTAAATGTAAATGTGGCAAAGCTTTACTTTGGAAAAAATACCCAATCACCTGCAAAGACAACAAAAAAAAAAAACAGCATGTTGCCTGCACATGATTGGATGATGGAAATCAGCAGAGCTTCACCACATTTACTAAGCTCTGGGTAAAATGAGTGCAACAGTGCACAGTCTATTTGTGTTTTGTAAATTCACCCCAATGGATGCATGTATGGATACAGCACTTGATCAACACCTCCCACATATATTTCTATACACTGTAAAGTAACAAAGTTGTAATATAAAATTGTGAAGAAAGATGTCACAAAGGATAAAGTCATTACACAATTTACAGTTCCCAAGAACCTCTGTAAATTTTTATAGTATTGTGTAACCCGCCCCCTGTCAGCCCTGTGACAGAGAAGGTCATTCTGCACTGAGAGTTGGGAGAAAAATGACTTTTACTGATTAAAGCCAAGTCACTAAAATACAGAGGTCAGTATTATAGCCTAAGGTGACAACAGATGAACGTGCCAGACAAGTTCCAGCAACGTCCATGGAGCTCCTCATCTTATCTTTGTAGGATTTGTTTTCGGGTCATATATTTATGGCTTCAAACCCCATTCCTCAACGGCACCAAAGGAAGCGGTGCACCTTTATCTGGGTAGCATGTTGGATGGGAGAGAAGGGGCCCTATTAGCAAATGGAAAGCTGTTTGATACGAGGAGAGAGTTGGTAGGTTTGAAATGACCTGTTTTTTCAGGTGCGTAGGGTTGCTACCTTATCCCCTTAACCACTTCGCATCCCGCCCATAGTCATATGACGCCCACAAGGTGGATCTCCCATCCTGGGTGGGCGTCATATGACGTCCTCCCATTCCCGGCCGCCTAGGGGGCGCGCACGTGCGCCCGCGGCATCGCTCGGGACCCGGTGCGCGTGACCGGCAGCCGCGATGTCCGCCGGGCACCCGCGATTGCCCGTGAAAACAGCAGGACCGCGCGGGACCGTGGAGCTGTGTGTGTAAACACACAGCTCCACGTCCTGTCAGTGGAGAGGAGACCGATCATGTGATCCCAGTACGGAGGAACACCGATCGGTCTCCTCCCCTTGTGAGTCCCCTCCCCCCACAGTTAGAATCACTACCTTAGGGAACACATTAACCCCTGCAGTGCCCCTAGTGTTAACCCCTTCCCTGCCAGTCACATTTACACAGTAATCACTGCAATTTTATAGCAACGATTGCTGTGTAAATGTGAATGGTCCCAAAAATGTGTCAAAAGTGTCCGAAGTGTCCGCCGCAATGTCGCAGTCACAAAAAAAAAAATCGCAGATTGCCGCCATTACTCGTAAAAAAAAAAAAAGAAATGCAATAAATCTATCCCTATTTTGTAGACGCTATAACTTTTGCGCAAATCGATCTATATATGCTTATTGCGATTTTTTTTACCAAAAATATGTAGAAGAATACGTATCGGCCTAAACTGAGTAAAAAAATAGTTTTTTTTTTTAAAAAAAAATGGGATATTTATTATAACAAAAACTAAAAAATATTGTGTTTTTTTTCAAAATTGTCGCTCTTCTTTTGTTTATAGCGCAAAAAAATAAAAACCGCAGAGGTGATCAAATACCACCAAAAGAAAGCTCTATTTGTGGGAAAAAAAGGACGTCAATTTTGTTTGGGTGCAACAACGCAGGCCGCGCAATTGTTAGTTAAAGCGGCGCAGTGCCGAATCGCAAAAAGTGCTCTGGTAAGGAAGGGGGTAAAATCGCTCGGTGCTGAAGTGGTTAAAACCCAACACATATTAATTGCACAGGTTCTAAGAATAATTGAATGCAGATAAGACACTAAGTGAGTTAAAGTGATTGTAAAGGAGCGTTTTTTTATTTTTTTAAATAACAAACATGTCATACTTACCTCCACTGTGCAGCTCATTTTGCACAGTGGCCCCGAATATCCTCTTCTGGGGTGGTCGCCCGGTGGCTCTCACGGCTCCTCCCTGCATCAGATAACCCCCTAGGAGAAGCGCTCTCTTGAGGGGGTTACCTCAGAGGCATATCTAGTGAAAATGGCACCTATGGCAAGCACTAGAACTGCGCCCCTGTCAAAACATTTGAAACCCATCTTTCAGATAACCTTAACAAAAAAACAACTCTCTTCTCTTCTTCTCTATCCCTTCCGCCTGTCTTTTCTCCCTGCACGGTCTGTGCACTGGAAGAAAGTGACGTACCCCCCTGTCCTGCTCCATTCATCTGTCATAATACCCCCTCCTGCTCCATCAATGTGCCATTATAACCCCTGTCCTCCTTCATTCATTTGCCATTATACCCAACTGTCCTTCCCCATTCATTTGCCATTATACCCAACTGTCCTTCCCCATTCATTTGCCATTATACCCAACTGTCCTCCCCCATTCATTTTCATTATACCCACCCTCATCCCCGTTCTCCTCTAGTCACCTCCCACATATCTCCCCAGTCATCTTTCCCATTCCCTGTGTTTCCCCCTCCCCCCTTCTCTCCTGCATGCTTCTCTCCACATTCCCACTCCCTATACATCCCTCCCCCTCTCCCCGGTCAGCTTGGCTCCTGCCTGCTCCTCCGGGGGCCTCCCCCGGGCACAGGCAGCGATAAGTAACCCAAGACGAGGGAAAAGCAAGTCTGCATAAGCCAGGAAGTTGATAGTGAGATCCCCTCCCCCAGCCGGTAGTGTCTCCTTAGCTTCTCTGCCCCGGTGGCCCTCTTCTTCCCGCCCCAAGTCCATCAGTGTCCGGGGACCGGTTCAGTTAAGCTCGTCACCCAGCCTCTTCACCCAGCCTCCACCAACCTGGCACAGCTCACAGCGTGGTAACAATAACAGCCGGCCCCTCCTCCTCCCCTCTCTCCCCAGACACCCCCCTACCCGGGACTGCCCCCCCCCACACAGCTCACTCAGGGACAGGCATGATTGCGGGAGGTGTGCGCGCTCAGTCAGTACTCCTCACACTGTGCGGGGAGATGGAATATGGTGCCGGGAAGTTACTGGGACTCGGGAGGGAAGAAGAGAGCGCCCCCTTCATATGGCGCCCATGGCACTTGCCATATCTGCCATACCCTGTATACGCCATTGGGTTACCTTGCGGGTGCGCTCCCAAGTCCAGCATTTGCGTCCACAGACACGAATGCTGGACTCGGCCCTGCCCCGCCCCCCCTGGTGCCCGCGTCATTGGATTTGATTGACAGCAGCGGGAGCAAATAGCTGCGCTGCTATCAATCTATCCAATCAAGACCTGGGACCCCGTGGAGAGAGGGACAGCGTGTCCCCGCCGAAGAGATAAAGGGGCTCAGGTAAGTAAAATGGGGGGGGGGGCTGGTGACTGGCAGGTGTTTTTTCACCTTAATGCATAGGATGCATTAAGGTGAAAAAACGCGAGGGTTTACAACCCCTTTAATTTACCACCTTAATCAGCCACAGAACCTGTGTACTTAATGTGTTTGGTTTTAAAGGGATGAGGTGCCAACCCTAGGTGCTCCCATTAAAGTTTATTGGAGCCAAAAAGGAGAGATGACGCCCCAAACAAGCTCCTGTACTTTTTATGAGCGTCAAGCGAAAACACATCATTCAGATGTGAGCAGACATAATGGAATAGCATAGAAATCTGAGTGTTGAGTGTTGGGGCACTTTTGCAAAAACACTTCAAATTGCTTAGATGTGAATGGAGGCCATACAAAGAATGTTGGCTTGCTATATTGAGTAACAATGTGTAGATAGGTTGTTATAACTATTTCTACTGATAATGAAAAAAAATATATGGTGGATAACTTTACCTTTGTATATCTCTTTTACCTCTAGGTGTATGCTTACTGTGCCTAATAGACATGTGCAATTCGTTTAGTTACGAATTTGTTTTCCGTTCAAATTCGTTATATTCGTTCATTCATTCTCGTACGAATGAACGAATGATTCGCTAAAAATTCTAATGAATAACGAACTATCGAAACGAACGAATATGAAAAACAACGAAAATACAAAATAATTAAATTAGAAACAACGAAACTACGAAAGTATGAAAATCCGAAAAACGAAAACAGAAACAACGAAAATCAAAATGAGCGAAAAAATTTGTACATTCGTAACTTTTTTTTTTGTTTGTGTTGATTCGTAATTTTCCGTTTCTTACAATGGCGCTGCTAACGTGCTTCGAATGGATTGTACATTCGTAACTTTTTTTTTTTTGTTGTTTGTCGATTCGTAATTTTCCGTGTCTCTTACAATGGCGCTGCTTAACGTGCTTCGAATGGATTGAACGAAAAAAATTCGTACATTCGTAACTTTTTTTTTTTTTGTTTTGTCGATTCGTAATTTTCGTGTCTCTTACAATTGCTTAACGTGCTTCGAATGGATTGAACGAAAAAATCGTACATTCGTAACTTTTTTTGTCGATTCGTAATTTTCCGTGTCTCTACAATGGCGCTGCTTAACGTGCTTCGAATGGATTGAACGAAAAAATTCGTACATTCGTAACGTTTTTTTTTTTTGTGTTTCGTAATTTTTTTTTGTTTGTGCTTCGAATGGATTGAACGTAAAAATTCGTACATTTTTTTTTTTTTTGTTTTCGATTCGTAATTTTCCGTGTCTCTTACAATGGCGCTGCTTAACGTGCTTCGAATGGATTGAACGAAAAAATTCGTACATTCGTAACTTTTTTTTTTTGTTTGTTGATTCGTAATTTTCCGTGTCTCTTACAATGGCGCTGCTTAACGTGCTTCGAATGGATTGAACGAAAAAATTCGTACATTCGTAACTTTTTTTTTTTTGTTGATTCGTAATTTTCCGTGTCTCTTACAATGGCGCTGCTTAACGTGCTTCGAATGGATTGAAGAAAAAATTCGTACATTCGTAACTTTTTTTTTTTTGTTTGTCGATTCGTAATTTTCCGTGTCTCTCAATGGCGCTGCTTAACGTGCTTCGAATGGATTGAACGAAAAAATTTGTACATTCGTAAATTATTATTTTTTTTGTTGATTCGTAATTATTCGTGTCTCTTACAATGTAATAATAGCATACACATTACATAAAATTATGAATTATACTCCGATTACGAATCTACGAAAACAATGTTACGAAAGTACGAATAAATCAATCTTACGAAAGTACGAATGTAACTAAATCTACGAAAATACGAATTTCGAATAAACGAAAATTAGACGGAAAAAACAAATCAGCGAAAAAATAACGAAAATACGAACGAGTCCGAAAACGAACACCGACGACTTACGAAATTACGAATCGTTACGAATCAACGAAAACGAACAGAAACGAAACGAAACTAAACAAATTTTTCTATTGTGCACATGTCTAGTGCCTAATAGACATGTGTGATATATTCAATTTACAAATCATAATTCGGATGAAATTCTTGTTATTCGGAGATTGTATCCAAATTGCCGAATCACAATAGTAACAAATTTCAACGAATCGGAAATAAATTATAACGACACAACAAAATTCATTCGTATTCATTCATTTCATTCAGACCTTTTGTTAAAGCGATAGTAACTCCTGAAAAAATATAAAAACCTGCAAAACAAAAGCATAATGTGCTAGTATGCATCGCAATGTGTTTTTATTTTTGTATCTATTGCTTTGCATTGTAGAGGAGAGATGTGGGATCTTATAGACCCCACATCTCTCCATAAAGAGGACCTGTCACTGCTTATTTTTTATCACAAGGGATGTTTACATTCCCTGTGATAGAAATAAAAGTGATCAAAAAATGTTTTATTAAAGGGACACTGTAAAAATGAAAAAAAAGAATAAAATAAATAATAAGAAGAAACATTTTTAAAGCATCCCGACCCCTCGTTTGTGCGCAGTGGGGAAAGATTACGTAGGTCATGCCCACAAATGTAAACGTTGCTCAAACGCAAGGTATTGCGGAGAATGTCGGAGTGAGAGCAATAATTCTAGCACTAGATCTCCTCTGTAATTATAAACTGATAACCTGTAGACATTTTTTCAAGTGTCGCCTATGTAGATTTTTTTTTTTAAACTCTTTTTTTGAAAAAGGTACATGACAATGACAGTTATCAAATGCGCTCAACATGAGCGAACAAAACAGTACGATACATCTTATGCCCCATACACACAGTCGGAAATTCCGACCACAAAATCCGTCGGATTTTTTCGATGGCTTTTGTTGCATACACACGGTCGGACAAAGTTGTCGGAAAATCCGATCATCCTGAACGTGGTGACGTTCGTTGCGTACGACGGGACTACGTAGAGGCTAGTAGCCAATAGCTTTGGTCTTGTAATGTGATCTGAGCATGCGTGGCACTTTGTCCGTCGGAATTCGCTACACACGATCGGAAAAAGTCCGATAGGACTTTGTTGTCGGAAAATTTGAGAGCAGGAGATAAAACTTTGTCCGTCGGAAAATCCGACGGAAAAAGTCCGATGGAGCCCACACACGGTCGGAATTTCCGACAACATTGTCCTATAGGATATTTTCCGTCGGAAAATCTGACCGTGTGTATGGGGCATTACAGTGCATTACAGTGCAGCCTATGTAGATTTTTAAGTACTGTAGTTTGCCGCCATTCCACAAGCATGCACATTTTAAAGCATGACATGTTGGGTATCTATTTACTCTGTGCAACATCATCTTTCATAATTTATAAACAAAATGGGTTGTATATTGTAAAAAGATTGCAATGATAGCTATTTTATTCTCTAAGGTCTCTGCTAAAAAATATCTAGATATTATCTAGAAAAAAAACACTGGCCCGAATTGGCAAGTGGTTCATTTTGTTCCATTCGTTATGTTATAATTTGGAGATTCTGATGGATCCACCTCCATCCAATCCAAACAGAGTGGATAAGTAATCTCTGCTCATTGGCTCAATGGCTGCGATTGACAGCAACAGGAGCCAATTTCTCCTGCTGCTGTGTGAGCCAATGAGGAGAGAGAGACCCAGAAGAGCCGCTGCTCCCATGCACAGCTCTGGATCAAGATGGGGCTTGGGTAAGTATAAGGGGGGCTGAGGGAGCTGCAGCAAGTATGTTTTTTACTTTAATGTATAGAATGTAGGTAAAGGTAAAAAAAAAAAACTTCTGCCTTTAGCACATAAAAACAAATATAGCCAATCTTCTGAAACAACTTTGGAAATACCAACCGGTTCGGAAAAACAACAAATATACGTAACAAATTTGAATATACAAAATGAACCTGAATATACAAAAAAAATCCAAAAACGAATCATTCTAACATAATGAATATAATGAAACAAAATAATTTACTTAACGAATGAATCCGAAACTAAATACATTTTTCCATCGCGCACGTCTCACTGACTAATAGTAAGTTTAGCCTGGGCCTTAATGAATATCTATAGCTAGAGCTCTGTTCATAGACTCACATAAAAGAATCAATAAAATACAATATAAATACATTAATCCTAACCAGTAAGTACGGCATGTGTAGTTAGCACAAAGATGACAGCTCCTGTGACAACAAAACTCTACAAACTGGAGCAAACTTTAAAACATTATTAAATTGTGATAATATTATTTCCATGTCCACATACAAATGTTATTTAAAGTACATCTAAAATCAAAACTTTATTTTTTTAGCTTTAGAGCAGGAAATGACTGAAACCGCGGTCATTTTGTTATGTTCCCATTGGGATAATTCTGTTCACTTCCTGTCTTGGAGACACAACAGGAAGCAAGGAGAAATTTCTGAAAAGTAGCAAAGTAGACAGTTGTTACCTTCGGTTCCAATGACAACGGCAACATTTTGAATTTCCACCACTTTCACAATGGTCACCACAACAGATATTGGGGATAAATCTTCTAAGTGCGAACACAGACAGAAACGAAACCGTCAGAAATTCTAACTCTTTCTACCCTAACCAAAGCTAACCAAAGCTATCAAAAAGGTTGTGGTTTTAGATATATTTTAAAGCTGAAATTTAGATATGCCAATTTTTACATAGCTTGGACCAATTTAAAGCAATATTAAAGGTTCATTTTTTTTTTTTGGTAACAAATATGTTATACTTACCTGCTCTGTGCAGTGGTTTTGCACAGAGCAGCCCCGATCCTCCTCTTCTCAGGTCCCCTGCCTGGCTCTTCCTCTTCAGCCAGTGTTCGCAATAGCAAATCACTTGCTCTGGGGGCACTGGTGAGTGCTTGCTCCTCAGTCCAGCTCTACGCATCCATAAGACACACAGGACTGTGGCTCAGTTCCACCCCTGCTCTCTCCTCATTGGCTCACTGGCTGTGATTGACAGTAGCAGGAGCCAATGGCTTCCACTGCTGTCTCAGCCAATGAGGAATGAGAGACCCGGAGAGCCGCTGCTGGATTGAGAGGGAATGCATGAAGGTAAAAAAAAAAAAACAAGCCTTTAAAGGAGTTGTAAAGTCAGAAGGTTTTTTATCTTAATGCATTCTATGCATTAAGATAAAAAGCCTTCTGTGTGCAGCAGCCTCCCTCAGCACCCCCTAATTACTTACCTGAGACCCATCTCTCTCCAGTGATGTCCACGAGTCCCTCGACCGTCCGAGACTCTCCCTCCTGATTGGCTGAGACACAGCAGTGGCGCCATTGGCTGCCGCTGCTGTGAATCAAAACCAATCAGCCAATCAGTAGAAAGAGGGGGCGGGTCCGGGCCGCAGCTCCGTGTCTGAATGCACACAGGAAACTGTGACTCGGCTGGGGTGCCCCCATAGCAAGCTGCTTGCTGTGGGGGCACTCAACAGGAGGGAGGGGCCAGGGGCACAGAAGAGGGACCCGAGAAGAGGAGGATCCAAGCTGCCCTGTGCAAATTAACTGCAACAGAGCAGGTAAGTATAAAATGTTTGTTATTTTTATTGAAAAAAAAAACAAAAACAAGACTTGACAATCTCTTTAAAACCATCGATGTATGTAAAGTATGGATGTGCTATACCGGTGGGTTCCCTGTAGAAGCTGGAAATCACTGTAGTAGGCACTGCTACTACAGCTTCTGGGTTTCATGCCGAGCAGCTGCTCTGTGGCTTAGTAATCAAAAGATGTCACTCGTTCTGCATGGGCACCATTCAGAGAACACTGCAATTCTCAGTTAATGCAAAGTGTTCTCTGATTGGAGGAGGTGGAGATTGTATGATATCACCGCCCTGCCTCTTCACCTCTTCCAATCAGAGAATGCTTTGTATCCATTGAGAAAATGCTAAGTTTTCCCTGATCTGCGCAAATGCTGAGCAAGCAGTCTCCTGTGTTCAGTAACCAGCAGGACAGCCGCACGGCATGGCACTGTAAAACCAAAAAATAAATAAAAACAAAGTCCGTACAGCACAAGGTAAGCTTGCACAGAAACAGCTTTAACCCATAAATGGCAAGAGTAAACCGAGCTGTGGGTTGGCAGCGTGCCCATTTATGAGTTAAAGCTGTTTCTGTGCAAGCTTACCTTGTGCTGTAGGGACTTTGGTTTTATTTATTTTTTGTTTTTTTGTTTTAGTTTTTTAACTATTTTTAATAAACTGAATTTTTTGGATACTACACTATGGGAGCTAACTTCTACTTTTTATGAGGAACCTATTTGCATATACTTGCCATTACCTGGAAATCTAAGGGACGCCTGAAAGGCTGCAGATGCTGGAACCTGGGAACACCGGTCTAGATTGCGGATCTATATGCGTACTGCCCCTGCAGGGGTTATAGGATCTGGGGAGTGGGGACCCATGAGGGGGAGCACGCAAGTCACCTGTCAAGAGTTGTGAACACTAAAGTCACCTGCAAATACTTGTTTTAAGCACAAACAATTATTCACATTTTGGAACGGTTGTACACGTGTTCTTTTTGCAATCGATTTGATTTTTTGGTGCGATTTTTGCTTTTGATTTTTATATATATATCTTTCAATCTGTTTTTATTATGAAAAGTCATAAACAAACATGAAAACTGAACATTGTACATATTGCAGAAGGGAAGGCCTCCTACTGTTAGAAATACATCCACAATTACTACAGTATAAACGTATCTGAGTTTTATATATATATATTAGGTCTGTGGAAATTAAAGATTAATTCCTTGTTCAATCGTAAATTTTTTTGATCGATCAAAATTCTTTTGATCGGTACTCACCTCTCCGCCGGCTTCCGGGTCTTCAGGGAGTTCCTTCGGAGATCCGGTGATGTCACGGACATCGATGTCACCGGACTCCTTCCCCCTTCCCCAAGTGCCCCCGTCTGCTAACGAAGGGAAGGGGGGAGGAGTCCGGTGACGTTGAAGTTCTGATTGAACGTAACGCGTACGGGGGAGGAGCTACGCATGACATCACCCGCTGCTGCCCTACGGAACTAACACGATTGTCGGCTTTACATGCTGTGTTTTTATCATCTTTATGTGAGTAGTTTGTGTTTGAACACAAAAATGTAATCTTATACTTAAGCGGTGAGCACCTAGATCTTTTCTTTCTACCCATGACCTGGTGTCCTTACTGAGATCTAAGGAGATGTGAGAGAAGTTTATGGTCCGTGTTAACCCTTTTGATACCCGCTTGCATGACCACCTGTTTGCACAGGGGTCCGTGCCATAAGGTGAGAGTGATTAGTTAGACCGGAGGTGGAGGGATTGTCACGCTACTGTGGAAAAAAAAAATTACTTGCGTCAGTGCTACAGTTTGAATTTAAAATGTATTTGTGTGAACTGTGAAGTTAAGTCATGGATTGTGGAAACTAACTAGTGTCGGGTGATTGTATATAGTGTATACCACATTTACCACTGACTAATGCAGAGTTGCATTGCAAGGAGATCAGCTAAAAGTAGTTGGATCTGTATGTGCGTTATAATTAATCGAAATTAGTTGATTAATCGATTAAAAAAATAAATCGATTACTCGAACACGAAAATTTTAATCAGTAACAGCCCTTTTATATATATATATATATATATATATATATATATATATATATATATATATATATATATATATATATATATATATATATATATATATATATATATATATATATATATATATATATATTTTTTTTAACTAATATTTTTTTTGGTCATTTTTCTTTACTGCTCAAAAACGCCACTGCCCAAAACTGCTGATAACAGCCTATTTGTACATGAACACATAGGATAACATGATGGAGAGTTTAAGGACTGTCGATAAAAACGTCTACAGCCAAAAGCAGCTGCTGTAAAAACGTCAAACGTCCATGAGGCCTTACTGTTTCGTCTTTGACACCCGCAGATCTAAAATATTGCAAGATGTACGATGTTGTGCTACATTTTCCAGATAATTGGCACCAATTATCCATTCATTCATCACACATGACAGAGAAAGATCATTCTACATTGAGAGCCGGCAGAAACATAACCTATACTGATTTTCACCAGGTCACTAAAATATAGAGGTCAATATTTTAGCCTATGGGGACAACAGATGAATCTTTCAGACAAGTTCCAACAAGATGTCCATGGTGCTTCTTATCTCTTCTTGCTACGGTTTGTTTTGGGATGCAAAGAAATGAACTTCTGATCCCTAAAACTGCATTCCTCAACTATATTAAAGCTGAACTCCAGGCAAACAGGTAGATACATAGATAAAATAGAAATATGGGAACTATTTTACCTGCCATGAGATTTGTTATTTATGTTCAGTTCTGAGATTTACACAGCTCTGCTGGACAGCACAGCCAGGTTGGTGACCACACTTTTGTCTACTGCAGTTAGCAACGCACCCACCTAGTCACCTCCATGTTCCAGCCTGTGAATGGACACAAAGGAGAAGCAGCAGACTGATGGGACCATCTCTCTACTCTCATCACCATGCACCAATGTCATTGACTAAATATTAGACATGTGCAATCGTTTTCGTCCGAATGCATTTTCGTCCGAATTTCAGGTATTTTCATTATCGTTTTAACAAATGATAACAAAAGTGCAGAATCCGAAAAAGAAAGACCCGCCATAAACAAATGTTTTATTTTTGTTTTCGTTGTGACAACAGTTCGATATAGATAGGAGATTCGACATGATGCTGACAATAACAATCTGTGTCTATCGAACCTGTGGTCGAATGTGCCTAACCTTAACTCTATTAGTCCAAGATTATTCTACATAGAGAGAAAAGATTCGACAATCGACATAGAGAGAAAAGATTCGACATAGAGAGAAAAGATTCAACATAGAGAGAAAAGATTCGACATAGAGAGAAAAGATTCGACATAGAGAGAAAAGCTCGCTGCTGGAATTGGGTGGGAGGAGTAAAATAAAAATGATGATGATGAATGTTATTGGCTGATTGTAACCAAAGAGGAGGAGCAGTAAAATAGCTAGAACTAAGTACACACGTACAGCCAACTTACTTTCACTTACAATTGCTAGCAGAGAGAGACACGCACACTGAATCATTTCAGAAGACAGTCAATCTTAGCTGGTCCGTTTGTCAGAGAACCTGAATTATTTAGCAATTAGGCATAAACACAGCAGCAGAACAATAGTGAAGCAAGCTCCAGTTCAACCTAACTTTTTCATAATAATCTGCTGCTATTGTGTTAGTGTTGTGAACTTGATAGTGATACTAGCCTCAGAGGCTGCCCGTGTTGGGGGGGGGGGATTTATTATTATAGATTCTATATTATAGATTGAGATTCTATATAGATTCTATATACCCTATCTTGTTACCTGTCTGATCAGTGATCACTATCACCAGTCCATTTTCTGTTTGAACTATATACATTCAACATGAATGACAAAGATTCGACAAAGCAGTGAAAAACATACAAACGTTGAATCTTTGGCTTATGGTGTCTGTCGAAAGTTCTAAGAAGATTCAACGGAGCAGCTAAACTATACAGAGTCGTACAGTTTAGCTGCTCCGTTGAATCTTCTTTGAACATTCGACAGACACCATAAGCCTTCAATGACAGATTCTACCTTAATTCATTTTAATTTTTCGGACGAATGCAATTTTTAACGAAAAACAAAATAAACAAAATTCCGAAACAAAATATTTTAGTGTGAACATGTCTACTAAATATGGGTACGTGTCCTTATAAAGGCACTGTAAATACCAGCATCCCACCCCTTTGTTTATATGTGCTGCTGGGCAGGAAATGACACAGCCCACATCTGATTGCATTAAAAAAATAGCGCAAAGTGAAAGTTTGGAGAGAGATGAGTTCAAAGGACACTCAAGAACATCTCCAGTTCCAACTCCTTCCCTCTCCATCCAAAATTATAAAAAAAAATGGTGCGAAGTAGAAGTAAATACAAATAAGTACGGAGGACACTCAAGATTATCTCAAACCCTCTTCTCACTGCATCCAAAATTATAAACAAATGGTGCAAAGTGGAAGTTTAGATAGAAATTAGTTTGATGGCCAATCAAGATTATCTCTAGTTCAAACCCTACTCATTTAGAGTTGCCACCTCATCCCTTTAAACACATATTAATTACACAGGTTCTGTGGCTGATTAAGGTGGTAATTAAACTCACTTTTTGCCTTATCTGCATTTAATTAGCCTCAGAACCTGTGTAATTCAAAGGTGTTATGCCGCGTACACACGGTCGGATGGGAGCTTTTCATCGGATTTTCCGACCGTGTGTATGCCCATCGGTCTTTGTCTGTCGGAATTTCCGACGGACTTTGGATTGAGAACCTGTTCTTAATTTTTCCGAAGGAAAACCTTTCTATCGGATTTTCCGATCGTGTGTATGTAATTCCGACACGCAAAATTCCGACGCATGCTTGGAAACAATTCGACGCATGCTCGGAAGCATTAAACTTCCCTTTTATAGTGCTGTCAAACGTGTTGTATGCCGCTGTGTTATTGACCGTCCGAATTTGGTGTGACCGTGTGTAGGCAAGACAGTTTGAGCGAAATTCCGTCGGAATTCTGATGGGAAAACCATCAGAGCTTTTTCCGATGAGAATTCTGACCGTGTGTATGCGGTATTAGGGTTTAAAGGAATGAGGTGGCAACTCTATACTCATTGCATCCAAAAATTATAAACAAAAGGCACAAAGTGGAAGTTTGAATAGAGATGAGTTTGATGGACAATCAAGATCATCTCTAGTTCCAACCCCTTCCCACTCTATCCAAAATTATAAATAAATGACGCAAAGTGGAAGTTTGGATAGAGATGAGTTTGATTGTTCATTGAGGTCCACTGATACTTCCTCTAGCCCAATGGCGTCGCTAGAGGTGGCTTTTGGGGCTATAGCCCCAAATCTGGGGCCCATAGCCCTGAGTCTCTGCAGGGGTCCCCAAGGGGAGGAGAGGCTCTCTGGGGACCCTGATGTATGTGGGGGGCTCTCTAGGGACCCTGATTTAAGAGGGAGGCTCTCTGGGGACCCTAATGTTAAGGGTGGCTCTCTGGGGATATATACACACACACACGTATATTATATACATGTGTATACCCGCCCAAGCGTATGACTTTCTTTACTATGCTGCTATGGGCTCTAGCCCCAGATCTTTTGTAGACCTAGCAACGACCCTGCTCTAGCCCCTTAACTGGAGGAGCCTACAGTAGCCTGTGCATTGCACCCACAATCCACATTTTTTAAGATCAATGTGGGTGCATTTATAACATTTCTGCAAATGATAAAATATGCTTTTAAAGCTAAAACTTCAAAATCTCAGTGGATTCCCTTTAATACTCCAGATACAAAATATGCTCGTCTGCTGCATCAGATTGATGTGCTTTGTAGTCAGTGACAATGGATTATTTAAAGTATCTAGTCTAACGTTTTTGCAAAATAGTGTATACCGTATATACTTGAGTATAAGTCGACCCGAATATAAGCTGAGGCACCTAATTTTACCACAAAAAAATGGGAAAATGTATTGACTCGAGTATAAGCCTAGGGTGAGAAATGCGGAGCTACTGTAAGTGGAAAAGAGGGTCAACAATGCCCATTTGCAGCCTCATTGTGCCCATTTGCATGCCTCACTGTGCCCATTTGCAGCCATAGGTCCCCTGAACTTGGTCGTTAAGGGTTCCTAGATGCCCCCTAGCTGCAGCCAAAATTTGGGGTCTCTGGACCCAAAGGGTCCCGAAATGACATTGCTGCAGATGGATACAGTTGACCGACTTTGGGGCCCTGTATCTTGGGGCCACTTGGTGCTAGGAACCCCAAATTTGGATATGTTGTGGTGTTCCTAGCACCAGGTGGCCCCGAGATATGGGGCCCCAAAGTCGGGTCGGAAAATGTCAAGCACTTTTCTGCAGCAGAGAATGACATTTTCCGAACCGACTTTGCGCCCCCCATATCTCGGGGCAACTTGATGCTAGGATCCCCAAATTTAGATATGTTTGTAGTGTTGGTTCCACTGGGTTTGCACACCAAATTTGGGGCCCCCGAAATATGTCATTCTCTGCTGCAGAAAAGTGCTTGACTCCAGTATAACCCGAGGGGGGCACTTTCAGCACAAAAAAATTAGCTGAAAAACTCGGCTTATATTCAAGTATATACGGTAATTAGGTGTTCTTACTGTGGATGGGACTTTACTGTACCCTCTTGTGCAATAGTTGACACACGCAGATGTAGTCTTCTACCTTGTATGATGTTGTGCAATGTTTTCCCGCACCTGGCGCTTATAATCTTTTTTATCATCGAACATTCAGAGCAGTACAATGTGTGTGTGTGCTGACCGCGTCATGAGGATTATTGTAATTGTTTGTGTAAACAGCACTGAATACGGTCCTGTTAGTTTAAACGCAGTCCTTACATGACACCAATGAGTAGACATAAAGGATAATTAAAAACACCCTAATGCCGTATTTAGTCTTTCACCATATGGCAATTTATTTCACATATTTATATAGCAAATTCAGGAGAGCGTGCAGCCATTCATGTCAGTTCTGGCCCCAGAAGAGTTTATTATCCAATGTCCATAATCCATGTTTGCCAACAATTGAAAGTAGTTTTAAGTCCTCCCTCTATTTTCTTCCTCCGAGGCATTTCAGCCCCTTCTCTCAGATTCCTTGAATACACACCAGCACTAAAATCCTTTTCCTAACCAATCCCCCAATCCTCCCTATCCCAAGCTCAACTTTACCCAACCTCAACACTGTCCATAACTAAAGGGAGCCTTTGCCCCTGACCTACCTACCACACAGCCTGGTTCTTAGTTTTGGTTACCCATTTTATCTGTCCTAAACCTTAACAAAATCTGATTCAGTGAGACTGTTACAGACGGAGAATGGATACTACCTCCCCTTCTTCTCTCTATACCAGCCATCAAAAGAAGAGATCTATAACTAATGGATTTGCCTCTACAGCCAATAATATGTCTACCCAACTTCATATGGCTTAATATGTACTCCAGATGTCTTTTGAAATCCATCATGAATATTATATGATGACCTGTCTTTTACATGTACAGTATGTGACCTCGTTCATACATAAGTATTTAAAAAAAAAAAAAGGGTTAATTTTAAATGCTGTAATGTAGCTATTGAATCTAAGCCAAAAATTGATACTAGCAAGTATGGCCACATACCTTGTAGGGTTTACTCTGCAACTTTAATACAGTATATAAATAACAAAATCAGTTTCTATTGGTCGTGAGAAGGTCATAACAACGAGGACCTATGGACCCAGATATAAAGTGGTGGTATGGCCTTAGGTCCCTTTAAGATTGACACCGTTGGGTGACAAAAAGATATGGTTGAGGCTTGTTTTTAACTCGCTTCAACCACCTGTCAAAATCAAAAACATAAAAAAGGTTTGGTGCTACCATTAAGAGAAACAAAGTGAATGACGATACAGTTCCAATACTCATGAAAACATACCTCCCAACTTTTTGAAATGGAAACGAGGGACACCTAGTAGCAAAAGTATGTAGGCATAGGAAACACACCCCTTGCCACGCCCCTTAAAGTGGCTGTAAACCCAATTAAAAAATTCCAAGGAAAACATACCTCCCAACTTTTTGAAATGGAAACGAGGGACACCTAGTAGCAAAAGTATGTAGGCATAGGACACACCCCTTGCCACGCCCCTTAAAGTGGCTGTAAACCCAATTAAAAAATTCCAAGGAAAACATACCTCCCAACTTTTTGAAATGGAAACGAGGGACACCTAGTAGCAAAAGTATGTAGGCATAGGACACACACCCTTGCCACGCCCCTTAAAGTGGCTGTAAACTCAGGTAAAAAATACCAAGGAAAACATACCTCCCAACTTTTTGAAATGAAAACGAGGGACACCTAGTAGCAAAAGTATGTAGGCATAGGACACACCCCCTTGCCACGCCCCTTAAAGTGGCTGTAAACGCAGGTAAAAAAAAAAAAACCTGCCAGACAAAGGCATAATGAGCTAGTATGCATAACATACTAGCTCATTATGAATTACTTACCCGAACGAAGCCCCCTCAGCTGTCCTCATCTCCCCCTCCGGCCGACGGGTTACTTACGGGTATCGCAGCTCCAGAGCTGTAATTGGCCAGAGCCGACGGGAACGGCACAGTACAACTGAAGCAACGGCGCGTACGTGCCATTGCTTCAGTTGGCTTAAGTGTGCATGTGCTGATGACGTCGGCACGTGCAAATGCAGGGATATCTCCTAAATCGTGAAGGTTTAGGAGATATCAAGTGCAGCTACAGGTAAGCCTAATTATAGGCTTGCCTGCAGTTTAAAGTGGTTTGTAAAGGGTTTACAACCACTTTAAAGGACAATTATACAAAATAAGTGCTTTTTTTTTTTTTTTTACCAATACTATTCCTTTATACTGGCTTTTCAAATTTACAAATGTATGAATTTAGAAATGGGATGAAAGGTTTAGCATTGGGAAACACTTTTTGAAAGATAAAAAGTGTATTTTATATACAATATATAGATCAGACCAAAATGAGGGACAAATGAGGAGGAAAGAGGGACTTTGTTCCAAATTAGGGACAGTCCCTCGAAATTAGGGACAGTTGGAAGCTATGTGAAAATACTAAAAAATTTAAAAACTCAAAAAAAAAACATATAAACTATAAAGAGTCTTTCAAGAAACCTCCAATAACTGTGCCTTGTGAATAAAAATGTACTTCTCTTCCTGTTTAAGTGCCGCACAACAACCGAAAATGACTATTAAAGGCCTCAATCGTTTTTCATAATACTCCAATAAAACTCATCAGTGATATATCAGTATGGATGTCACACCACTTCCTCAAACTCAATCTTTCTAAAACTGAGCTGGTAATATTTCCTCCTCCTCGATCCCTTCCCCATGACTTTACCATCAAGATCAACGGCACAACTACTGGTCCCTCCACACATGCCAGGGTGCTGGGTGTAATCCTAGACTCCTCTTCCTGACTAACGACACCACAAAACAACTTATTCACTGCTTGGTTATTTCCCACCTTGACTACTGCAACTCTCTCCTCACTGGCCTACCTTTACACAGGCTATCCCCCTTCAGTCTATTATGAATGCTGCTGGTAGACTAATACACCTTACTAACCGATCCGTGACTGCTGCTCCTCTCGGCCAATCCCTTCACTGGCTTCCCCTACCCCATCATATAAAATTCTAAATACTAACCACAATATTCAAGGCCATCTACAACATCGCCCCCAGCTACATCACCAACCTCATCTGCAGATATCGCCCAAATCATCCCCTCCGCTCCTCCCAAACCCTCTTGCTCTCTAGCTCCCTTGTTACCTCCTTCCATGCCCGCCTCCAGGACTTCTCCAGAGCCTCTCTCATCCTCTGGAACTCCCTGCCCCATTATGTCAGGTCAGCTCCTACCCTGTCTGCCTTTATGCAGGGAAGCCTACCCCACCTCCAACTAAGAACTGTACTCCAATGCACCCCCATCAGATCACCCCTGCAATTATTACCTTTTGTACCACCTCGCCCTTCCATTAGATTGTAAGCTCCATGAGCAGGGCCCTCCTATTCCTTCTGTATTGAATTGTATTGTAATTGTACTGTCCCACCTCTACATTTTAAAGCACTGCGCAAACTGTTGGCGCTATATAAATCCGGCATAATAATACAGTCGACCCTCGGATTACGAGCATAATCCGTTCCAGGAGAATGCTCGTAATCCAAAATACTTGCATATCTAAGCGAGTTTCCCCATTGAAGTCAATGGAAATGAAAATAATTTGTTCCGCATTGACTTCAATGGCATGTAATACCGCATGCAGTCAGAGTCGGGGGGGGGGGGGCAGAGAGCCTCGGAAACGGCCAAAATGGCCCAAGGACACCTCGGCTGACCTCGGCAAACCTTGGAAAGACTTAGTTCTCGAGATTTGCCAAGGTTAGCAGAGCTGTCCTCAGGCCTTTCCGTGCATTTCCGAACGGCGCTGTTCGGCGATGTTTGGCTCCAGTGCCCCCCTCACCTCCAAACGCACACCGATTTGGCCTGAATCGTGCTCCTTTTGCGGGACAACACTCGCAAACCGAGTTACTATTTTTAAAAATACAGTGCTCGAATTGCGAAACGCTCGTTAATCGCGTTACTCACAATCTGGGGTTCCACTGTAGTAATAATCAGGTTGCTCTTCAGGTGGCCCCCAGGTAGAAGGTTGATGGATCTAAAGGACTCAGACACTCCAAATAGAGCTCTCTCAATCAATAGAATAAACCATGAACCCAGAGAAGACAATGTGTAGTGTAGTAGTACACTACTAGTAGTGTAGTGTAGTATAGTGTAGTATTTTATTTAAAGTGGATAAATAGATAGAAAGTATTGCACTTACATAAAAGGGTGCTAAAGTGAGCACCAACACAGACAGCCACGGTAGTAAACCAGCACTGCCACCCGTATGGAGCAGGCGTACGCTCCAAAACCCGGAAGTGACACGGAGTCCCCCATCAGAAGTGATGTCAGTAATGGCGACAGCACAGCCTCAATGCATTTTGCAGGATGTGCATCACCAGGAAGCTCATTCATCAATCACTATTTTGATTTGTTGGCACCAATTTCCTAAATTACCTGTCAAAATCAGGCCATGGACAGCCCTATACCTATACTTTGTGGCATGGGGAAAAAATAGGGCATGTGGCATTTGGCAGCCAACACCAACTGCCACTGTATCCCATAAAGGGGTATAGTTATGGGGTTGTGACATCCAATGGACGCGGTCAAATCCTACTTGGAACAGGCCTGTAGAAGGTGGCAAATCACCTGCTAAACTTGGGCTAGCTGCTGCTGACAACATGATTCACCGCATATTATGAGTCAGCAGCTAGACTCATGTGAAAGGGGCCTTAGCGTGACCATATTGCTGCTTTTTAAAAACAGTGGACCCCAGTTTAAATATTGTAGGTGTCCTCACTAAAGTGTTCTGTCATCTTGGTACAGCTAAAAATATTTTGAATTAATATTTCCTCTACAGATTTGTCGCAGGGAGTCACAGCTATCTTGTAACATTAGCGTTACGCCCTTAAATAGCACAATGGGTAACTATTGTAAGATCTCGGTGATTCCATATTTTTCTGGAATGCAGAAAATTGCTGGACATGTTTCTGGCTTTTCTGCCGTTGAAATAAATGAGACCATTTTTGCCTCCTGGCCATGTTTTGTTCTTTGAAGCTCAATGCTTATTTATGTTCATTTCGCAAAACAAATTACATGAGGGGGTGTGGAAGGAACAATAGGTTACTGTGCTGCTTGTTTTCCGCCGATAATAGTACATTCAAAATTACCACTTTATAATATATAACTATATGTAAATTAACCTATAGTACAATATATAGTATGTGACGGGAGTCACTTTGGGCGGGGGGCTCGTGGAACCCAGCTTAACTTAGAGACCTCTGGAAACCCATTTTCCAGCTTCCCTGATCCCTCTTATGAGGGTAAGTTATCCTGTGTCCATTGGGGGCACAGGGTGACCGAGAACCCCAGTTGGGTCTGCACTAACCAGACTCCCATTACAACCACCCCGGACTCAGCATTTCGTTTTATCCCTGTTATACAGGGTTCTATATGTGTGATTTGTGTTGTAGGAACAAAGGGGTTCTTTCACCTAGGACAGTAATATTTTGAACAATTTCCCTACAGAATGCTCCTTACATTGGTGGTCAGTGGGAAGAATGTTCCTTACATTGGTGATCAGTGGGACGAATGCCCCTTACATTGTTGGTCAGTGGGAAGAATGGTTCTTACATTGGTGGTCAATAGGAAGAATGCTCCTTACATTGGTAGTGAGTGGGAAGACTGCTTCTTAGTTTTCTGGTTAGTGGGAAGAATGCCCCTTACATTGTTGGTCAGTGCGATGAATGCCCCTTACATTGGTGATCAGTGGGATGAATGTCCCTTACATTGATGGTCAGTGTGAAGAATGCCTCTTACATTGGTGATCAGTGGGATGAATGCTCCTTTCATTGGTGATCAGTGGGATGAATGTCCCTTACATTGGTGGTCAGTGGGAAGAGTGCTTCTTACATTTCTGGTCAGTGGGATGATCGCTCCTTAAATTGGTGGTCAGTGGAAAGAATGCTCCTTACATTGGTGATCAGTGGGATGAATATCTCTTTACATTGGTGGTCAGTGGGAGGAATGCCCCTTACATTGGTGGTCAGTGGGAAGAACGCCCTTTACATTGGTGGTCAGTGGGAGGAATGCTCCTCACATTGGTGGTCAATGAGAAGAATGCAGAGCAGATGGGAGGTCAATCAGCCACAGCTCAAGGAACTCTTGGTAATCTCTGGAGGAACCCAGTGGTTCCACAGAATGGTGGAATCAAGGTGTCTGTGCTACCTGTGTGGCTATAAATGCTAGAATATTTTCCTTATCACTCATTAGAACTGAAGAATTGAAATAAGCTACGAAACGTCTTCATTATACAGAGCATAAGCCTAGTTGAAATTGACTAACTACTATTGCTGTACTATGAGAGATTTCACATACATTCCTGCTATTGTTTATTATACTTCATTATTGTTTTCAAACATATCTTCAACATAAATTATTACACAGAGGTAAATCAGCACAGCCTTAGGGAAAAATATGAACTAGAGGAAGTGAGTAGTGCCGCCTCACCTACGCCAGAAGCTGCGTCACCCTGTCAGGGATGTGACACCATCTATCTACAATGATCTCTAACTAATAACCCGGATTTGTGGTTTTCCTCACACAGAAGTGAAAATTAAGAACATCCATAATGAAGACGTTAACTAAGGATTCTTTCATTCAGTTAGTCATTTAATTACATTACTCTTATATCTTCCAAAATGGGACGTGACAGTCGCCTGCATGAACTGCCTTAATTCCTATTGTTATTGAACCACGTTTAGGGAGATTACAACAATTTTTTTAAAATTCTGCCCATTTAGATACCTGATATCAACACAATCCCTGTAAAATTAGGACTTACACTTTGTTTTAATAACAATATGATTTTATTGAGTGTGTGTGTGGGTATATGTATATATATATATTTTTTAGGGTTACAATCACTTGAATATCATCATTGTACATACTGTAAATAAATAAAACATCCCCTAGTGTGTTTTTGTAGCCAAAATTAATATACCCGGTCTTATTTTTGGGGAAATGTACATTACCCACACCTGTCCCCTCTACTCTGTTTGTTACCCACTCCTGACCCCTGTACTCTGTACATTACATTCTCCTGATCCCTGAACTTTGTACATTACATTCTCCTGACCCCAGCACTATTTACATTACAAACACCTGTCCCTTGTGTGTTACCTATTCCTGACCCCTGCACTCTGTATATTGCATTCTCCTGTCCCCTGCACTATGTATTACACACACCTGTGCACTCCACACTGTTTGTTACCCATTCCTGATGCCTACAGTCTGTACATTACATTCTCCTGACCCCTGCACTTTGTACATTACATTCTCCCGACCCCTGCACTTTGTACATTACATCCTCCTGACCCCTGCACTATGTACATAACAGACACCTGATCCCTGCACTTTGTACATTACATTCTCCTGACCCCAGCACTATGTACATTACACACACCTGTCCCTTTAGTGTTACCCATTCCCGATCCCTGCACTCTGTATATTGCATTCTCCCTGCACTATGTATTACACACACCTGTGCCCTCCACACTGTTTGTTACCCATCCCTGATGCCTACAGTCTGTACATTACATTCTCCTGACCCCTGCACTATGTACATAACAGACACCTGTCCCCTCCAGTCTGTGTGTTACCCACTCCTGCCCCCTGCACTTCTGTACATTACACACACCTATCCCTTTCACTGTGCGTTACTCACTCCTTACCCCTCTACTCTGTACCTTACATTCTCCTGACACCTGTGCTATGTAAATTACACACACCTGTCCTCTCCATTCTGTGTGTTACCCACTCCTGATCCCTGCACTTTGTACATTACATTCTCCTGACACCTGCACTATATACATTACACACACCTGTCCCCTGTGTATTACCCACTCCTGACCCCTGCACTCTGTATATTACATACTTCTCCCACTTGCACTCTGTTTATTAAATACTTTTGAACCCTGTGCTCTGTACTTAGACTCAAGCTTTAGGCCCCCTTCCACCATTAGTGTAATTTTGCTACAGTATGTTGTGTACGCCTCCTCATTTTTCTCCGCTGGTTGCCTGTAAGCCAAGAAAAAGGTTTGGAGGGTATGCTGGAGGGGGATTGGGGCCCTGTCAGGAAGGCTCTGTGGGGCCCCATGATTGCAATGATAACCAGGACAAACAGAGAGGGTGAATCACCTCAGCGGGGAAACAAACCCCATTTAAACACTTGGCAGGGGTTCTAACCCTTTAAAAATGTTTTGATTAGAGTTAAACTTTGAAACAATGTTTTCCTCTTGAACTTCTCAGCAACAAATAACACAGTATTGACATTAATAAGACATATGTGGCTTCACTCTCACTCCCGCCACTAGACTTTATTCTTCATGCATACAACAAAAATGTAATATATTGCAGCTTATCAGTCCTTAGATGTGGTGGCTGCATCCGTTCCCTTTATTTTCACCTGGTGATCCTGCCAATTATACAGTTTCTATGCCAGGGTGACAAAACTCACTCACCATACTTGGGAGGAGCGGCGTTGTCACCCTAGGCCGCTCTCCTGTTTGGATTTCATACTTTCCCTCCTCTCCTCATCTCTATTACATAAGGAGGAGGTGTTTTGTAGTTCAGAGAAGATAGATGGGACATTGTTTAGGATTTCAGCTCAGTGCATAGGAATTTACAAGGACACTGGAAATCTGACAGGATCAGCAGGTATTTTGCTGTAATTGCAGAAAATGTTCTGGAAAAAACAAAACAAATGGAGCAACCACTTCTAAGGACTAGTAAGATGTAATATATCACATTTTTGTTGTTGGGTTTAACCACTTCCGGACCGCTGATACGTCCTTACTTTGAAGGAGGATATCGTTGTCTTGGCAGCAGCTAGCTGCCATAACCCCCGGTATCCTCTTTTTCGGCCAGTGGACCGCTACAAGATAAAAGTGGTCTCTGTAGCGGATTCGCAGCGAGATCTCTTTTATCGGTGGCGGGAGAGGGGCCCTCCCGACGCGCTCCGGTGCTATCCGCCGCTTACTGGAACCGTCGGCAGCGGTGGAGGCGATCGGATCCTCTCTGTGGCTGGGCATGGAGACGAGTGAGGGGGGAAGATGGCCCCCACCTGTCTCCATGACATTGCAGGGCGGAAGCAACGTCAAAATGTCACTTCCGCCCATAGCTCATAAAGGGCCATTTTTTAAAAAAAATTTATTGCATTTCAGTGTAAATATGAGATCTGAGGTATTTTTGACCCCAAATCTCATATTTAAGAGGTCCTGTCATGCTTTTTTTCTATTAGAAGGGATGTTTACATTTTTTGTAATAGGAATAAAAGTGAGACAATTTTTTTTTTTTTTTAACCACTTGGCATCCACGCTATAGCCAAATGGTGGCCACAGCACGGACCTGAATTTCCAGGAGGCCGTCATATGACGGCCTCCCCTTTGCACGCTCCCCGCACGTGCCCTGATCACCGAGTCACTGAGCCAATGACAGCTGATCACATGATGTAAGCAAAAGCTCGGTAATCGTTTTTTTTTCTCCTCAGGCTGACAGCGTGAGGAGAAAAAAAAGCCGATCACTGACTTATGTGCAAGGAATATCAGTCCTAAAGAGGAAGAGGCAATTCTGCCTCATCTGTGCCCACCAGTACCCCCTGCCAGTGCCACCTGCCATTGCCACCTGCCAGTGCCCACAGTGCCCACCAGTGCCACCTATCAATGCCCACAAGTGCCACCTATCAATGCCCATCACTGCCACCTATCAGTGCCCATCAGTGCCGCCTCATCAACGTTCATCAATGAAGGAGAAAAATTACCTGTTTGCAAAATTTTATAACAAAATATAAAAAAAAATAAAAAATGTTTTAACAAACAATAAAAACCGCAGAGGTGATCAAATACCACCAAAAGAATGCTCTATTTGTGGAAAAAAAAAATGATAAAAATCTTAATTTGGGTACAGTGTTGTATGACCGCGCAATTGTCATTCAAAGTGCGTCAGTGCTGAAAGCTGAAAATTGGCAAGTGGTTAAAAACAGTGTTAAAAATAAAAAATAAAAGGTAAAATAAATAAGAAAAAAAAATATATATTTTTTTTAAATGTCCCCCGTCCTGCATATGAAAACGGTGTTCAAACCACACATGTGAGGTATCGCCGTGATCGGTAGAGCAAGAGCAATAATTGACATGTTGGGTATCTATTTACTCTGTTTAATATTATCTTTCACAATATAAAAAAAAAAATTGGGCTAACTTTACTGTTGTCTTATTTTTTTTAATTCAAAAAAGTGCGCTTGTAAGACCGCTGCGCAAATACGGTGTGACAGAAAGTATTGCAACGACCGCCATTTTATTCTCTAGGGTGTTAGAAAAAAATGTATAATGTTTGGGGGCTCTAAGTAATTTTATAGCAAAAAAAAAACTGTTTTTAACTTGTACACAACAAATCTCAAAAAGAGGCTCGGTCCTTAAGTGGTTAAATATCCTTTAACCTTAGTGCTATAGACTAAACTCTTTTGCGCAAGACCCACTTGCCTTGTGTTCTTATGTACTGTATATCTTCTGATGTTACACTCTTGTGTTCAGGTTCTCGCTATAATGATGGACGAGTTCACGGACGTGGAGATTTTCTGCGACATTCTGGAAGCAGCTAATAAAAGGAACGTATTTGTCTACCTGCTCCTGGATGTCACCAAACTGCCAAGCTTCAATGAAATGTGTGAGAAACTGCAGGTTGAAGACATCCATCTTAAGGTATGGGACATAGGCTTCCATCATTCCATACAGGGGGTAAAATAACCTCTCCTAACCTCCCTCTCCTAAACGCAAGAGAATCGCACTCAGGCCGCAAAGCGCACAAAATCTTGCTGCGTTTTGCCTTTTCCTGCGGCTGGCGGTCAAAGTAGTTCAAGTGTACATGAAGCCTAAAACTGTGTACAATGCGGCTGATAAGGCAGTACAGCCAGCCCTCCTGTACTGGGCCCGGACCCCATCAGTTCAAAAGGGGGGGAGGCCATGGTACCTGCTGAGCAGGAGGCTCAGCTGTACTACCGATCCTCTTCTGCCTTCCCCTGCAGTGCTGCCGGCTTCTCTTCCTTTCCCTCCCTCCAGCTGTGCTGCAGGGGGATCAGTTCTTGCATCAGTCCCCCCATCCCTTTGCTTTCCAGGCCCCCCTGTGCACCCTTTTGTACAGAAAATGAGAGCACTGCATATTGAAAAGATAAGGTCATTTTTAATAACATTCAAATAAAACTGCTTGTGTAGCAACTCCATAGCTCCCAACTGTCCCTGATTTCGAGGGACTGTCCCTGATTTCGAGCAATGTCCCTCTGTCCCTCTTTCCCCCTCATTTGTCCCTCATTTTGGTCTGATCTATATAGTTGTATATAAAATGCACTTTTTATTTTTCAAAAAGTGTTTCCCAGTGCTAAACCTTTCATCCAAATTCTAAATTGCTGCATTTGTACATTTTAAAGGCCAATATAAAGGAATAGTAGTAGTTAAAAAAAAGTCATTTTTTTGGTTAATTCTCCTTTAAGGGGGTGTGTCAGGGGGGTGTGTCCTGTGCCTACATACGTTTGTTAGTAGGTGTCCCTAATTCCCATCTCAAAATGTTGGGAGGTATGAGCAACTGTATAAGCTACATTTTTTCCATGAAAGTGAAGTTTCCCTTACTAACTTACTGATTTTGGCATTTCCAGAATATATGCGTCAGGAGCGTAACTGGTGATGTGTACTGTGCGAAATCCGGCAAGAAATTCTTTGGTCAGATCCATGAAAAGTTCATCATATCGGACTGGAGATGTGTCCTATCAGGGACATACAGGTGGGTGCAAAACTAACATCGGTATGAGTAATATATATACTGCAAAATGTGTTGAATACTATACAATACTAAAGGTAGAGGACATAACTTGGGAATTCTAGTACTTGACTTTGTATTAGGGTCACCATACACCTTCCAACCGGATCCTACAATCTTTGTACGATCAAATTTAGATTTAACAAAACTATGTAATACGAGCATCTACCTAATCCATCCAATCAGGGTGTATCCAACCAGGAAGGCCCTTTCTCTACATAGTTGTCTGTAGGTCTAAAGAAGATTGTACAATTGGATCCCAACATGTGTAATGAGCTTAATGCCACATACACACGACCGGACTTTCCAGCAGAAAAGGCCCGACTAAATCATTCGATCATCCGATCTTGTGTGGAATAATCCGATCGTTTTTCTTTTTAAAAAAATGACGACAGACCTAGAAATAGAACATGTTTCAAATCTTTCCGACGGAATCAAAACCGTTCGTCTGTAGGCTGGTCCGACGGACCAAATACGACGCAAGGGCAGTTATTGGCTACTGGCTATTGAACTTCCTTTTTTAGTACCGTCGTACCTCATCACGTTCAGAACGAACGGACTTTGGTCCATTCGGTCCGATCGTGTGTGGGCAAGACCGTTTGCTCGGAACTCCGTCGGAACTCCATCGGGAAGACCGTCGAAGTTTATTCTGGCGGAAAGTCCGGTCGCGTGTACGCGGCATTAGACTCTTGTAAACCCAAGATAAAGCAGGATTTAGACAGGGAGAAGGTGCAGGACTGGGAACTAATTTAGGTGTACTGTATGCAAATGTATAGCTCCCAACTGTCCCTGATTTGGAGGGACTGTCCCTGATCTGGGCCAATGTCCCTCTGTCCCTCTTTCCTCCTCATTTGTCCCTCATTTTGGTCTGATCTATATAGTTGTAAATAAAATGCACTTTTTATCTATCAAAAAGTGTTTTCCAGTGCTAAACCTTTCATCTGATTTGTGAATGGCTGCATTTGTAAATTCCAGAAGCCAATATAAAGGAAAAGTAGTTGTAAAAAAAGCACTTGTGGGTTTAACCAATCTTGTTTTTTTTTTTTTTTGCACAATTCTCCTTTAAGGGGGCGTGGCAAGGGGTGTGTCCTATGCCGGCATACTTTTGCTGATAGGTGTCCCTAAATCTCAAAAAGTTGGGAGGTATGCAAATGTACCAATAAGGAACATGCTGTAAGAAGTAGGAGTGAGCAGCAGGATGGCCTCACCAGACGCTGGCTGCTCTTCCACTATTCATTTAGCTGGCCTGGTTTGGCAACAGGACACCCACTTTATCACTTCAGTCTATAAACAGAAAGTGGTGTCACCCTGGTGTTGCTGTGTCACAAAACTGTCAAAGCTGTAATGGACAGAAATTCAAATAATTTGTCAGGTATACAAGCGCCCTTTATCCACATTAATGCTTCAGCGTAGGGAATGAGGCTTTTTAATGCACATTTTTGCAAGTGATTTTAATAGTGAAGTGCCATACAGGAGTTTCTTTGGAGCAGGATCGCGTGTTTTTGGCCCCATAGACCGTTATTGTGGGAGTGTCTAAAAAATAGACATGTGCATGACGAAAAAAAATTGTTTTGTTTCGTTTTGATTCGTTAATCAAGTTATTTCGTTTAGTTCAATTTGGTTGATTCGTTCAATTCGTATTCAGAATTTTCCAATTTTTCTTCGAATTTACAGATTTTTTTTTAATAGGGCATACAGGTATGTCCCCTTTAAGATGCAGCATTGTGGGTGCGCCGCGATCTCCGTGACCACAGGTCCTGCGGACTCGATGTAAACAAGGCATTTCCCAGTTCTGCCTAGTGATATGACAGAGATCACTGCTCTCTGTCATCGGGAGCAGTGGTCGCTGTCATGTCAGTGGTAGCCCACCCCCCCCCAAAATTAGAATCACACCCTAGGACACACTTAACCCCTTGATCTCCCCCTAGTGTTTAACCCCTTCCCTGCCAGTGTCATTTACACAGTAATCAGTGCATTTTTATAGCACTGATCGCTGTATAAATGACAATGGTCCCAAAATAGTGTCAAAAGTGTCCGATGTGTCCGCCATAATGTAGCAGTCACAATATAAAAATCGCAGATCGCTGCCCTTACTAAAAAAAAAAAAAAGAATAATAAAAATGCCATAAAACTATCCCCTATTTTGTAGACGCTAGAACTTTTGCGCAAACCAATCAATATACGCTTATTGCGATTTTTACCAAAAATATGTAGAAGAATACCTTACCGCCTAAACTGAGGAAAACATTTATTTTTTATATTTTTGGGGGATATTTATTATAGCAAAAAGTAAAAAATATTGCTTTTTTTTCAAAACTTTTTTTGTTTATAGCGCAAAAATTAAAAAACCGCAGAGGTGATCAAATACCACCAAAAGAAAGCTCTATTTGTGGGAAAAAAGGACATCAATTTTTTTTGGGTGCAACGTCGCGCGACCGCGCAATTGTCAGTTAAAGCGACGCAGTGCCGAATCGCAAAAAGTGCTCTGGTCAGGAAGGGGGTAAAATCTTCCGCGGTTAGAAAATACAATACTCATATTTTATAGCAGATATACATGACTGTACACAGTGCTGATTTTGGACCTCTGTTCAGTTTCAACTAACAGACTGAACATTAGTTTTAATATAAATATGGTTTCCTTCTTTGTTAATTTTTTAGTTTTTTTTTGGAGGACAGGTACACTTCATGGTTATGTCATGGCGTGATAAACCTGAAATATTATATAGGACATCCCTGCTCCAGTTTGATACATTTTGTACTTTTTATATCACCTGTAATTATTTCTTTTATAACGTATTTATCTCCCATCTTGTCTATGTAAATAGAAGAATAATGTTTATTAGATGAGGGAAAGCAACAGTGATGTGAATAGAGACTTCAAAGCTCGTGTGTAATCTAGAACTAATAAACACAGGAGTTTTCATCTTGTTCCTTCTTTCTGAGAATCATGTATAATTAATGAGACAGGTGGAGGTGTACTCTGCCGCGGGCACAGGGTGTGGGATTCGGGTGGGTTGTGCCACATGCTGTGTTTGTATAACCTCCTGTTGCCCCAGTGCTGGTCATAAACAGCAATCAGAGTCGGCAGAAAAATGTTATTTCAACTCCCTAAAATTGGCTATATTCTCCGCCAGTTAAAGAATTACGGATTGATCTGGGAAGGTATTTAAAGTTTATAGTAAAAAAAGCAGATGGGTGAAAAAGATGCGAGGACAAAACATTTTGTGTACAAGTGATTCAACTCAAAATTAGTACTCAAAATTAGGGGTGAAAGTATTTAACCACTTGCTTACTGGGCACTTAAGCCCCCCTCCTGCCCAGACCAATTTCCAGCTTTCGGCGCTGACGCACTTGACAATGACAATTGCGCGGTCATACAACACTGTACCCAAATGACATTTTTATCATTTTTTTTCCCCACAAATAGAGCTAGTGGTATTAAATAGTGGTATTTAATCACAGCTGGGTTTTTATTTTTTGCTACAAAACAAAAAAAGATGAAAAATTTAGAAAAAGAAAAAAATCATGTTTAATAGTTTGTTATAAAATTTTGCAAACAGGTAATTTTTCTGCTTCATTGATATGCGCTGATGAGGCAGCACTGGTGGGCACTGATAGGCTGCACTGGTGGACACTGATAGGCTGCACTGATGGGCACTAATAGGCACAGTTAAGGCGGCACTGATAGGCACAGATAAGGTGGCACTGATGGGGACAGATAAGTCGGTACTGATGGGCACAGATAAGGCGGCACTGATGGCTACTGATAAGATGGCACTGATGGGCACTGATAGGCACAGTTAAGGCGGCACTGATAGGCACAGATAAGGTGGCACTGATGGGGACAGATAAGTCGGTACTGATGGGGACAGATAAGTCGGTACTGATGGGCACAGATAAGGCGGCACTGATGGCTACTGATAAGATGGCACTGATGGGCACTGATAGGTGACACTGATGGGCACTGATGGGCGGCACTGATGGGCACTGATAGGTGGCACTGATGTGCAGCACTGTTCTTGAGGCACTGATTGTGGGCACTGATAGGTGGCACTGTGGGCACTGACAGATGGCACTGTGGCCACTGATAGGGGGCGCTGGTGGGCACTGGTAGGCGGCACTGTTGCCTACTGCTAGGTCGCACTTGTAGGGGGCACAGGTGGGCACTAAGGAGCTGGCGGTAGCTCACAGTGATCAGGACTGATGTCCCTCTCAATGCCGCCGGTGATCGGCTGTGTTGACATCATATGATCAGCTGTCATTGGCAGACAGTTGATCACGTGGTAAGGGGTCTCATAGACTCGCTGATCACAGAGCTCGCCGTGCGCGCCCTTTAGGGGGCGCGCAGGCCGCTTGTGCACGGGATGTCATTCGGCTATAGCGCGTATCTCAAGTGGTTAACCACATGCCAGAGTAAGCAAATCTAATACAGGAGAGGAGCCTGTAATGTGTAAAGTAAGGCTGGAATTTAGCTTTAAAGCTTCTGGAAATTTTTATACAATAAACTATTTTCATACAAGGGAACCTTTTTTTTTTTTATTTATTTTTTTTTTTTTTAAGAGCGGAGCTCTTTATAGTTTATATCCTTCAGTCAAGTATTTAATATGTGAGATACATTTATTTATTTTCCCTGATCCGAAAAAATGATACCTTAGCATTCCATAATCACAAGCCCTAAAGAGATGGATTAAAGGATCCATAATGGATATAATGACAGGATGGTGTAACATTGGCATGTTAAGGTGTAATTTAGAAAAAGCTGTAAAATTTCACCTTTAATGTTGCTTAATTAGGTTCTGCTGAAATAGCCTGGAGTGAGCTAGTGCTGGTTTAATGCAAATACTAACGTGTACCAAGAGAGGACATATAGAAATTATTATTATTATCAGGGCTTTTTTTCAGCGGGAACGCGGGGGGAACGCAGTTCAGGCACCTCCAGCACTGAATGTATCTAATGGCAAGGGGTGCTGGGGTGTGCTGGACGGGTCTACTGATGCTGGCTGCTGGGAGAGCTATTGTTGCTGGAGGGGATCTGTTTTTGTGTGGTGGCCTATTGTTTTTGGTGGGGGAATCTATTGTTGCTGGGGGAGGTTATGTTGCTTGGAGGGTCAACTGCTGCTGGAAAGGATCTACTGTTAAAGGAGGGGTCTATTGTTTCTGGCTGCTGGAGAGTCTATTGATGCTGGCCGCTGGGAGATCTGGTCTTGCTGCCGGGGTCTATTGTTGCTGAGATGATATTGATTTGTTGCAGGGGTCCTATGTTGCTGGGGGGTCTATTGTTGCTGGCTGCAGGGGATCTATTGTACTGCTTTTCTTGTTATCATTACCAATTTCCATACAAATTACTGACATAATCATACTTGGCTCTGTATTGTATTGTATTCTGAATGAGACAGTGCTAAAAGGTGGGTAGGGGGTACAACCAAGAGATGTTGCTCGGAGGTGGGTAGGGGGCAGAGACAAGAAGTGACTCAGTAGGTGGGAGTTCCGGCACCTATTCTCCTATGAGAAAAAAAGCCCTGATTATTATTATTACAATACAGGATTTATATTTTTGAGCAGTTTGCGCAGTGCTTTACAATATACTGTAAAGCAAGACAGTAGAGTTACAATACAGTTCAATACAGAAGAATTAGGTGGGCCTTGCCCATGAAACTTACAATCTAAAGATTGTATAATGACTGAGTAATGAATGTGTAAAACATTGTAAGTGGATAAAGAACCTTAAAGCCCAAATGAGGTTGAAATAAAGCAGTTAGATAGTGTGCACAAAGGTTATATTAAAAATTAATTTACTGTACTTAGTAGTTACATTGCTCTCAGCACCAGCCCATATTTCATGGCACAGGTAGCAGGTTGCAGTCAAGGGCCACTGTGCGTAAACAGTGGTCCCTCTGCAGTGGTACAACATGCCCCCTCTGCTAGTCACAGCTAGAGCTCTCCAATCAGAAAAGCTCACATTCTGATTGCAACACTCTACCTATGACTAGCAGGAGGGCATGTTGGACTGCTGCAGAGAGACTGTGGCTTCCACATGTTTTTTTTTCTGAATACTGTTTCTTTACAATCAGTCTTCCAATGGCTATAGTTACATAGTAACATAGTAGGTGAGGTCGAAAAAAGACACAAGTCCATCAAGTCCAACCTATGTGTGTGATTATATGTCAGTATTACATTGTATATTCCTGTATGTTGTGGTCGTTCAGGTGCTTATCTAATAGTTTCTTGAAGCTATCGATGCCCCCCGCTGAGACCACCACCTGTGGAAGGGAATTCCACATCCTTGTCACTCTTAAGCCCCATACACACGGTCGGAAAATCCGACCACCAAATCCATCGGATTTGGTCCGACGGATTTAGTCCGACACTGGTGTTGCATACACACGGTCGGACAAAGTTGTCGGAAAATCCGATCATTCTGAGCGTGGTGACGTTTGTTGCCTACGACGGAACTACGTAGAGGCTAGTAGCCAATAGCTTTGGTCTTGTAATGTGATCTGAGCATGCGTGGCACTTTGTCCGTCGGAATTCGCTACACACGATCGGAATTGGTGTGATCAGACTTTGTTGTCGGAAAATCTATCCAGCAGGAGATAGAACTTTGTCCGTCGGACAATCCGATGGAAACTGTCTGATGGTGCCTACACACGGTCGGAATTTCCGACAACATTGTCCGATAGGACAGAATCCATCGGAAAATCCGACCGTGTGTATGGGGCTTTACAGTAAAGAACCTTCTACATAGTTTAAGGTTAAACCTCTGTTCTTCTAATTTAAATGAGTGGCCACGTGTCTTGTTAAACTCCCTTCTGCGGAAATTTTTTATCCCTATTGTGGGGTCACCAGTACGGTATTTGTAAATTGAAATCATATACCCTCTCAAGAGTCTCTTCTCCAGAGAGAATAAGTTCAGTGCTCGCAACCTTTCCTCATAACTAATATCCTCCAGACTTTTATTAGCTTACTTGCGCTTCTTTGTACTCGCTCCATTTCCAGTACATCCTTCCTGATGACTGGTGCCCAGAACTGGACAGCATACTCCAGGTGTGGCCGGACCAGAGTGTTGTAGAGTGGGAGAATTATCGTTTTATCTCTGGAATTAATCCCCTTTTTAATGCATGCCAATATTGCTTTGTTAGCAGCAGCTTGGCATTGCATGCCATTGCTGAGCCTATCATCTACTAGGACCCCCAGGTCCTTATCCATCCTAGATTCCCCGGAGGTTCTCCTCCCAATGTATACAGTTCCACTATACTGTAAACTTTTTTTGAGTGTATGTAGCCCCATCTTTTTACATAGGGATAGAGTAGGGAAGGGTAGAAACCCAGTCAGTTTGTTTTGTGTGGTCTTTGTTAAGATTTTCCTTTACTTCCTGTTTGTAAATGCCACAGGAAGTGAAAAATAAAAACCTCAAACAAGGAAGAGAATTTTCCTCTTACACAGTTGTCACATGATCACATGTTCCCACTGGAAGATTTCCCCTCACTTCTTGTTCTGATGACAACTGTAAAATATTGGGCAGTGACTGTGGTTAGTGGAACAAATAGAGAAGGTGAATTTGCCTAGCAGAGACACAGACGGCAATGAAAATTTAACAGGGGTTCCGGTTACTCCTTATTCTATTGGTTATGGCTGATTTAACCAGTTCCCATCCATCGTATAGACAAAGGACAGCTGGGCAGGACATTCGTCGTTCTGATTGGACGTCATATGAAGTCCTTCCAGAATGCGCCCAATAGGCCATGCTGCGGCGCGATCTGTCACCTAGGGAAGGGAGGATATCACTGCTCCAGGAGGACAAACAAGTAGTAGACCTCTTCCCCAGTTCAGAAGCCACAGGTGCTGGCAATTGCTGGTAGCAATTGCAATTGCACTACTGTATACAGCATCAGCTCCCTTGTCTGCTGTGGCATGTATCTTTGATTTTGATTAGATTTTTTTGAATAAAAAGGCAATTTCTTTAGAGTGCAGCTGTCCAGAACCATTTCCTATTTTATTGCGATCTGTCACCTGCTGTGTCCACTGGACACAGCGTACAGTGTAATGGCCGCTGCCGGTACCATATGATCGCTGTGGCCAATCACGTCAGATCACATAACAATTGTACACAATGAATATCAGATGACAGAGTCGGGTAAGTATAGAATAAGTATAAGTATGGAATAGGAATAAGAATAAGTATAGAAATCTTGAAAATGTGGATTCTTCCACAGCGGAGTGTGGGGTGAGGCAAACAGGGATCCACCAGTCTCTGCCCTCCGATCTGCCTCCCAAGCTCTAATGGTAGAGGGAATGGAATTTGTTAACGGAGGCTGTGTGTTTGAATGGGTGCAAACAGTGTTCTAGCATGCAGATGGCTGGGGAGTCACCCCATATCCAAAAAATGGTGACAGCGCTCAGAGAACCAGGCCATTCACCAGGAAACAGAAACTTCAGGACATCAAGGAGTAGATTAAAGTGTATTCATCAGCAAGAAAAATGGCTTATCACTTTAAAGAGGAAGTATTAGGAATATTAAAAGTTGGGAATATTAAAAGTTAGTACCGTATTTATCAGCGTATAACACGTGCCGGAGTATAACACGCACCCCAAGTTTAGGAGGGAATATTAAGGAAAAAAACTTTTAGGAGGGAAGTTTAAGGAAAAAAACTTACAATTAAATGCCATCATTGCAGCCTTGTCCAGTGTCCATCTGCAGCCTTGTCCATCATTGCAGCCTTGCCCAGTGCAGCCTTGCCCAGTGCAGCCTTGCCTAGTGCCTTTGCAGCCTTGCCCAGTGCAGCCTTGCCCAGTGCCTTTGCAGCCTTGCCCAATGCAGCCTTGCCCAGTGCCTTTGCAGCCTTGCCCAGTGCAGCCTTGCCCAGTGCCTTTGCAGCCTTGCCCAATGCAGCCTTGCCCAGTGCCTTTGCAACATTGCTCGACTAGTTGCAGCACTGCTGATTTAAAATTGGCGCCGACTGAGTGGAGAGGACGAGTGCCGACAACATACCGAAAGCCGCGTGTAGTTTCGGCTAGTCTCGGCTCTCGCAGTCCCGCCCACCTCCACTGATTGCGAGAGGAGCCGAGCGCCGACAACATACAGAAATCCGAGTTCGGCTAGTCTCAGCTCTGCTCACAGTCAGGGGCGGGACTGCGAGAGGAGCCGAGACTAGCCGAACTCGGATTTCTTTATGTTGTAGGTGCTCGGCTCCTCTCGCAATCAGTGGAGGTGTGCGGTACTGCGAGAGGAGCCGAGACGAAAATACATGCGGCTTTCGGTATATCGGCTCCGCTCGCTCCCTTCTTAAAAATCAGCGGGAGATCAGCGGGGATCGGCGTATAACATGCACCCACGATTTTCCCCTGATTTTAAGGTGCGTGTTATACGCCGATAAATACGGTATCTACAGGTGATATTTGGGAGGGGACCCGAGGGAGCATCATCCTTGCCTAGGTGAGGAATGATTGAGTGGAAGTGAGAACCACTTAAAAAAAGATACTTGCCCCCCTAAAAGAATGCTGCAAATATGTAATAGGATGGGGAAGAGGAAGAGAATGATAGCAAGATTTATTTTTGGGTTATGTTTTGCTATAAGTCCTTAAATCCTAATAAAGACTACATGAGCTTCTCCAGCTGTCAGAGCTTCAGGGATACATCTTTTAGTTTCAGAGAATGACGTTACATAAACTAGGTGATCATTTCTTTCATATATGCTGCACAGGGGTCAGCAGAGCCCATGCCAAAATCTGAGGATTACACAGGAATCCTGACAGTTGCATTCTTCTCTCTTGCTTGGAACCTGGGGCTGTAGCTTACAGTTTATAAAACTGGTTATCTGAGAACTGCTTCTTGACAGTGACAAATGGCCCCCTGAAACAGGCTAGGGAACACTGAGGAGCTTGGGGGGAAAAACAGTTACATTTTCAAACTGGGATAGTGAAGGATAGGTGTAGGCGATAAAATGGATCAGTCAGTGACCATTAACCCCTTCAGCCCCGGATCAATTTGCAGCCAAAGGACCAGGCCCATTTTTGCGATTCGGCACTGCGTCACTTTAACTGAGAATTGCGCGGTCGTGCGACGTGGCTCCCAAATAAAATTGGCGTCCTTTTTTCCCACAAATAGAGCTTTCTTTTGGTAGTATTTGATCGCCCCTGCGGTTTTTATTTTTTGCGCTATAAACAAAAATAGATTTATTTTTTACTTTTTGCTTTAATAAATATCCCCAAAAAATATATAAAAAAACATTTTTTTTTCCTCAGTTTAGGCCGATACGTATTCTTCTACATATTTTTGGTAAAAAAAAATCGCAATTAGCGATTATTGATTGGTTTGCGCAAAAGTTATAGCGTTTACAAAATAGGGGATAGTTTTATAGCATTTTTATTAATATATATTTTTTTACTAGTAATGGCGGCGATCAGCGATTTTTATTGTGACTGTGACATTATGGCGGACACATCGGACATTTTTGACAAATTTTTGGGACCATTGTCATTTTTTTTTTTTTTTAACAAGAAAAGACCATTGTCATTTATACAGCAATCAATGCTATTTAAACGCATTGATTCCTGTATAAATGACACTGGCAGTGAAAGAGTTAACCACTAGGGGGGGGGAGGGGTTATGGTCTGTGACGTGTGTTTTTTTTTTACATTAGGGGGCGTGGCTGACGTCTGACATCACTGATCGGCTTTCCCCATGACAGGGAACAGCCGATTAGTGACAGGCGGGGAGAGGTTTGTTTACACAGACCTCTCCCCGTTCTTCAGCTCTGTGACCCGATCGCGGGACACCATCCCGCGCGTGACCCCACGGCTAGGCAATTAAAGGGGACGTATATATACGTGCTTTCGCCTAGCCGTGCCATTCTGCCGACGTATATGTGCAGGAGGCGGTCGGGAAGCGGTTAATATGTAACCACCTTACTAATACTGTTGGGTTTGATCAAGAAGGATGTTGGGTTGTGTAGACACACCTGCCTTTGTTTTATGGAAGAGTATACCAAGACTAGAGATTGAAGAGTCAGACTCAGGTCATATCAACAAATGCTGACTAGTTCACAGTCTTGAGAGCACTCAATCAGCAATGAACTGAAGTGTCTGCTTGGATAAGTAATAATAATAAAGTAATAATAATAAAGTGCCTTCAACATTTTGGAACACTCCAGATGAATCTGACTAATAAGTACTACTAGCTTTCCAATGACCCGGATAAATAAGACCCTTCACAATCAACAATGAAGTTTTTTTTTTTTTTTTTTTTAAAACAAAAAGAGGGGTTTGGGACTTTAAATGAGGTGTGTAGGATCACACATCTCTATCCCTAAATCTATATGCAAGAAAGAGAGGGTTTGAGACTTTAAATGAGGTAGGTCTAGCATGGCTCAAAGATGAATCAATGTAAGAAGACATGTTTTATTCAATACATTAAAAAACATGACATAGCAAAATGAGTACATGCATGGTAAACAAGCATATCAATCACACATTATTAACCAGATATTAATGAAAATAATCATAGCAACTTAGAGATGACTTAAACCGTGCAGGTTTAGGAGAGATCCGGGGTAGCTACAGGTAAGCCTTATTATAGGCTTACCTGTAGCAAAAAGTGGTTGTACAACCACTTTAAACTTTAGTGCCTCACTGAAATGTTGTTTTCATACTAATTTTGTTTATTAACTATTAACTTTATTTTGAAGGAATAAACACAATATGGCACAGCTATGTAACTATGGTTCAGGGTGTGATGGAAATAATAAAAATAAGTATGATGTACAAAAGTTATTACAATTCGTCAATTTAGGCATGGAGGGTACAATACAGCAGTATAGTTTGGAGTAAGTTATCTCAATATCATATAGTGAAAGAATAGGGTTGTAAGTCACAATCATAAAATAATAATTTAGGGTGGCCTAAGCCTTGAGCTACCAGGTGCATAGGATCAAGCGGAGAGTAGGGGATTGATAGGATCGCATTTCCATGTAGATTATGGATGTAGGGGCAGTTGAGAGGGGGAATTGGAGACAGGACAGATGACTCCTATGGACACACTCCCTCTCAAAGGACCAAAGGGTCTTGGTCAGATCCTGCTTGGAGATATTAGGGGACCCAGGGAAGCCATATGGACAAATAGTTATCTTTTTTGCCAGTCAGTTTAGCTTCTAGCTTTTTATGTAGCACAGTATCGATCCTTGACTTAGTTCCAGTCAAGGAGAGCATAGTTACTTTTGGCAATTGTTTGCTTGGCTGCTGTTAGAACATGTAGTAGTAATTTGAATTGAGTCTTGAGTAAAGACCTGGGGGGTTGAAATTTAAAAGTTCATGTTGGACTAGAAAAGAGATCATGGAGTCCATTAGTTCAGGGATCATCTGGAAAATTTTCTTCCAGGAAATTCTGTGCTACACAACAGGTCCACCTACATTGTATTTGGCGCTAACCCTTATGTAAATCAATAAATAATCTAAAAATAATCTAAAATGACCAGTTTGCAAAGCTCATGAGTATCCGAAAGATGAGTGACCTTTCACATAAATAGATATATAAAAACATAAAATAATGAACTAAATAGATAAAATTCCTTAATAGCAATACACATAAAATATTGAATAAATATAAGACGTGTGTAAAAAATGAAAAAATATTCAATAAAAGTGATGGTGCTAAAATAACCGTGCTGAAAATAAATATATGTGCTGGGGTAAAAATGATGATGGAGTTGGGTTAAAAATAGTGAACACGAAATCTTCTAGCAATAAAAGGTGCACAGTGCAACGTGCAAAATATGTGAATAAAGAACCAATAGAGAACCGATAAATTGGTTCTGAAAGTGCAAGGGAATTGCAAGGAAATTGCAAGGGAAATTAATGATTGAATGTGCAGAAATATCCAAAATAATGACAAATTGACCATACAGATGAAAAGAGTGTGTCACTGTAGGTATGGTATAATCAGATGATACCAAAACAATAATATCGCTGAAAAAAATTATTAAAAAATAAAAGTAAAATTTGGTGCACTACAAGTCCCAGCTTGTAAAAAAAAAAATGGCGGAAAATAAACGATAAAGTCCACAATCTGGAACAATGAAGAGCATTATGCTCTGTAATAAGTGAAGGTGAGTAGAAATATTCAGGAATCTTTGTGTTGATCACAGTGATGATCCGTGCAGGCAGTGCTCTGTGCTGACTTCAGGGGTGCACCCTACTAGTTCCCCCAGCCTCTCACCTCTATTTGCGGCCCCTACAGGCCTAGTGGAGCAGATAGCCTCTAAAGTGGCAAGTCTGGTCACTTTCCGGGTCCTCTTTCTTATGGGCTCCTATGGGCTCCTATAGGCTTCTATGGACTCCTATGGACTCCTACTCCGATCCAAAAAGGCACTCCAGGGGTAAGGGGTCACTCACGGGTTAGATCAGCATGTAGGGGTTAAAGGTACAAAGAAGCGCTCCAATGTGTAGTAAAAAACAGGTTTATTGAAACAAAAATAATATCCACTCACATTTAAAGTTTTCTTGCATCAGCATAGATGAACTTCCGGTCGCGGCCGCAAACCGGAAGTAGAGCGATAGGCACCTGACTTCCTTCCTCCCTCACTAGTATCGTCACTAGCACACGTGACTTTGTCCTTACCCTTTGACAAAGTCACGTGTGCTAGTGACGATACTAGTGAGGGAGGAAGGAAGTCAGGTGCCTATCGCTCTACTTCCGGTTTGCGGCCGCGACCGGAAGTTCATCTATGCTGATGCAAGAAAACTTTAAATGTGAGTGGATATTATTTTTGTTTCAATAAACCTGTTTTTTACTACACATTGGAGCGCTTCTTTGTACCTTTAACCCCTACATGCTGATCTAACCCGTGAGTGACCCCTTACCCCTGGAGTGCCTTTTTGGATCGGAGTAGGAGTCCATAGGAGCCCATAGAAGCCTATAGGAGCCCATAGGAGCCCATAAGAAAGAGGACCCGGAAAGCGACCAGACTTGCCACTTTAGAGGCTATCTGCTCCACTAGGCCTGTAGGGGCCGCAAATAGAGGTGAGAGGCTGGGGGAACTAGTAGGGTGCACCCCTGAAGTCAGCACAGAGCACTGCCTGCACGGATCATCACTGTGATCAACACAAAGATTCCTGAATATTTCTACTCACCTTCACTTATTACAGAGCATAATGCTCTTCATTGTTCCAGATTGTGGACTTTATCGTTTATTTTCCGCCATTTTTTTCTTTACAAGCTGGGACTTGTAGTGCACCAAATTTTACTTTTATTTTTTAATAATTTTTTTCAGCGATATTATTGTTTTGGTATCATCTGATTATACCATACCTACAGTGACACACTCTTTTCATCTGTATGGTCAATTTGTCATTATTTTGGATATTTCTGCACATTCAATCATTAATTTCCCTTGCAATTTCCTTGCAATTCCCTTGCACTTTCAGAACCAATTTATCGTTTCTCTATTGGTTCTTTATTCACATATTTTGCACGTTGCACTGTGCACCTTTTATTGCTAGAAGATTTCGTGTTCACTATTTTTAACCCAACTCCATCATCATTTTTACCCCAGCACATATATTTATTTTCAGCACGGTTATTTTAGCACCATCACTTTTATTGAATATTTTTTCATTTTTTACACACGTCTTATATTTATTCAATATTTTATGTGTATTGCTATTAAGGAATTTTATCTATTTAGTTCATTATTTTATGTTTTTATATATCTATTTATGTGAAAGGTCACTCATCTTTCGGATACTCTGAGCTTTGCAAACTGGTCATTTTAGATTATTTTTAGATTATTTATTGATTTACATAAGGGTTAGCGCCACATACCCTCTTCATTCAATTTTACCTTTACAAGTGTGAGATCACTTATATGTTGGCTGCTTTCCTTTTCCATTTTTTTCTCCTTATTTGATTTAATAGTTTTTGGTTGAGCGCACTGGTTACCCCTATTATCTAATCTCTCCCTTGATATGCAGGTTAATACCAGTGACTGAGGCCAGCCATACATGGTTCATATCGCGGCTGGTTCAGCAGGCTGAGATTCGAACTGTCAATGGGCAGGCTAAATGTACCAAGTTAATCGATTGATTAACTTGAGTACAACCAGCCTGCTGGATTCTGGATTCTCTTGCGATTATCGCCATCGGCTAGCGATAATCACTGTCTTCTCTCGGGAGGGTAGGTATCCTCTACCCACCCCTGAACCCCCCCCCCACGCACCGGGAGCAGACAATTGCTTGGCTGTTGGGATTCCCCTGTCAGCTCTTTCTGTGTTGCCTAGGCTCTTGCCTTGAGGATGCAGGAAAGTTCAGTTGGATGCTGCCACTCTGCCAGCCACTGTGGGAAGAGAAAGCAACACAGCATTGCCGCATAGTCTAGCACCCCAGTAAGGGTTCTGCGCAAGGCAGTTAGAGTTTTAGTGACACCGCCCATTCAAATGTTAGATAACCAGTGCCACAGTCTTCTTCAGTGGTCTGAAACCCAGAGACATCCATAACGATTGTCATCTGTGGTCTCCCACCATCTACACTGCAGCCACTATGCACTCTTCACATCATCCTATTGCTGCTCCCGAACCTGCTCATTCCCTTCTTCTACATCGGACCCTCATTTTCAGCTGGGATTGGTGAGAGGGCAGTCGCCCAACATTTACTCTATCCCTCTCTTAGGGACACTGCTAACAGACATCTTTACCCTTTCTAACTTTTCTCTATTCCTCTCATTTGGACACCTTTACTCTCACTTCAATTAGGGAGATCCTATTACCCCCCCCCCCCCCCATTTACTGTAAGCAGATTTAACTCAGATCATACTTATGTTCATCATTGTCCCATATACTTCAACTGTTAAGGGGTGCCAATGTTTGCCAACAGAAGATTCAACTTCAAACATGAACTGCCCCTTCTTGATACATATATCCAGCAATGACTCAGGGTTGCCTTCCTCTTTTTTTCTGCTTTGTTAAGCATAGAAATACTAGTTTCATAACTGCACCATATATAGCCAAGGCTTGGAAGTCCCAGGTGTGCAGCTGTTGCCGTGTGGTGCCTATACGAATTAACAGCAGATCTTCCATTCACAGTCTGAGCTGCATTCTGGAAAACCCTGTTACAGACTACGCTGCTCTACCTAGTAGTTAATTGCTATTTTTTTTCAACCTAGCTAATTGCCTAAGATCAATTGACTGTGTATTGCTTCATATTAATTGCTTCCACTACTAATCTGAAATGCTTTAAAATGTTCAATATAATAGTGTCGACTAAACTTTTAGCTGCCTTGACCTGCTTACAAGGTCAAGGCAGTTAAGGAGGACAGGTATCATTGAGCAGCCATCACGGGAGTAGAGCTACACTTGCAACCCGAGGGTTCTATTTCCTGCAGTAGGATCAGAAATGATTTAGCCCTTCTTGTAGTAAGTTATGTGGTATTGGTATAAATAGAAGTAGGTTTCCAAATATATTTAGGCGGTACCTAGAAATATATACTGAAAATAGTGGCAAGTATTTCTGTAGCTGTAAAGACAATCATAGCCATATGCTCATTAGGTCTTTATTGTGATAAACTTCCTGACCAGTTAGGCCTGTGATAAGTTTGCTCTCAGGGCAATAAAGCACTGTCTGACTGTACACAATGGAAGCCGCTGTAGAGAATTTTCTTCAAAAGAAACCTGTTTAGTTTTTGCCATGGATGTACACATTTGGTTATTTTCATTCATGTGACATCAAAGCAATCATCAGATCAGCAAGTCATAATCCCCTCCAGTACTGGGCAGGCTATACACTGTGCCACTCGTGGTTGCAGGATAGAAATTTGCACGACAGTGCTGACAGAGCAATCCCAACTGCCAAAAAATTCTCTGCCCCCGGTGCATGGTCGTCAGAGGAAACCTTCAATCCCGAGAGAAGACAGTGATTATCGCTAGCCGCTGGCGATAATCGCAAGAGAATCCAGAATCTGGCAGGCTGGTTGAACTCAAGTTGATCGATCAATAAACTTGGTACATTTAGCCTGCCCATTAACGGTTCGAATCTCGGCCTGCTGAACCAGCCGAGATACGGACCATGTATGGCTGGCCTCAGTCACTGGTATTGACCTGCATATCAAGGGAGAGATTTAACTGCTATGAATGAGAGGATGATGGAAGGAATGGCATAGGAGAGAGGACAGATGAATGCATGCACATACATAAAAAGGCACATAAAAGGCACATATGGTAGGTGCATCTACTGTATAGATTGGACATATATGCTGGATAGGCGGAGTCAGTGCTTATATGTTTGCTAAGTTAAACTGAAAATAAATTAGTATTCTGAATGGGACTTATAAAGCATCTTATTTTATTGTACTATTTTGTAAATATTCTGTTGGACTTTTCATCTGTTGCTGGGATCCAATAAAGGCAACATTGTCTGTAAAAGAACCAAGGTTGCCTGGAATTTGATTGGAGAAGGTTGTGTTCTATATCTGTTTTTACCACACAACGATAATAACAATTAATTGATTATTATTTATTAATATAGACAACCCTTGGTAATTAGGTGATACACTTGGAGTTGGAGTTGCATTCATTGAAGGCCAAAGGGTATGAAATCCTGGGAGAAATTTGGGTTTTTGAGTGATGGGCATAAGGGGTTTGTATCGTGGCTGGAGGCTTGTGTCCAGATTTGTATTGTGAGTTTATTGATGGGGTTAGTCAGAAAATGTCTATCAAGAGGGTTGAGGCAAAAGATGTTAACTTTAGAGGGTTGCATTCTCTTGACTCGAAGGCCACCCAAAGGGGTGTCTCGTGTGTCGCATGGAACATGGGAATTTGGGCCAATTGGGCTGCATAATAGTATTTATGCGAATGAAATTGGAGGATGCATGTTGAATGTTGTTTTATCCAAGACGTTGTCTTATATGACCCTTTTTTGATGTCATGTAATGTTCGGTGTGTAATATGGTAGAGAATGGATATTAGGGAAATACAGAGTGTACCGCAGATTTAGTCACCTATCTCAATTTGTCTTTCTATCTCTAGTATAATCGTTTAGTTAATATAGTTTAATTTGACTTCATTTACGTTTTATTTATTCCTCTGTATTTTGATTAACATTAGTGCTGTCATGGAATAATAGAGTAGAAGAATTTATATTGGCTCTGGTTCTTCTTAAAAATGTGTTTTTTGGAACAAAGCAAAAGCTTCGGTGCCAGAACTGGGTGCTGCCTGCACAGCTGTCATCATTATCTATCACTCTTAAACAAAACCTTATCTAATATATACACACATTCAGCTTTAGCCGTATCCAATGCTAGTCATTAGCAGTGTGATCGGTTAGGTACTTACTAGCAAAAGTGAGCATACCATCTGAATTAATTCAGATATGACCAGGATACAGCTAACTTGGGGAACTAAGTAACTTATTTGATATACATTTTTATGTTGCTATTTTTTGCGCCTTTTTTTCTAATATGTAAAAAAAAATAAAACAACAACAAAGTCTGCCAAAATAGCCAAAAAACGTTTTTAAATTTTTTTCAAACTTGTATTTGGTTTATTATTTTTTTTATCATGAATGATCATGGTCCCTGATAATGCATGATGTGATTTCAAAAAGAAAAATATAAAAACTAACATGTGATTTCAAAAATAAAACTATAACCAAAAAAGTAATTATGTGTCCTTTCCTGTGTGGGTTTTTTTTTTTTGTTATTTAAAGCTTTCTAATTAAAATTAAAAAAAAATTGTTTAAAGCGGTTCTGCACCCTTTTCATTTAGTAAATCTCTTTGCCTTCCAAATCAGGCAAAGAGTACTAAATGAAATGGTTTTTTTTATTTTTTTTTTTTACTTACCTTGTAATTGAAGACTTCCGGTCTTCTCCCTCTGCGGCGGCGGGCGGGGTCTTGCGTCGATCGTCGTCACGGCGCACTGTCTCCTGGGATCTGGTGTCATTGATCCCAGGAGTCAGTGCGGGCATCTTCCGAAATCTCGCGAGATTTCGGCCACATCTTCCGAAATCTCCCGAGATTTCGGCCGCATCTGCCGAAATCTCGTGAGATCTCGGCAGATGAGCCGTTACTGCGCACGCGCGAGTAACGGCAGTGCATGCTGGGCCATCTAAAGTCCCTGTGGGTGTTTCACATGCCCACAGGCAAGATGGCCCCCAGCACTAAAGAAGAAGACGAGGAACTTCATCGGACGAAAACCGGCGGCGATCGAGATGGAAGATGGAACAGGTGAGTCCCCTAATAAAGGTAAGCACACTTTATATTACATCCTAAAAAAAAAAATTTTTTTTCAGAGTGCAGAACCGCTTTAATTAGTAGTATGTTTTTTACCCCATTTTTTTCCTTCTGTGTTAAAAAAAAAAAAGCACCACTGAGAGAAACAACACTAAATCTATTTAAATTGTTTTGTATATATATATATATTTTTTTTTTAAGCACTTTGTGCATGCTTTGTGCAGGCACTTGGCTGTATGATTGTTGGCAGACTTTGTATAACTGACAAGTCAGTTGATCGTATATCTGTTAGAAGAATGAGTTTGGAACTGTTCCTCCTCTGAGTCATCAAGCTTTGGGTGTTACAACACAGCTATAGAAGGATAGGGTTCTTGCCAACGTTAAACTCCTGTTTGATACAATTGGTTAATGTGATGCAATAATTTCATATTTACCATTAAAGTTTATGTCAAGCAAAAAAATAATAATTCTGGTTAATTTAGTTAAATGAGTTAAATTAAATTAGTTCAAAATTAGTAAAAATGTTTTGGTTGAGTAAAAACTTTAAAAATACAAAGGTAGCACTGCCCCCTTTGGGGTAGCTTAGAATTGCATGTTCTTCTGTGCAGCCTTAACCCTGTGAATTTTCAAGCCCTCCTGACATTCTAGGTTTAGACATGTTGCGTATACCTTTAAATAACACACTGACACAATGCAAATAGTTTTAGCTAGTAGTAGAGTAGAGTCTCAAAGAGGGTATTACTCAACCAAGCCCTGGATTGACAGCCAAGACCTGGTTGAAATAGTCCCAAATGCAATTAAATGACAGTTATAAATGGCAGAAAAATTATATCAATATACACAGTAACAGACAATAAGTGAATGGATTTCTCAAAAAAGTTATTAGGTGCTGCAAATATTACTACTGCTAAAGAGGGACCACAGGCTGGCCTATTATACCCTAATCATAATGAGAGAGAAATAATATAGGTTCTAGTGTAGTGTCCCCTTTAAGAGTACTAAAATAGCGATGTTCAGAACGCAAGGCCTTGCAGTATCTTCACTGGCAGTTGGAGCTCAAAGAAACAAGGATTCCTAAGTGTGGCACAGTGGTAAGCAATCAAGGCAAAGCAGCTGGGTCTGACCAGTAGCAGTCCTTAAGGCAATTGTGTCTTTATACAGTGTTCAGCAGGATGTGTTCATGACTGGGAACTGGATTTTTGGGCAGGTTCCCTCTCACCAATCTTGGGAACTTTGTAGTAACTTTTTGAAGAGCAATTCAAGTAGATTCTTCCTATTGCAGGTGGGTTGAGATGGCGATTTGCCTGCTGGAACAGTAAGTCGTCCATTTCTGCGGCTTTTAGCGATGCTGCAGTGGTGTCCCTTTTGTAGCGGGTGATATTTGACCCACTTGGGCTGGAACTGCAGGAGCTGTATACCGCATGGTAGGCCGCAGTCCCCTCACACAGCAGTAAACAGATGCTTACTTGATGGGACCTGGGAAGCAAGAGAGCTGGGCCTAGTCTGCCTATCCTTTTATAGCTTCTCCCATAATTCTCCCCCTGGAGCAGATGGCTTGCTGGAAGGTGTAGTTCATAGATAGTCCTGCAGTTCAGTGATGTCTGTTCAGGAGACTACAGTTCCCACAATTCTCTCTTCTCAGCTCAAGATTATGATGCATGTAATCCAAGCCCAGAACTAGGGGAATATAAAGACAGTCTAGAAAGGTGAAGGGCAGGTCTGCAATGTCAGGTAACTGTAGACCGCTCTGGGCTACACAAAGAACATTAGTTGATGCAGGGAATATCCAATTGCCTCTTGGGGGATCAGAAAATATTTTTTTTTCCCTTGCTGGAGCAAATTGGGTCATACTTTGCTGGGGGGGGGGGGGGGTTGCCTTCCTCTGGATCAACTATGAGTATAGGATTGTGTATGTAAGATTGTATATATATTTTTTTCCCTTTTATTGGTTGAACTATGTAACTATGAGAGAGTCCTCACATCGTCTGATAGGAAAGGCTCTTACCGTCACATGCAGTGTGAGTGTGACTGGACCCATGCCTTCCGGCTGTTTGCTCTCTGACAGCTAGAAAATCACCAATAAGACAAGAAAACTGCACCTACTGTCAGTGCATGTACTCAGCTCAGTGAGAAATGACAGCAGGAGAAGATTGACATACCAAGCAACTATTGCATTAAGGGTGTTCTAATCATTCCCTTCATGTATCTATAGGTTGACTCCATAATTAAGCTGTCACAATATTAAGGCAGGATGATTATATCAGTGATGGGAAAAAAGGGACAGAAAAGTAGAAAAAATTTGTCAGAGACCATTGAACTTCTTAAGGGGAATGAACATATTTTTTTTAATGTATTTTCTTTCTTTGCTGTTATATTTTCTTTATAAAATGAATTGGTGTGCAGTTAAAGTAGAACTTTAGGCAAAAATTATGTTTTTAATTTTAGATAGAGTAAGGGAGGGTTATAACCCCTGTGAGGTTTATTTTTGTCCTCTTTGTCCCATTGTGGAGATTTCCCTTCACTTCCTGTCCCGTAGCCAAACAGGAAGCGAGAGGAAAATCTCTGCAAATTAAGGGAATCTCTTGGGGACCCCCAGGTCACCAAAAAATGGTGTCCCCATTGGAAGATTCCCCCTCTATTACTTTTCTGGGGACAACCCAAAATTTGGGATTTTCTTTAACTTCCACTTTCAACAATAATAGTAGACAGGACAAATAGGGAGGGTGGATCTCCCTAACGGGGAACAGACAGAAATAAAAACTGTCAGGAGGGGGCGTGGCCTAGGCATGGCAGCGTGAAGACTCATCTTCACAGGGCTCCCGACTGGCAGCCCTCCTGCAGCCATACAGCAACCCATCACTGAGCATTACCCGAACTTGCCTGACTCCTCGAACATCTGTGGAACCCGCCTGCCATCTACCTGCTACTGAGACCAGCATGGGCTTCTTGCGGTCACTCCACGGATGGCGGATGACCACACAATGCCGCCCTTTTCACCCCCCAGTGACCTCTCTCCCTAAAAAAAGTGCTAAAAAACAAACAAAAATACACAAAACATTTTAAATAAATCTAACCTCTTTTCCCTTGCATGACTTTTTTTTTTTGAACACAGTAGAAAAAAAAGGAGTCAAAAACTATTTTTTTTATACTATGTACAGTATGTACCTTTTTTTTCTTTTGGCTAAAAAAAATCGACAAAAACACAAAGGAGAAGACACAAAATAATTTTTTACTTATAGTTATATTTGTTATTTTTAAAATCACATTATGCATGATCAGTGACCAGGATCATGCATGCTAAACAAAAAGCATAACACAAAAAAAAAATCAAATAAAAGTAAATTTTTTTAAATAAAAAAAAAGGATGCATTAGGGTGAAAAAAAAAAGTAGGTTTACAACCCCTTTAAGGAACACTACACTTTTTATTTTATTTTATCAGTATTATTCTTTTATATTCAAGATTAGTACTAAAAACATTGTTGTACAGAGCAGGAATGTGTAAAAATTATCCTTCCAGGGTTTTAATATATGTTGGGTATGGCTATTTATTTGTATTCTTAAAGCATTCTACAATTGTGATCATGCTAATGTACCGCAGACTCTGGGCATACTTATTTTTTAGCAGGTGTTCCCTTAGATCTGAAAATATTTCAAGGGTTCATCCAAGGTAAAAAGGTTGAGAAAGGCTGGCATAGTGATTTATTATTTGCATTTGCGATACACCTGATCTTTATCAGGACAGGTTTGCGTGTGTGTGTGTGGTCTTAAACATCTATGTTTTCTTGAACACGTTTTTCTTTTGTATGTGTTTATTTGTCACTGCTTAGGAAAAATGGGTTCTTCTTGGTTTATTGTAAAAATCAATTGCTTAGAATTTTCTAAAAATTATATTTTTTTTAAAGAATTTTCTCTTGCTGTGTCCTGTTAGTTTCAGGTTTATTACAAAATGGCTGACTTGCACCTTTCGCTTTTTAGTACTATTTGTGCCTGGCAAAAAAATAAAAAATAAAAATTGGGTTTGCTTTTGGGGGACAAATAATAATTTTTACAGTTTACATTACATTCCTTGTATTAATAGGGAATGTGCTTTTTTTCTCTTCCACAGCCATGTGTTGTGAATGTCCCTTTTTTCCAACCAGTAATAGTAAAGACTGTATTTTTTTTCATCATCTTCTTTTTATTTAAAAAGGCCATTAAAAATATACATACACGAGTGTCTACAATTGTCCCTATCCCTGTACATTGCACACTCACATTGGTCCCTACCCTCAAGTAGCCCACAATCCAAGGTCCCCATTCCTATACTAGGGACAATTTTTGGACAGAAGCCAATTAACCTACCTGCATGTCTTTGGATTGTGGGAGGAAACCGGAGTACCTGGAGGAAACCCGCGCAGGCACAGGGAGAACATGCAAACTCCAGGCAGGTAGTGTCGTGGTTGGGATTTGAACCAGCGACCCTTCTTACTGCTAGTTGAGAGTGCTAACCACTACACCACTGTGCCGCCTCATTGTCTTGTTGAGTACCTGTGTATTGTCTTGTTGAGTATTAGTGCGATTAGGTACGATGCCCGGCGGGGGTGGAGAGGCGACTCTTGTACATCTTGTGGCATGTATGCGTTCCTTGATCATCCTTGATCATCTGATCGAGGGTGAAGACTGCTGTGCAAAATGTAAGCGCATTGTTTCTCTGGAATCCCAAGTTCTGAATCTGGGGAAGCAACTGTCAGCACTGAGAAGTCCCTCTATACTAAAGGAGAGCCAGGAACGTACACGGCAGGTGCCGGCAGGGGCCAGCACAGAGGCGGGTGGAGACAAAGAGGTGCAGGCACTAGTAAAGAGTAGATGGGTGACAGTCAGGAAGGGTAGAGGGGCAAGTGCCAGGGAGGACAATCCAGGGCTGGAGCATCCCAATAAGTACGCTCCATTGAGTGACATGTCAAGGACCAGCACTGCTGGAGCTGAGGGACTCTCTTAGCTGCCGGGGAAAGAACTCCTCCAGCAAGAGTGGGGGGGGGGGGAGCGAAGGGAAAGGAAAGACAGATTCTGATGGTAGGGGACTCAATTCTTAGAAGGACAGAGAGGCCAATCTGTAACAAAGACCTGAAGCGCCGAACTGTATGTTGTCTACCGGGCGCTCAGGTTCGGCACATCACAGATCTGGTAGGCAGATTACTGGGAAGGGCTGGGGAAGACCCGGCTGTTATGGTGGACGTTGGCACCAATGACAAAGTCAGAGGCAGATGGAGTGTCCAAAAGAACGATTTTAGGGACTTGGGAGCTAAATTAAGGAAAAGTATCCCCAAGGTAGTATTCTCAGGAATACTACTTGTACATCGAGCCACACCAGAAAGGCAGAGGGAGATTTGGGAAGTAAACAAGTGGCTGAAGAGCTGGTGTAGTAAGGAGGGGTCTGGGTTCCTGGAGGACTGGGCTGACTTCTCAGTCGATAACCAGTACTATAGAAGGGACGGACTGCACCTTAATGAGGAGGGTGCAGATCAGCTGGGAATGAAGATGGCCAAAAAGTTAAAGGGGTTTTTAAACTAGGCGATGGGGGAGGGTCCAGAGGTAGAGATAGTCAGCGTGGAACATATTCCAGAGGGTAGTATTGGGGGCATTAGTGGTAGGTTGACCAAAGCACAATTGGGCTCACTCACAATTTTGCCTAAGAACACAGCCATGAATAAAGAATGGTACAAAAACATCCTCTGAAAGCAACTTCTCCCAACCACTCAAGAACAGTTTAGTGATGAACAATGCCTTTTCCAGCATTATGGAGCACCTTGCCATAAAGCAAAAGTGATAAATAAGTGGCTTAGGGAACAAAACATTACAATTTTGGGTCCATGGCCAGGAAACTCCCCAGACTTTAATCCCATTGAGAACTTGTGGTAAATCCTCAAGTGGCAAGTGAACAAAAAACCCACAACATGTAACAAACTCCAAGCACTGATTATGCAAGAATGGGCTGCCATCAGTCAGGATGTGGCCCAGAATTTGAATGGCAGCATGTCAGGGAGAAATGCAGAGGTCTTAAAAAAGAGAGGCCAACACTGCAAATATTGGCTCTTTGCGTAAACTTAATGTAATTGTCAATAAAAGCCTTTGACTTTTACAAAATACTTGTAATTATACTTCAGTATATCATAGTAACATCTGACAAAAAGATCTCGAGCGAGACTATATTCATGCCAAAAAAACACTGAAGCAGCAGACAGTTGCTAATAAAAATAAAATTATTTGTGAAAATTAATATTTGTGTCATTCTCAAAACTTTCAGGGGGCTATGACTGTAGTGTTAATTTTGATAATTAAATTTTCGATTTAGTTTTAGCCGATAATTTCTCTTTATATAAGTTGAATCTCTGGTATGGTTGTTAGAGGATGATCCAGCCTATTTCACAAAATGCCATCTTAGTTTTAGGCCTCATGCACACAAGATGCTGTTTAACGCGCGTTCCTCAGTGTGCTGCAGGCAGGTGGACTCTTTTTTCAACTGCAACATCCCAGCCCTGTCATTAATCACCTGCCTTCTCAAGTATCAATCTCCCCATTGCCTATGGCATCCTAGGTGTTCCCATGTATCACAGTCGCCTCGCACCTATCCTGCCTTCAGCCCACCTGCCTCTTCTCCTCCACCTGTAACTGTCCCACCAATTTATTGTTATTGGTTTTTTTGCAGTTTTGTGTCTTCACTCTTTATCATTTATTTAAAAAAACACTTACCCACCTTCCTTCCTCTTTTCCAGAAGCAACGATCAGCTCAAAAGTGATTTCCCTCTCCCCCCTTCAATTATGGCCAAGTTGAAGCTCTGGTATGGTTGTTAGAGGATGATCCAGGCTACCCAGCCTGACGTCCCAGTTCCTGCTACCCAGACTGACGTCCCAGTTCCTGCCCTGTCATTAATCACCTGCCTTCTCAAGTATCAATCTCCCCATTTTCCTTCAAGTTTCAGACGCAGTTCCTGCTACCCAAAACCCGTTCCTGCTACCCAGCCTGACGTCCCAGTTCCTGCGTCCCAGTTCCTGCTACCCAGCCTGACGTCCCAGTTCCTGCTACCCTGCCGCGCTACCCAGCCTGATGACCCGCTGCCAGCTTTCCTGCACCGCTGCCAGCTTTCCCGCCTGGTGACCCGCTGCCAGCCTGATGACCCGCTGCCAGCTTTCCAGCCTGATGACCCGCTGCCAGCTTTCCAGCCTGATGACCCGCTGCCAGACTTCCAGCTTGTTTACCCGCTGCTGGCCTTCCAGTCTGCTGCCCCGCTGCCAGCTTCCCAGTCTGATGTGCCAGCTTCCCAGTCTGATGTGCCAGCTTCCCAGTCTGATGTGCCAGCTTCCCAGTCTGATGTGCCAGTTTCCCAGTCTGATGTGCCAGTTTCCCAGTCTGATGTGCCAGTTTCCCAGTCTGATGTGCCAGTCCTCAAATCTGATGTGCCAGCTTCCCAGTCTGATGTGCCAGTTTCCCAGTCTGATGTGCCAGTCCTCGAATCTGCTGTGCCAGCTTCCCAGTCTGATGTGCCAGCTTCCCAGTCTGATGTGCCAGCTTCCCAGTCTGATGTGCCAGTCCTCGAATCTGATGTGCCAGCTTTCCAGTCTGATGTGCCAGCTTTCCAGTCTGATGTGCCAGCTTTCCAGTCTGATGTGCCAGCTTCCCTGTCTGATGTGCCAGCTTCCCTGTCTGATGTGCCAGCTTTCCAGTCGGATGTGCCAGCTTCCCAGTCGGATGTGCCAGCTTCCGGTCTGATGTGCCAGCTTCCCGGTCTGATGTGCCAGCTTCCCTGTCTGATGTGCCAGCCTCCCGGTCTGATGTGCCAGCCTCCCGGTCTGATGTGCCAGCCTCCCGGTCTGATGTGCCAGCCTCCCGGTCTGATGTGTTCCTGTCCGCTGCCCAGTCTGATGAGTCCCTGTCTGCTGCCCAGCCTCCCGGTCTGTTTATGTTCCTGTCTGCTGCCCAGCCCGAAGCGTTCCTGCCTGCTGCCCAGCCCGAAGTGTTCCTGTCTGCTGCCCAGCCCGAAGTGTGCCTGTTCCTGCTGCCCAGCCCGAAGTGTTCCTGTCTGCTGCCCAGCCCGAAGTGTTCCTGTCTGCTGATGTGCCTGTTCCTGCTGCCCAGCTTCCTGCTGCCCAGCTTGATGTGCCTGTTCCTGCTGCCCAGCTTGATGTGCCTGCTGCCCAGCTTGATGTGCCTGTTCCTGCTGCCCCGCCTGATGTGCCTGTTCCTGCTGCCCAGCCTGATGTGCCTGTTCCTGCTGCCCAGCCTGATGTGCCTGTTCCTGCTGCCCAGCCTGATGTGCCTGTTCCCGCTGCCCAGCTTGATGTGCCCGTGCCTACTGCCCAGCTTGATGTGCCTGTTCCTGCTGCCCAGCTTGATGTGCCTGTTCCTGCTGCCCAGCTTGATGTGCCCGTGCCTGCTGCCCAGCTTGATGTGCCCGTGCCTGCTGCCCAGCTTGATGTGCCCGTGCCTGCTGCCCAGCCTAAAGTGCCCGCTGCCTACCTCAATGCCATGGACTTGTTCCAGCAGCAGCTAGTTGGAGCGTCCGGAGGCCGCTCCTTTGAGGGGGGGTACTGTCAGGAATGGATCCGTCCGCTGGTAAGAACCATCATTTGGCGTGCAGTACTGTGGTCCACCAGCAGGTGTCTCCTGGCAGTTTATAACTGTCAGGAGAGGCCTTCCCTGCTGGGATATCATCTTTGGGCCGCAGTACTGGCGTCCACCAGCGGATGGATCCTGGCAGTGTGGAGCAGACAGCCCTTTCTCCGATCAGCTGTCACATGAGGCCAATCACTGGCAGATTATAAATACCCGGCCAGCCCTCACACACTGGCCTTGGTATCTTTCTTCCTTGTGCCCTGAACCTGAGACCCGTGACCTGTATCCTGTATCCTGAGACCTGTAACCTGTACCTTGTACCCTTCCCTTCCTATTCCGGTGTTCCTGCGTTCCTGCTCCTTTGTTGCCTTTCCCATCCTTAGTTTCCCTCTCCCATCCTGCCCTTTGTTCATTCTGCTGATCTCCCGTGCATGACCCTGGCTTGGCTAAACGTTTATGATTCCGGTACTGCCCGTTTATTGTACATATTGTTTGTTTGTAGTTTTGTGGTTTGTAGTACACTATTTGTCTTCACTCTTTATCATTTATTTAAATAAACACTTATTATTTCACTTATATGTGTTTGGGTTTCCTCTGTGCAGTCCACACAGTCTGGTCTACTAATTTCCCTGATACAATCATACTTTTCTAACCCTCTATCCCCTTAACAATTTACACAACATCACTCATCACTGCATTCTTTGAGTACACAGATAAGGCCATCTCTTTGATACTATCATTACTCCCCTTCTTTTGCACATCACCAAGAATCCAACACTACTAATACTCTTCTCTCTATACATCTAATTACTTAAACTCATGATCGATTATTACAATAATGTCTGACCGCTCAATAGTCTAGTTAAACATAGGTAATATAATATACCTTTAACTTATATGGGTTCCCCATGAGCTAATGCTCTGGTAATTGCCATAGGTCCTGGCCTCCCCCCCCCCACTTTGGAACGCTGCGGTGGGGGACAACTGTTTACGTGTGACTCCTTGTAAGCCGCATTGATTGGATCCTCGTCCCCTTCTTGGTACTCCGTTGCAACATGGGGGCGCACGGAATGGCCTGATAGCTATGTGGGGGACCCCCTGACTGAGAGGCATCTTCAAATGCAGTGGTAACTATGTACTATGAGTTACTAAACATCTTTTTACATATTTTACATCTTGTTTTTTAACAAATTTGATATATACATCATTATTACAAATTTTAATTTTTTTAGCAAACTTATCCTCTGAAGAGACCCCAAACACTGTGGGTCGAAACGCGTCAGCAAATGTTATGCAACAGTCATTATCACATGCTGTATATGACCCCCATGTTTGCTATTTGATGTATTTGGCATGAATATATTCTCACTCAAGCTCACATCCTAACACTCATGTAATAATCAATAATTCAATAAAGAGAAAAAATGTTGTACTTTTTACCAAACGTCTACTTCTCTCATTATCTACACCTAGCTGCCTGAAAACCCTCACAGGGGAAAACTTCCCATTTCCTTTTTCATATCAGGGTGAGCAGCACCAGCATCTCTTTCCAATGTGTCTTCCCTTTGCCAGTATATCATAGTAACATCTCACAAAAATATCTAAAAACACTGAAGCAGCAGATTTGTGAAAATTAATATTTGTGTCATTCTCAAAACTTTTGGCCACAGCTCTAGTGTTAATTTTGATGTCAATTTTCGATTTAGTTTTATCCGTAGTCTTGTGACTAAAATGCCATCTTAGTTTTAGGCCTCATGCACACGAGACGCTTTAAACGTGCGTTCAGAGGCAGTTGGACACTTTTTTCAACTGCCCCTGAACGCATGCAATGTTATCCTAGGTGTCCATGTACACAGTCTCGCTTTTTTCCCGTTTTTATGCAGTTGCGTTTAAACCTCCTTTTTTCCAGAAGCAAAAAAAATGGGTTCGGACACTTTGCTTTTCCATGTTTCAGACGCAAAACGCGGCACCCGCGTTTAGCCGCTTTGGCGTTTATAAGCGTTTTTAAAGGAACCCACTTTTTTGGACCAGAAAAGAAATATTATGGTAAACCATAAAAATACAAAAAAAATTGGTTTAAAATGTCTTAATTACTTTAGATAGTTCATAGAGCATATATACTCACTGATGCAATGCCATAAAAAAACTCTAGTTTTTTAGGTGGCTTAGACAATGAGGAATGCCTCCACTTCTTTGCCCCAACCCTTCATCCAATTTCTAATCTAATCAGTGACTCCACCTAGTCTGACCAAAGCATAGCAATGTCTTTTTTTCACAAAGAAAAACCTGCATACCAATGTCTAGTCAGCCCCAACCCCCCACTATGTTTGTGAAATATATCCAACGGACATTCGCTGTGCCATCAACGGATGGGTCCAATATCGACGAGCTCTGACTCTGGATCTATGACGCAATTTGCGACGACGTTGCTGCCTCATCAAGAGCAACATCAGGAGCATTTCCTGACATATATTCAATATGGGATCCATTTCCAAAAAAAAAAACACACAGAAAGAGAGGCAAATGCAAGTGTACAACTGCTCTCTCGCTGCTGCTGCTCACTCTGATCAAAATGGCAGAAATAGTTAATAATACATGCTTTCTGAGCTTGGAGAGGGTCTATATGATGTTATCTTTACAAACGCTTATGGATGCAACACGGTAAAATGCGGCTAAACGCTTTATGAAAACGCAGCAAAACGCGCGTTTTTTAAACGCAGGTTTCTGCTTTTTAAAACATGCGTTCAGCAGAGTTTCCATCGGCGTCTCGTGTGCATGGGGCCTTAGTCGTATTTTAGTCATCTGAATTGTTTTTAGTTTTAGTCATATTTTAGTTGACTAAAACAGTATTACTTTAGTCGACGAAATTAACACTGGTCTAGATGCCTAAATGCATTGAGTTGCTGCCATGTGATGGCTGATTAGAAATTTGTGTTACCAAGCAATTGAACAGGTGTACCTAAGAAAGCAGCCAGTGAGTGTATATATCAGCATGGTTAAAGCTTTTCCATTTCTCCGAAAAGCTTTGCGCTTTCCCATGCTGGACCAGCAAACTTCATCTTCCATTGAGATTTTCACAGTTCTTTGTGTTGAGAAGATTTCTAGTTTCCAAAACAATGTCATTTTTGTATGCTTGGCATCTGGAGTCAAGCTTGATGCATAAACCGGATTCCACAATGATAACAAAAATGGCTCCAGCCCCCCCTTTAACCGACAAGTCTCAACATAGCATTATACAGATCTTTTTTTTTCCACCTGAAGATTGATTTATCCAAGAAATTGCCCTAATTGTCTTGTTTTGGTGTTGTGTAATGTACGGTGTTCCGTACTTTAGAGAACTAATATTAAGCAAATACAGGGTGTTTTATGTCGTACTGCCGATTCATTCCCCTCCATACACAAACCTGCTTACACTTTATTTCTAAAAGATAATAATAGCTCTCAATTTGTTTTCCTCTTTCCATCATCATTCAATTTTTTTTTTTTTTTTTATCTTTTTCTCATTAATCCAAAATAAACCATCTGGTACATCTTAATTACAGATTATATACATTCACATACATCTTACTTACATTAAACTGTCAAAAGCAACTGCCAAAGATATTTATAAAACTTGTTCCCGTCTCCCTACCCATTCATCTCCACCTTGCTCTCCCCCTCCACCCCCTCCGTCCACCATCTTACATTCCCATCTCTTATAGAACACCACAACCTGCTCCTCAACAAATTTTTGTCCAATTAATTTTACAGTGTATAGTTTTTCTCAAACCACAATTTCCATACCAACTTAAATTTAGTAAGGTTTCCCTGTTTAATATATATCGTTTTCTCCATAAGAATCACCCTCTCCATGTTCTGTTCCCATTCATAGCTGGATGGTGGAGTAGGGGATTGACACTTTTGGGCAATCAATTTTCTAGCCTGAAAGAGGCATCGTATAATTGCCAGCTGAACCTCGCTTGACCTACCCTCTCGGTCGAGCCCCCCCAGTACACACAGGGTGGGATCCATATCAAGATTATAATTAAATACCTGAGCAATCCTATCCACCACCTCTTTCCAATATCAATATAGTTTTGGACATCTCCAAAACATATGGATAAGATCTCCTCCCGGTCTCCTGCATCTAGGACATGTATCATCTTGTCTACGGCCAAACCTAAAAAGTTTTGCTGGAGTAAAATAAGCTCTATGTAGTAAAAAAAGGTGTGACATCTTCTGAGGCGGAGAGAGGGAGACCCGTGGGGCAAGAGCAAGTATGCTTTCCCACTGTAAAGCAGAAATAGTTCCCACATCTCTTTCCCAATTAGATTTAAAGAGTCCTATTTGGGGACCTTCCCTATTTCCCTTATGTATATGTACATATAGTTTAGATATCATCCCTTTCCGGGTGTCCATCTCAACTATGCTCTGTAGTCCCGGCATATTGGTCCATTCAAATGCCGTCCCTTTAAGCTGTTCTGTAAGGGCGTGTCTTACCTGTAAGTACCTAAAGAAAGACCTCTTGGGAAGCGCATATTGATCTCTTAGGTCCTGAAAACTTCTTAGCCTACCCTCCTGGTAGATCTGAGTGATAAACTTCAGGCCTTCATTTTTGTATGCTTGGCATCTGGAGTCAAGCTGGATGCATAAACCGGATTCCACTACGATAACAAGAATGGCTCCAGCCCCCCCTTTAACCGACAAGTCTCAACATAGCATTATACAGATCTTTTTTTTTGTCCACCTGAAGATTGATTTATCCAAGAAATTGCCCTAATTGTCTTGTTTTGGTGTTGCGTAATGTACGGTGTTCCGTACTTTAGAGAACTAATATTAAGCAAATACAGGGTGTTTTATGTCGTACTGCCGATTCATTCCCCTCCAAACATAAACCTACTTCCACTTTATTTCTAAAAGATAATAATAGCTCTCCATTTGTTTTCCTCTTTCCATCACCATTCAATCTTTAGTATATGTTTAATCTGACTTCATTCACATTGATTTATTCCTCTGTGTTCTGATTTACATGATTGCTGTCACAGAATAGAAGAATTTTGGATTGGCTCTGTTTTTCTCATGTGTGTTTTGGAACAAAGAAGAAGCCTCGGTGCCAGAACTGGGTGCTGCCTGCACACCTATCATTATTATCTATCACTCTCACATAAAACCTCATCTAATGTATGCACACAGGTGCACGGAGCATTCAACGCACAACCCAGGCGGCAAAGTTCATTCAGCTTCAGGGCCTTTTAACAGGGATGTCTTCTGGTTTAATCAGCAGGGGAGGCATGAGCAGATTCCCTACTGAACTGGAACAGAACAGGACAAATGTAATTTTTTGTAAAAATGACCATTGATATTTTTTCCCTCCATGTTGGAACCCTTTTGTGGACCCATGTTTGATCTATGGGTGGTCGGAAGAAAACAGACTTGTGTCTGAGTACATCGGGTTACCTCCGATCCATCACGTTTAGGTCTGGAAAAATGAATAAGGGCCCAGTCTTTTACCATTTCTTTTTCCAGACCTGGATGGACTCACAGAAAAGTGGATGTAGACAGACACATGTCTGTTTACATCTGCTTGCCTAAAGATTTAAGTGGAGCTTCCCATCAGGTCCACCTGAAAAACTGATAGAGGAACCTGTTTGGAAAGCCCTTATGAAAGGACCCTAATGCCGCGTACACACGGTCGGAATTTCCAATGGAGTCAGATCGGAGCTTTTCATCTGATTTTTTGTATGCCCATCGGTCTTTTTCTGTCAGAATTTCCGACGGACTTTGGATTGAGAACCTGTTCTTAATTTTTCCGACGGAAAACCTTTCTATCGGATTTTCCAATCGTGTGTATGCAATTCCGACACGCAAAATTCCGAGGCATGCTCGGAAACTATTCAACGCATGCTCAGAAGCATTAAACTTCCTTTTTATAGTGCCGTTGAACGCGATGTATGTCGTGGTGTTATTGACCGTCGGAATTTGGTGTGACCGTGTGTAGGCAAGACAGTTTGAGCGAAATTCCGTCGGAATTCCGACGGGAAAACCATCAGAGCTTTTTCCAACGAGAATTCCGACCGTGTGTACGCGGCATTAGTATTTGATTTACTAAAACCGAAGAATGCTAAATCTGGTTTAGCTGTGCATGGTAGCCAATTGGAAAGCAACTTCTGCTTGTTCAATTAAGCTTTGACAAAAGACCTGGAAGCTGATTTTTCTATGCAGAGAGATTTTGTACTCTTAATTTTTTTATTAAAGTTTTAGTTTTATTAAATAAACCCTTTTTTTTGTGACATTTAAAAACGAATTAGGGTTTAAATATGTTACTCACATGTTGCGTTTTTTTTACTTTTCCCATTGCTTTTTCTGAATAAAAGAATGCTTTATAAAAACGATCTATAACTTTGTCATCTTGCCTGTGGGCATGTGAAGCCCACAGGCATTCTTTTCCGGGATTCTGTGACGTCCAATCTCCCAGAATGCAACGGCCGTTCTATCTTAGATCTCGCGCATGCGCAGTAAAGGTTATATTGGAGCGCCGTCAACAGCTTCGGTTGCCATCACAACGGGCGATGTCGCCGGAAGTCCCGCCCCGTTGTGATGGCAACTGACGTCACTTCAGGGTTCCAGGCCGCCGCACAGACTCCTGGGATCAAGCAAAAAAGATCCCAGGAGACAGTGCGGATCGAGGAAGTGACAACATAGCTGCAGAAACCCCGCCCATATCCGCAATCCCCAGATTAGGGACCAAACAAACAAAGAAGAAAAACAAAGGTACATTTTAAATAAAAAAAATAATGTTCCGTTTTTAAATTAGAACAGCGATGTAATCACTATGAGATATTGTCTTTAAATCGGGTGGAGCTCCGCTTTAAGGTGTTTATCAGTGGCGGCTGGTGCCCAATAGTTTGGGGGGGGGGACAAACAAACCTGGCCCCCTCACTCGCACTACCGCCCCCCCTTCCCCGTGGGAGATGGACACGAAGACGGTGATCAGGGATAGCAGGCGCACGCGTGCCACTGCACTGCGGGGGTGCCGATGCTCGTGACCAGCGGTCGCGATGACCGATGGCCACGCGCCATCGCGGGCACGAGAGGCAGAACAGGGACGTGTGTGTGTGTAAACACACAAATCCCTGTTTTGTGAGGAGAGGAGATGCAGATCGTGAGTTCCTAATAGATAGGAACCACGATCTGTCATCCCCTCTAGTCAGTCCCCTCCCCCTACAGTTAGAGCACACAGTCAGGGAACACAGTTAACCCCTTGATCGCCCCCTAGTGGTTAACCCCTTCCCGGCCAGTGACATTTATACAGTAATCAGTGCATTTTTATAGCACTGATCACTGTATAATTGTCAATCGTCTCTAAAATGTGTTAAAGTGTCTGATGTTTCCACCCTAATGTCGCAGTCACAATAAAAATCAAAGATCGACGCCATTACTAGTAAAAAAAATAATAATAATAAAAATGCTATAAATTATCCCCTATTTTGTACATGCTATAACTTTTGCGCAAACCAATCAGTATACGCTTATTGCGATTTTTATTACCAAAAATATGTAGAAAAATACATATCGGCCTAAACTGAGAAAAAAATTTATTTATTTTTTTTAAAAATTGGGGATATTTATTATAGAAAAAGGTACAAAAAAATTAGGTTTTTTTTTTTCAAAATTGTCACTCTTTTTTTGTTTATAGCGCAAAAAATAAAAACCGCAGAGATGATCAAATACCACCAAAAGAAAGCTCTATTTGTGTGAAAAAAAGGACGTCAATTTTGTTTTGGTACAGCGTCGCACGACCGGGCGATTGTCAGTTAAAGCAACGCAGTGCCGAATCTCAAAAAATGGCCTTGCTCATTGAGCAGCCAAATCTTCTGGGGCTGAAGTGGTTAAAAATATTTTGCTAACAGGGGACCCTCTCCGGTGCTAGTATGGGCAGCTCCAGCCTCATCATGTCTTTTTTCTGCAGAAATATTAGCCGTCAATAAATGCGCTTTATATGGAATAATGATGTTGTTTACCCTCAAGGGCGAATTGGTGAAAAAGCCAAGTGAAGTGTCGATATAATAATCCGAACTCCAGCTGTCTGTGTCTCTACTTGTTCATAATTACCGATTGCTGTCAGGACGTATGCCTTCTGAAGTGCATTCTTGTTGTTAGTAGTCATTGTTTGCAGAGTCGCCAACAGTGTGGCGGACTGCTGTCACGATCATGCTGGGAATGTTTTTTTTTATTGTATTTCAAAAGCAGTTTTTAAGTATTGGGAAATCTTAAATTTACACTAATCTCTAAATATTTGTGACTGTTCAGTATGTTTCCTGTATCCTTATTCTTTTTTACATAAAGAATTAAAAAAAAATATTCTATTCAAGTGTGCATTCCTAACTAAAAAAAAAGGTCCCTTCTATTGCTCTCAGCCGCCTCCAAAATCCTTTTTTTGTTTGCTGTGGGATCTGACTTCCTATTAGAAGGTGGCTACATTCTTTCTCTATGGTCATACTTTATGTAAGAATGTAGCCACCCTCTCTTGCTCGCTCCTGAGATGGACAATGGACTATGGGATTTGTAGTGTGCAGTGCACATGACCACAACTAATGTGTGGCTCAAAGTCTACACATTGGGTCATGTAATTTCTGTTAAAAAAATGGATCACTGACTAGCAATGGCGGCCCATCCATTAGGGGCACCTGGGCACTGCCCCTCTCTTCATGCCACCCCCTATATGCAATGAATAGATTCATGCATAGCATGAATCTATCCATGGCCGCCGCGGCTATCTCCTATTCATGCATCCAGCCCCTTTCAGGGCACCGTGTGCGTGAATTATAGCGGCCAGGTTATTTTTTTGAAGCACCAAAATAGGGTGGGCTCGGGTCGCAGAGAATGCGCTCCGATCTCCCCCAGGTGTGTTATAACAGCGAATGAATATTCGCTGTTAAAAACACTGATCCTTAATCCAGCCAATCAGAAGCGGGTGTGAGACACCTTTTCCAATTGGCCAAAAAGAGAAGACTCCCAATTAGCCGTCGAGTAGGAGGGAGGAAACGGAAGCTGCCACCGCCATGATGACCTGTGGAGAGCAGGAGAACAGGAGGCCGCCGCCGAGCAGGGGAAACCATCGGTGATCTGGTATGCGCTACCAACCAACCGGTGGGGGGGGCCTTGGTTGGCAGCATACTGTTTGCCACCCCCCCAAAAAAAAAAAAAAATTACCGGCTGCCACTGCTGACTAGACTGATCCTCCCATTTAAGATCATGTGACCTGTGCCTACTCACCCAGTGTAGGGCAATGCTTCACCCAGAATACTGCACTGAGATTTAATTCAGTCTACAAGCAATATTTTGCATTAAATACAGCCTTCCTGGGAATGTTCTTAGGATTACTGCACTCAGAGTTTCATCTTTGGTTCAGACACAGAGCTAGGGGGATTTCTGGGGTGCAGAGTTTTTTGATACAATACAGAGCATATTTATGTAACTCTAATAAAGTCCCCCCACCACCACAACCATTTATGCTATGGCTTAAATAAATGTCTGACAACCAATAATTTTGAAATTTTTTAGCAAGTGTAGTGGAATGCCATGACCTTGAAGGTTTTTTTTTTCCAGCTAAATTTTCACTTAATTTGTTTGATTTTTTACATTTATATAGACATGTGCACAACAAAAAAATTTGTTTATTTTTGTTTAGTTTTTTTCGTTTCCGTTGATTTGTAACGATTCGTAAATTCGTAAGTCATCGGTGTTCGTATTCGTAACGATTCGTACATTCGTAAGTCGTCGGTGTTCGTATTCGTAACGATTCGTATTTTCGTAAAAGTTATTTTTTCGTTGATTCATATTTCCGTCAGTTTAATTTTCGTTTATTCGAAATTCGGACGCATTCGTACTTATTCGTACATTTGTAACATTCGTAACATTCGTAGATGGAGCATAATTCATAATGTTATGTAATGTGTATGCTATTATTACATTTTAAGAGACACGAAAAATTACGAATCGAAAAAAAAAAGTTACGAATGTACGAATTTTTTCGTTCAATCCATCCGAAGCACGTTAAGCAACGCCATTGTAAGAGACATGGAAAATTACGAATCGAAAAAAAAAAACAAAAAACGTTACGAATTTACAAATTTTTTCGTTCAATCTATTCGAGGCACGTTAAGCAGCACCATTGTAAGAGACACGGAAAATTACCAATTCAACAACAAAAAAAAAGTTACGAATTTTTTCGTTCATTTTCGTTGTTCCTGTTTTCTTTTTTTCGGATTTTCTTCATTCGTACATTCGTTGTTTCTAATTAGTTTTTTCGGATTTTTGTTATTTTCGGATTCGAATGATTCGTTATTCGTTAAAAATTTTAGCGAATCGTTCGTTCGTTCGTACGAAAACGAATGAACGAAAATAACGAAAAAATACGAAAAACGAAAAAAAAATAAACATTTATACACTTGATATGTTTTAAGTTTTATATCTGTTTATTTGCTATATTTGTACAATCCTTTTTTGCACATAAACCTTTCATACATGACAACAGATTTTTAGAGCACTAGGAGTTATCTAAAGGGAAAGCACTGCCTTTTGGATTGCTTTTTCTGACTTAAACTAATAAGGGATATACTGCTCTGACACATTTACTTGTGTAAGGTCATTTTTGCGCTATTGAACCCTGGTTTCTTTTTATAATAAGTACAGTAGTAAGTAAGTTGAATGGAGTTGAATAGAAAATTACAAACATTTATGGATCTAAATAGGCCTTCAAGTAAACCTAAAAAAAATTGAGAAATACTAAAATAATAATAATATATCTCCCTCAGCGCACACGGATCAATTGTTTGCTTTGAGCAAACACTAAAAGCAGCTACTATAAAAAAAAAAAATAATCAAATAAATATGTCAGAGAAATAAAATTCCAAAAACATTAGCAGCGCTATAAAAAATTGCAGATATCTAAAATACCTAAAATACTATCAATCGAAATTATTTGGTATAACAATGAATACTGATCTGTAGGTACTAAGTGTGGCCTTCCCAAAAATGTGTACCTCCACTGCGCCAAACAAACAATAACGTGATATATCAGTGAAACCTAACTGCTACTTAAATGTGGAAATATATATAAACAAATGAATTATACCAAACTGTGTACTGTAAAGAATATTGGGTGATAATTCAGTAGCGCTAAACAAATAATAATGTGATCTGTGTAAATGACCAATGTAAATAACAATAACACCCTGTGCAGTAGTGCTATATAATACAAAAGTCCATAAGAAACTGTGCAAACGATATTGTTGAAAAATAAATGTGAAAAAGATGTGCTCGTGATTCCTGCCCCAATGAAATCGCACTCACCAGCTGATGTTGCCTCCCACTCTCGTGTTTGGCAAAAAAGCAGATAGACCACACCTGGGTCAGTGTGATGCCCCGTACACCACACGGTCGGAAATTCTGACGGAAAATGTCCTATCGGACCATGTTGTCGGAAAATCCGACCGTGTGTGGGCTCCATCTGACTTTTTGAGAAAATTTGAGATCCTGCTCTCAAATTTTCCGACAACAAAATCCGATCGGACTTTTTCCGATCATGTGTAGAGAATTCCAACGGACAAAGTGCCACGCATGCTCAGATCACATTAGGAGACCAAACCTATTGGCTAATAGCATCTACGTAGTTCCGTCGTACGCAACGAACGTCACCACGTTCAGAATGATCAGATTTTCTGACAACTTTGTCCGACCGTGTGTGTATGCAACACCAGTGTCGGACAAAATCCGTCGGAAAAAGTCAGACGGATTTTGTGGTCAGAATTTCCGACCGTGCATAACGATTAATCCAGGCATATCCATATGTGAAAAATAAAAAGTGCTCCACATAGCGTGATTCTATTTAAACCAATTTATTAAAACTTTTCACAGCCACACTTCAATATATCAACTCACATTTTAAACGAATAATGCCAGCATAAAAAAACACTCTTTCACAGCAAACTGTGTAAAAACTGCGTTTCCGTCTTTACCTTCGTCAGAGGGCGTCTGACGAAGGTAAAGACGGAAACACGTCAGGGCGTCGCTACGCAGCAACCCCCAGTGTCACTCATCTCGTATCTCTCCTACCCGGGAACACCGCAGGATCGGTGAGAGGTTAGAACGGGATTGCAGTGGCAAATTTTATTGATTATAAATACGCTCTTGTTTTATGGATATATAGTGAGTGTTTTATCGTGAGATGTGCTTTTAAAAATAAAATAGTGTGATACAGGATTACGCTATGTGTCATTCTTTTAACCACCTGATTACTTTGCACTTAAACCCCCCTCGTGACCAGACCAATTTTCAGCTTTTGGCGCTGATGCACTTGGAATGACAATTGCGCGGTTATACAACACTGTACCCAAATTAAATTTTTACCATTTTTTCCCCACAAATAGAGCTTTTCTTTTGGTGGTATTTAATCACAGCTGGGGTTTTTATTTTTTGCTAAACAAATAAAAAAATATGGAAAATTAAAAATAAAAATAAAATCATGTTTAATAGTTTGTTATAAAATTTATCAAACAGGTAATTTTTCTGCTTCATTGATATGCGCTGATGAGGCGGCACTGGTGGGCACTGATAGGCGGCACTGGTGGGCACTGATAGGCGGCACTGGTGGGCACTGATAGGCTGCACTGGTGGGCACTGATAGCCTGCACTGGTGGGGACAGATAAGTCGGTACTGATGGGCACAGCAAAGATGGCACTGATGGGCACGGATGGGTGGCACGGATGGGTGGCACGTATGGGCACTGATGGATGGCACTGATAGATGGCACTGATGGGCACTGATAGATGGCACTGATAGGTGGCACTGATAGATGGCACTAATGGGCACTGATAGGTGGCACTGATGGGCACGGATAGGTGGCACTGGGCACTGGTAGGGGACACTGATGAGCACTGGTAGGGGACACTGATGAGCACTGGTAGGTGACACTGATGTGCAGCACTGGCACTGTGGGCACTGACATATGGCACTGTGGGCACTGACAGATGGCACTGGGGGCACTTTTATTTGCAAATGTGGGCACCCTGGGCATATTGCAGTGAGAGGGATGTCGCCCAACGAATTAGAGACTATTTATCAGCCTGATAAGTGCATAAACCAGCTGGGTCTGGTAAGTAGATGTCCTGCAGGGCTACGGCACAAGTGGTGTGGTGAAGGAGTCTTTTTTTCTACACTGGAATTGCTGACAGCTTGTTCTCTGGATATTCACATATGACACTAATACATTTTGCACTTTATGGACTTGAATTGATTATTGCATCATCATTATATTGACTCACAGTGGATTTAATCGTATTATTCATTGTTATACCAAATAATTTTGATTGATGGTATTTTAGGTATTTTAGATATCTGCAATTTTTATAGCGCTGCTAATGTTTTTGGAATTTTACTTCAAGTAAACCTGTAACAAGCATGGGTAATACAACTGAAATATTGATAAAATAGAAACTGGGGTTAATTTTGATGCAAATGACATATCAAAAACATCAGTAGATGCAGAGATACAGGCATCTACATTTTACATGCAAAGTTTGACTTTTTAGATTAGGCCTTCCCTGACCTGCATTCCAAGCCTCCACATTTGTGCTTTACTAAGCAATCGGTAGCCTTAGGAGGTAGAGAGTCAACCATGACCTTCAGAAGAAAATTTTAAATGTTACCTACAATTTTACCTACTTATTTCTCAGGATCTGCTGTATTTTTATATAAGGGTTTTGTTTTTTTAAATTACATGTCCAGCTTAATTGTTCATGTGAATTTCTGGATTCTTTGTTGTTTGATATTGTTGAATAGAAGCCTGTATTTCTTTTGCAGTTTTATCTGAGTAGCCCCTCATAGGTGTCTTTCTTGAGGGCTGGGTAACCCGCTAAACCTTTTCATTTAGAAGAAACACTGAGGAGCACTTAGAAAAAACAAATTTTCAAGTGAGAATGAAATCTGTCGAAGAATGACAAAAAGGAATTCTGGCTATTGTAGTAATGGACATTTTCTCAAATGAAGTCTGGACTTGTTTTGAAAAGTTTTGTTGTTTTTCGGGACAGTCTATAAATCAAGGTTATAATTTCTAACAATACTCCTCTTGTCTTTTCAGCTTCACGTGGCTTTCTGGGCAAGTCCACAGAAACCTTTTGTGCAAGTTTTCTGGACATGTGGTGGAGTTATTTGATGAAGAGTTTAGACATCTATATGGCACATCCAAACCAGTCATGGGATTGAAGTGCCCAGCTCCAATGGCGCCAGTCTTAAGAAAGGATAATGAGAAAGGGGCAATGTCAGACACCAGCACCCAGGAGAGTAAAAACACAACTTCAGAACCTCTTAGTGGGTCATCCAGTATTTCCTACACATCACAACCACCTTTATCTCCTACAACCATCACTCCAGTTCAATCCCCTGTGCTATCTCCAGTGACATCCCCCGTGCTATCTCCAGTGACAACCCCCGCGCTATCTCCATTGACAACCCCCCTGCAGCGCATTAATTCTTTCCATGGCTACTCCTCTCTTCGAACTCCCCCAACGCCAACCAACTACCAACCAAACTACTTCCAGAGAAGCTACCAACCTGAGTCCCCAAACCACGTGTTCAACAATAATAACAACATCTACCGCTCATTCAGGACCCGCAGAGAAGACTTTTTGAGCTCCAGGTTTACCCAAGGGTGGAGATTTTTTTCTAAACCCACAATGACCTAAAACATTCCGTTACTTGCTATGCACTGGTACAAATAAATAATGCACTAAACAACTACAAACTCCAGTAGTAAAATCAAAATTAATAAGTAGGGTGTAACAAGTATAAAATGTAAAATGAAAAAAATGCTTTTATTAAAAAGGGAACACTGTACATGAACAAGTAGGTAACATTTTTTTCAATGTCATAACTCGCCCTACTAAACAGAGAGCCCAACCATGACTTCTGCTTTGCTAATAAGTACAGTACCAAGAAAAACCGTTGTCCATTTGCAGCTTTTATGGGTAAAAGTCCTGAGTAAGAGTAAAAATGGCAAGACTCCTACTAATATCTTTGTTAGATGGGCTGTTTATGCCCAAGATTGCTCAAAATTGTAAGATAAAAATCTAAACCTGACAGTTTTTCAAACCTGCTTTACAGATAAAAAAACCTTCAAAACTTCTTCCAAACGTTCTAACTGGACAGGTCCTCTGCAGACTTGGCGCTATCCACAGGCAGCTTAACTGTTCAATAAGACACAGAAGCTGAATCCAATGCATTTTAACTTCAGCTAATTGCAGTACAGATGATGTTTTTTCAGTCCTTTGAAGTGTAAGAAGATAATGACTTTCCTAAGCCCTGTCTCTTCAAAGTACTAACATTGACGGAACGTGGAAGAAATGGAGCAGGTCTAGCTAGAACTGAACTAACTAGCACTAAACAGAAAAAATACATATAAGTGGGACAGAACAAATGTGTATGTTTTAGGGCTCCTTGTTGCTTATTAAAATGGTTGTAGGTGTGTACCAGAACCTCAAAGTACTTGTATTTTATAAATGAGATTACTTAAGCAGTGTTGAGAAACTGACAAGTCTAATTTAATGGAAAGCTATTATGGTTTTTGGCTATTTTTAATGTTTACAAGTGTAGAAACTGATCTTTACGATTTTTTTTTTATTGCTTGTATTAATTGTTTATGATACAAAAAAAACACATAATACTGGGGGCATACATGACATTTACATAGCTCCCAACTGTCCCTGATTTCGAGGGACTGTCCCTCATTCGGAGCAATGTCCCTCGTTCCTCCTCATTTGTCCCTCATTTTGGTCTGATCTATATAGTTGTATATAAAATGCACTATTTATCTTTCAAAAAGTGTTTTCCAGTGCTAAACCTTTCATCCAATTTCTAAATTGCTGCATTTCTAAATTCCAAAAGCCAGTATAAAGGAATAGTAGTGGTAAAAAAGCACTTGTGGGTTTAACCAATCATTTTTTTTGTACAGTTCTCCTTTAAGGGGGGCATGGCAGGGGGCGTGTCCTATGCCTACATACTTTTGGTAATGGGCGTCCCTCATTCCCATTTTAGAAAGTTGGGAAGTATGCATTTAGGTTGCAAGGCATATTGGGCTATCTAATAAAAAGCCCAGTACTGTCAGCAAACTTGTTTATTGCCTTTATCTAACTGAAAATCCATACAGGTTTCTTTGAGCTAGTAGACAAGGTGTGCAGTGTGTCCCTCTTCTGACTCATTCATCTGTGTGTGTATTGTAAAAAGATCTGAATAGCAGAAGATGAAGTTACACAGGCTAGTTTGACTATTCACAGCATAGTGGTAAAACCTGCAGCTTCCCCAACACCTGTTGGTAGTAAGTAGTAAATATTAAAATATTAATATCCAGTTTTTGTATTTCTGTTGGTAATAAGATTTAAAATGTAAATATCTAAATTTTTTAGGCCCAAACATAAAATGGAAAATGTATTAAAAAACATAATTCCCTTAATTTCCCTAATCAGCATACAGTATATGCAATGCTCCTGTACATATTAAGCAGTTAATCAACGGATTTTACCAGTTATGTGGAGTTGTTCTTGAAACTTGAACATTTAGTGAATACTGTGTATTGCTGTTACACATTGTAAGCATTCATACTATGGCATCAGGAAGTATTGTGAAATGACTAGTAAAGTTACTTATTTTTGTATTTTGTATAATGCACATTTGTTTATTTGCTTGCAGTTTACAGCATTACCATTTTTTTATGTTCTTTACTTTAAAGTGGTAGTAAAGCCGCTGAACTTTTTTTTTTTTTTAACACCTGTAAGGGAAAAGGCATAATGAGCTAGTATGCACCGCATACTAGCTCATTATGAAATACTTACCTTAGAACGAAGCGTCGGTAACTCATCTGGTCCACGCCGAGGTCGCTGACATGTTGCCTCGGTGTGTCTTCCGGGTATCGCGACTCCATCGCTGTGAGTGGCTGGAGCCGCGATGTCGTCACTCCCGCGCATGCGCACGGGAGACTTCTTCCCGGCAGGGTTCGGATTCTGCCGGCCTTTCAGCCGAGAATCCCCCGTGCGCATGCGCCGCTGCAGTCAGCGGTGCATTGCATGGGGAATATCTCCTAAACCGTACAGGTTTAGGAGATATTTTTTTTACCTACAGGTAAGCCTTATTATAGGCTTACCTGTAGGTAAAAGTTATATTTTTGACTATACAACCACTTTAAGTCCGTTAGTGTTCTGGGTCATGTTGTAAACAGTGTAAGATTTTATTTGTGCTGCTTATAGGATGTTTATGGTCAAGGGTCACCACACAAGGGCTAAGAGTTACAAGTGGTGTACCCAGCCATGGTATGACTTGCAATGACTACCTGTCCATTCATGGTATCTCTAGTGAGTTTTACCCCATGTTGGCAATCCACATTTCTATGGATGTTGGGGAAAAAGACTATCAATTATCTTAATTTTCCCATCTTCCAAGTTGGAGGATAGAGTACTACCTGAACGGCCAAAATGTTAAGGACAAGCACATATCTTACTACTCCTTATTGTCAATAACACATTTGACAACAAAGCAACAGGTTCACCTAACTGCCACACCTCCAGCTGCATATGCTTACCTTTACTTTGCCTACCTGTTGCTCTCTTAGCCCCTTAGTTTACTCAAGATTAAGGACTGTCTCCCCACCTTCATGTGTCGAGTGGTGGTCACTCAAGCACACAGAGCTGCATGATGGAAAGAAGGGGAGTGAGTAACATGGTTTTCATAAAGGGAAGTAACATGAATTTCACTTTGCTTGAAGGGCTACGCTGGGGGAGGGGCAAAATTAAGATAAGTCACTCCAGGGGCAACAGTTAAGTGGACCTGTTGCTTTGCACTGCATGTACATGGCACAGGTTCACTTTACTAAATGTGATAGCAATTCTCCTGGTGATGTACTATGTAGTTTACTGTTCTGTCTGGAAGTGTAATAGAAGGTTAAAACTGAACATGCTGAATGGCTGCACTGACACTGCATTAACTGTTGATTGTTTTTAAATAAAATGTACATATTATATAAATTACCAGATTTAGTGTTTTTTTTTTTTTGGTGAGGAGGGGCATTAACCTCCCTGGCGGTATGATTATGTCAGGAATTTTGTACCAAAAGCGGTACAATTGTTTTGCATGGAAATTTGGCGTTTTATATTGTAGGCATGCAATTCTTAGACTTAAATCTGTCCAAACCAGAGTCTAGTAGACATCACGGGTATGATAAAGTTTGAAACACAAAATTATAAATTTAATTTAAATTATAAAAATGATTCAATAATGTAATCTAATCAAAAACACTGAAATTTGCTGAGTTGCAGAATTGTCGCTGTCATTAGATTTAGTGTTTGATGACGAATTGTGATTCTAATTTATTATCGGTGTTTTCTAGCTGGTCTAAAACCACTTTTGACATAAAGGGACACTTTTTGGTTGCTATGGACAATCTCCAAATTCCAGGCAAAAAAAAAAATTTTGTGTTTTTTTTATACAGTACTGTAATCTGTAAGATTACAGTACTGTATGTATTTTGTGTGTTTTTACTTTTCTGAATTTGGCACCGATCTCCGCTCCCGTGCGTGTAACGTTGCAGGGAACGGAGCTCGGCGGCACTCGGGCACTGTGTGAATCACACAGCGGGGAGACATCGCAGGATCCAGGGGACAAGGTAAGTAACTTCCCCTGTATCCTGCAATGCGATCCCGAGTCTGGCTCTGTGTTACCGCTTATGGTACTGAAATTTCACCCCGAGCCAGACTCGGGAATACCGCCAGGAAGGTAAAGTAATTGGTAGATGCAGATACGTTGTTAAAAAATTGTCATACATTTATAGAAAGCACAGTGTTGACCTAAAGACTGATTTCAAGAACACCAGAAAGTGAGTTTCAAGGTAAGTACCACCAACTACAGCCATTGTGAAGTTGCCTGCCTTTCCCTTTATTTTATTTTACTGGAAAACACTGCAGGAGAAGTAAGAGTTCTTACGAGATCTCATTGCTGGAGTACCCAATATAAATTATTATATAAACTAGTAATATAAAAAGCAAGTGAGTATATCAAAATACTAACATCTATGACAGTTTTAGAATTGCTGACAGTTTAGAGTGGCCTTTCTCAACCTTTTCAACACAGAGGAACCCTTGAAATAACTTTCTGATCTCAGGGAGCCCCTGCTAAAAATGACTATATCTACAGCTCACGATACATTAGTATGATGATCAGTGGGAAGAATGTTCCTTACACTTGGGAAGAATTACTCCCTTACAGATAGCTAAAAAGATCATTGGTGCCAGTGGGAACTAAAGCCGGCCATAGATGGTTTGAATCTCAGCTGGTTCAGCAGGAACCAGGAGAGAATCGAACCATGCATGGGCAGGCTGCCAGATTTTACATGCAGTAATCGCTAGTGGCTGTTATAGCCGCTAGTAATAATCACTGTGTTGTCCCAGCAGGGATGGTTTCCTCCATCGTGAGAAGACAATTGCTCGGCGGGAGGGATTCCCCTGCCAACACTGTCTGGTTGCAGGAAAGAAATTTGCTCTGTCTATGACTGGCCTTATCCGAGAGGCAGAAATGTCTCATTGCTCAAGGCACCCCTAGCAATATTTGGAGAATATGGAACCCTCAATAGACAATGGAACCATGGAATCCTGGTTGAGAAACCCTGGTTTAGATTGTCTATTTGTGTACGGGGCTTATTTAGTACAGCATCTTTAAAGAGACATGTCTGTATGGGCCCACACTAACCAATCCGATTTTAACCTGCCCTGAAAGGTAACTGTTGGTTAAGTAAAGTGGAAGGTCATGTCAATGGGGTGATTTACTAAAGATGGGTACACTGTTCAATTTGAAAGTGCAGTTGCTTATTGTTGGTTGTCAAGGGTCCCCACCCAGGGGAATTATCCCAAGTTCTTAGTGAATGTGGTGAAATTTCACTTTGCAAAGTATACCCAATCAACCTTCAAGTGTCATATTTAGCTTTTTGGTAAACTCCCTCAGTGAGTTAAACCACCTGACATAGTCTGACATCTCTCAGGGATACTGGTGATGGGATTAGGAAGTACTAGATGGCTCTGTGGGACATAAGTGCCTTAATAAGGTAGTCATGTACTTCTTTATTGGACTATGACATAATTTGAGGTGGAGATCCCTGTGCCTTTCAACTACTGTTTAGGGTGAGAGCAAGGCTGGGCCTCTCTTGGGGATTACTTTGACCCTTTATGATTACTGTCCACTGGAGTTTCTGCATTTGACAATTGAATGACAGGGAGTGGGCTTTGGAGCCGAGCAGCCCTTGATATCTGGGGCTTGGATCCAAAAAGGCTATTAAAGGATAGGGGTGAGTGAAACTGAGCTTTTACATCTCCCAAACGTTTTACCAGAAATTTGGAGAGTTTGGCTATAGATGTCAAAGTCAATATTGAAGTCAAAGCTAAGGTGGTTTTGTCGTTTTTAAAGGTTAAATGGGCTTTAAATGGCTTCTGAGGATTACAAAAACAAAATAACCTATCATGGACCTGTCGTTGTACCAAAAAACAGCCCCTCCTCAGCCTTATTCTTTTTAATTTTACATTTGTAGCGGGACAGTACACAATTAAAAAAACACACACATACAAAAACACTAGATTAAAAAAAATCTACCCAAAATACAGTATATCACCATCAGCCCAAAATAGAAGTGGATCAATTAGTAAAAAAAATGAGTTCTGCTTTTGTGACATTTTGTAAACAGTGAAATCATTAATATTGTCGTGAAATCAAGTTCGCTGGAAGTAATCCATTTGTTCCTACTCAGGGTAACAGAAATTTATATAAAGACTAACACAAAAGCCTTCACTTTAAAGTGATTCTAAAGGAGGATTCGGTCCCTGGGCCTTCTGTTTGAGAATAAGTGGTAGTTCCAATCTTTTAGGTCACACAATATTTGCGCAACAGTTTCTGAAATGTACACTAAAGTTAATTTTAGGACACATAACCGCAATAAGTTATCCATTTTTTTGTAAAACATAAAAGATAAGGTTGCACTGAGTAAATAGAGTAAATACAGGCATACCAAAATGGGGTTTATTTACTAAAGCTGGAAAGTGCAAAATCAGGCTCACTTCTGCATAGAAACCAATAAGCTTTTAACACCCGGTTTGTTCAATTAAGCTTTGGTAACAAAACTTGGGAGCTCATTGGTTTCTATGCAGAAGTGAGCCTGATTTTGCACTTTCCAACTTTGGTAAATAAACCCCATTATATACTTAAAAGTGGAGTATGCCAGTAATAGTAATACCCAACATGTCAAGCCTTAAGATTGTGTGGGCCTGTGAAACGGCAACAAACTTTGATACTCTGTTTCCTATAGGCGAAAAAGCTTTAAAAAGCCCCCATAGGTCATCAATTTAACCACCTCAATACTGGGCACTTTCACCCTCTTCTTGCCAGGCCAATTTTCAGCTTCCAATGCTGTTGCACTTTGAATGATAATTACTCAGCCATGCAACTCTGTATCCAAATTACATTTTTATATTTATCTATAATCTATCTTAGTCGTAGACTCTATAACTCTCAAAAAGACCAAATAATACACAATGATTTGGGTTATATTTTACCAAAGAAATGTAGCACTATAAAATTTTGCAAATAAGTAATTTCTCTTCATAGAATTTGACCAAAATGTTATAGTGCTACATTTCTTTGGTAAAAAATAACCCAAATCAGTGTATTATTTGGTCTTTGTGAGAGTTATAGAGTCTACGACTATAGTGCCAATCATTGAAAATTGATCACACCTAATAGGCATAGGCATACTTGCAACTACAGCCCAAAACACATTCTGCTACTCCTCCTCGTATATAGCGATACCACGTGTGTGAGACTTTTTCACAGCATGGCCACATACGGAGGCCCAACATCCAAGTAGCACCTTCAGGCATTATTCACTGTAGCCACCCTGGCGGTATGATTGTGTCAGATTTTTGAATCTCAAAGCGGTACATTGTTTTGCATAGAAATTTGGCGTTTTATATTGTAATTCTTGTAATAACACACTTAAATCTGTCCAAACAAGAGTCTAGTAGACAACCCGGGTATGTTAAAGTTTGAAACACGAAATCACAAATTATAAGATAATAAATAGCTATAAATAGTTATAAAAATAATAATATAATAATAATAATAAAATACATTTTCCCACGATTCACTATCGCTCAATTCTGCAAGTGTTCTAATTTACTATCGCTGTATTCTAGCTGGTCTAAAACTGCTTTTGACGTAAAGGGACACTTTTTGGTTGCCATGGACAATCTCAAGTTTTCAGGCAGAAAGAACAGTATATATAATATAAAACTGCATGTAGGGCATTGGACAAAGCACTAGGGACAAAAGGGATGTGAAATGATTTGACACAGCAATGTAATCTGTAAGGTTACAGTGTACTGTATGTGTTATGTTTTGTGTACTTGTGTACTGAATTTGCTGCTGGGCTCGGCCCCCATGCATCGCGACACTCACAGGGAATGGAGCCCTGCACACAGAGCATCGGACGGAGGACACAGCCTGCAGACAGGCGCGGGGACATCAAAGGATCCTGGTGACAAGGTAAGTAACCTGGACTAGGATTCTGCAATGCAATGGCTCAGGGTTACCGCTAATGGTACTGAAATTTAACACCGGGCCACACTCGGAATATTGCCAAGGAGGGTAAGACCAGGCCTTCTTCCGATACTTTTAAAAAATTTGTATTTTTTCTAGAAAATTACTTAGAACCCGCAAACATTATCCATTTTTGTAGCAGAGGCCCTAGAGAATAAAATGGTGGGTTTTGCAAATTTTTATGTCACACAGTATTTGCGAGCAGTTTTTCTAACACAATTTTACACACTAACACATAAATACATTGTAATGAATTTCAGTGCACACAGAGAGAATATAATACCCACATTTTTGGTCAAATATAAAATATAGTGTTGTGCCGGGTAAATAGATACCAAACATGTCACGCTTTAAGAGTGCGCATGCTTGGGAAATGGCACCAAACTTCGGTGGTGAACAATCTCCATAGAGGCTTTATAAGTCTTTATTGATTCCCAGTTTAGAGTTACACAGAAGGTCTGGTGCTAGATTATTTCCTCTCTCTCCAGATTCGCGGCGATACCTCACATGTGTGGTGCGCTCGCCGTTTGCGTATGCAAACGGGACCAACGCGTGTGTTTGCCTTTGCAAATGGGGACGGGGGTATCCCATTCTGAGCAATGTACTGGTACGTCGACTCAAAATGACAAAGCTCCCACCCCACCGTTTAAGTACAGTGGGCGGGTGGGAAGCAGTTAAAGTTATTTGTGAATATTGGGCCTAAAATTATTGCTTTCCCTCCAGTATGCATGGTGATATGTAACATGTGTAGCACAATTAACATTTTCATGCATAGGTGTCCCCAACACATGGTTCTTTAACCACTTCAGTGCCGGAAGAATTTACCCCCTTCCTGACCAGAGAACTTTTTGCGAATCAGCACTGCGTCGCTTTTACTGACAATTGCGCTGTCGGGCTCCCAAACAAAATTGACGTCCTTACTTTCCCACAAATAGAGCTTTCTTTTGGTGGTATTTGATCACCCCGCGGTTTTTATTTTTTGCGCTATAAACAAAAACATTTGACCTCCCCCCCCTCCCTTTATTGGGGGTTCCCCCCCCCCCCACATTGCACCATCCTCCCTTTCCCTTGGCTTCTCACACATCCCCCTCAATGTTTCATCATTTTATCTCTATCCACACTGTGTACACATTCCCCTTTCCATTCCACATGTATCTCACCTTCAAGTAACTCTCTATTCGTTCACATGGAATATGCACATTGCCTTAAACGTCTCCCCCTTCTCTTCCTCCTTTTCCCTCCCCCCCTTTTTTCCACTTCCCTTCCTCACTTTGTTTCACCACCTTCACTCACCTGCACACAAACCCTAGCCTTTGCACTTCACTAAATCGGTAAAATGACCTGTTCTGACCATAATCATTTTTGCATCAATCTACTCAGATTCCGCCCTGCTTATTTAGTAGCACCCCCGAGCTGTCGCGGGAGACCATCAAACAGGTGGTAGCACTCCGCGCTTGATGTCCGTTAAAGCATGGGTAAGCAGTTGTGCCCCTCTCCCCCACTTTATCTCTGAAGACTTGCTAAAGCTTGATGCTGTATGATATATATGTTTTTTCTACCTGTTACATCACTGTCTTTTTGATCTAATCACAGATAACCTCCAGATGAAGCGGTTTGACCGCGAAACTAGTCGAGGACAATTATATCTGTGATCAATTGTACCATTATGAACACACATGTGGTGACATACTGTGTAGAGTGTTTTTGCTTTATTTGTTAATTGTTCTGCGGCATTAATAAAATCTTCTGTAATTTTTATATATTTCTTTGTTATATCATTTTTACTGTACCGCGATAGTCCATTTGCCCCCCATTTTTTGGTAGCCTAGTTGGGGACTAGACTCCCAATTTTCACACCACTTGATTCCTGGATGATGGTACAAACCTCTACCCACGTCTAATTTTCCTTTTCCTTACAAGAGGCCACATATTTTTTCATATTCATTGGGTGGATAACACACCCGGCCCCCTGCTGAGTGGGGTTTCCTTTGGTGAACGACCCGATTGGTTAGGGCTCCCCCTTTGCCCTCCACTCGGAAGTCTCCAATTTGAATCCCTCGTTAGCATTTTTAACCTCCCCTTTTGACCATGTGTCTTATAGGGGAGGGCCTCCTGCTACATATAATTATCTTGAGTTCATTAGTTATAATGTGTTGCAATGGTGAACCATTATGCAACCATTCACTCCAGACATCTACTGGTTGGGCCAGACACAAGTTATCATCTTCACCATAGGCTATCAGCCTACCCCTCATCATGATGTACCCCATCTTGGTGCTTAGCTCCGTGCCCCTGTGTACCGTAGATGCCTGCCGTGTCGGTAGCTTGCATTGGTTCCATAGGATGTTCATCCTAACCATCAGTCACTAACTTTGTCCTATTGATATTTAAACTATTTTATTCATGTTAAAACAATGTTTACTTGTTATTACCTTTTTATAAACCTCCCCCAATAAATTTTTATCGGAGCCCACTGTCTTCCCTTTTGTCCCCCCTTTATGGTTGGCATGGGTGCGGATTGCTCCACCTGTATCTCTCCGCGGCAGCCCGGTGAGCTCCCTGGTGGGAGAGATGTCCCCATACGGGACACTACTCCCCCTGCACTGGCCCCGACAGGGACCTGTTCCCCTAGTCGTTGGGCTAGCGCGCATGCGCGTGTGAACAACTCTGCGCATGCGCAATGCGGGAGCCCTGACCCTGCGCCGTCACGTACCGGCGTCCAGCCGGAGTCATCTGGGCGGTGCACGGTTGGGTGCTACATATAACAGGCAACTGCCTGTACAGATGGGCTGTGGATCAGGGACCACGGGATTGTACGTTCCAGCCAGCCCCCAGTAAGGTAACAACCAAAAGCAGATTGACTCCATTTATACCCCGACGAAGCACACCCTACCATGGGTGTATTGGTCTCTTAATTTTAACTTTACTACTGTGTTTTTCTCCTTTATAGGAGCCACTAGTACGGCGGTCAAGCCTTATCAGGCTTGCACCCCTGACCTGTGGTCTCTATGGCTGTATACTGGAACCACATATCCCCATTATTATCCCTAGTGGGGTTACTCTCCCGGAAATCCCTTATTATCCAATAACATTATGACCAGGTATTTGCCATTTTTCCTCATCACACTCACCTGCACTAGCCACACAATTCACTCATTTTTTTCACCCATCACCTGCTTCCTTCCTCCCCCTCACCAGGTCCCCTATCTGTCTCCTGCTCCTTATTTTGTCCCATCACCTCACTATTTGTCTTTAATTTGCTCATTTCACTTGTTCACCTGCATGTGCTTTTTTTCTGTGTCCCCACATATATGATGCACTCGTTGCACTCGATCACCCAACAAACAAACCCCCCCCCCTCTTTCCTCCTCATTTGACCTCCCCCCCTCCCTTTATTGGGGGTCCCCCCCCCACATTGCACCATCCTCCCTTTCCCTTGGCTTCTCACACATCCCCCTCAATGTTTCATCATTTTATCTCTATCCACACTGTGTACACATTCCCCTTTCCATTCCACATGTATCTCACCTTCAAGTAACTCTCTATTCGTTCACATGGAATATGCACATTGCCTTAAACGTCTCCCCCTTCTCTTCCTCCTTTTCCCTCCCCCCCTTTTTTCCACTTCCCTTCCTCACTTTGTTTCACCACCTTCACTCACCTGCACACAAACCCTAGCCTTTGCACTTCACTAAATCGGTAAAATGACCTGTTCTGACCATAATCATTTTTGCATCAATCTACTCAGATTCCGCCCTGCTTATTTAGTAGCACCCCCGAGCTGTCGCGGGAGACCATCAAACAGGTGGTAGCACTCCGCGCTTGATGTCCGTTAAAGCATGGGTAAGCAGTTGTGCCCCTCTCCCCCACTTTATCTCTGAAGACTTGCTAAAGCTTGATGCTGTATGATATATATGTTTTTTCTACCTGTTACATCACTGTCTTTTTGATCTAATCACAGATAACCTCCAGATGAAGCGGTTTGACCGCGAAACTAGTCGAGGACAATCATATCTGTGATCAATTGTACCATTATGAACACACATGTGGTGACATACTGTGTAGAGTGTTTTTGCTTTATTTGTTAATTGTTCTGCGGCATTAATAAAATCTTCTGTAATTTTTATATATTTCTTTGTTATATCATTTTTACTGTACCGCGATAGTCCATTTGCCCCCCATTTTTTGGTAGCCTAGTTGGGGACTAGACTCCCAATTTTCACACCACTTGATTCCTGGATGATGGTACAAACCTCTACCCACGTCTAATTTTCCTTTTCCTTACAAGAGGCCACATATTTTTTCATAAACAAAAAAAGAGTGAAAATTTTGAAAAAAACACATAATTTTTTACTTTTTGCTATAATAAATATCCCCCAAAAATATATATATATATTATTTCCTCAGTTTAGGCCGATACGTATTCTTCTACATATTTTTGGTAAAAAAAAATCGCAATAAGCGATTATTAATTGGTTTGCGCAAAAGTTATAACGTTTACAAAATAGGGAATAGTTTTATGGCATTTTTATTAATAATTTTTTTTTTAAATGGTGGCGATCTGTGATTTTTATCGTGACTGCGACATTATGGCGGACACATCAGACATTTTTTACACATTTCTGGGACCATTGTCATTTATACAGCAATCAGTGCTATACAAATGCACTGATTCCTGTGTAAATGACACTGGCAGTGAAGGGGTTAACCACTAGGTGGCAGTGTAGGGGTTAAGTGTGTCCTAGGGGCGTGTTTCTAACAGTGGGGGGTGTGGCTGTGTGTGACACATCACTGATCTCTGCTCATCACTGATCACACGGAGCAGAGATCAGTGACATTGTCACTAGGCAGAACGGGGAGTTGATGTTCACATTAGCATCTCCCCGTTCTTCCCCCCCGTGAGGCGATCGCAGATATCCCCGGGTCGATCGAGTCCACGGGACCCGCGACCCAACTCACGGAGCTTCCCTTGGGCGTGCGCGCGCCCGCTCACCGGCCGCCTCTTAAAGGGCTACGTACAGGTACGTGATTCTGCCTGTACGTGCCCTTTTGCCGCAGTATATCTGCGTGAGGCGGTTGGGAAGCAGTTAACCAAGGTCTAAAAGACCCCTGATATCTCATCTGTCCTCCATTGAAGCTGATGTAAGGCAGGGTAGTTCGGTGAAACACATGAACAGAATTCAGGAAAAAAATTAAGGCAAATGTATTTTAAAAATTAACTATTTTTGCTACGACTTTTCCTAAGCTGTAAACGTTTAGGTTACTATTGGGCTTTATGGACATAAGCAAGAAACAGCTGCCCTGTCCCTACTTTCTTCATGACTTCCCTATACTATATATAAATCAGATGTGTAATGAGCAATGGAGACCAATCATAACTTTGAGGAAAAGCCATTTTTATTTTTAGTGACTTTCCTTTTCTGTCATGAAAATTGCGTATCAAATCTGGAATGTGATACAGCGATAGTGTTTATATTGTACAGTCATCTTTAGGTTACTGATGACAAATGGCTCTTTGAGATATCCCTGAGCAAACAGAGCTGTCATCACAAAAAACTTCATATACAGCATGGCATTCACTCCAGTGTATATAATAACAGAAATGTCTTAAAGGGAACTAGATTAGAGAAAATAGTTTTCTTTACAGGGTAAAACTTCCTTTTAGTGCTGGCCAAATGTCTTATGGCCTAGAACAGTGGTCTTCAAGCTGCGGCCCTTTTTTAGCCTTTATTTTTTTTTAACATATAGTTTATTTATTTGTAACAAAACAAAACATAACATATTCCGAATTACAGTACAGTTAGACAGTTAGTGCATACTAGAACAAAAGTACAGTAGTCTCGCAAAATAGGTTACAGCATATCGGAGAATGTCCCTGAGACCTCAGCGCCCACCAGGCGCTCATGAATGCATATGAATCCTGAGTGATTGGGTATTATCCCATGGGGGAGGGGGGGATGGTCGGGCCCACTACAATATAAATCGGATTATTTGATTGCTCCCTTTCCCTTCTCTGTACTTCCCAGATAGCCGTTAGCAATGTAGGGTATCCTATTGGCCTAAACTTCCCAGGGTGTCTCGCACCTACTCCAAGGTCAGATGTTTGGCTTTCACCCAGGCTGCCCATATCCTGTCGAATGTTTGTGGGCAGTTTCTATTGAGATACGTCAACTTGTATAGCGGGAGGACTTTATTGACGAGTGCTAGCCATAGTTGTTTCGTGGGCGGCGCCGCCTGGTTCCAAGTAAGAAATATAGCCTTCCTAGCATACATCGAGGCGTAAAAGACAAATAGTTTTTTCCTTTGAGGGGCTTCCAGAAAGTCACACACCCCTAGTAGAAGGGGAATAGGGCTATTGGGGACTCTTAGTTTCCCGATGGAGTTTATATCTTCCAAGACCAGTGACCAAAACCCCTTTATCATTGGACAGGCCCAAACCATGTGGAAGAAGTCCGTGTCCCCCTCACCGCATCTGGGGCACGTCGCTACTCTGGATGGATACATTTTGGACAAACGCAGCGGGGAGTAGTAAGCCCGGTGCAGAAACTTTAATTGGGCAAATCTGTCTCTAGCTGAAATGGTCAAAGTCAAGAATTGCTGGATCCCCTCCTCCCAGTCGTCATCCGCCAATTCAGGGATATCTCTATGCCAAGTCTCAAATAGTTGGGAAACCTTAGATGCGAGCATATTGTAAACAATAGATAGTGTTTTCGTTTTCTCCGGGGATCAGAGCTCTGCCTCCAGGTCTGACATGTGCAGGGTAATTGACTCAGGAAACTGGGATCTAAATGCGTGCCTAAGTTGAAGAAACCTAAAGAACATCCGATTTGGAAGGCCCTTACTATTCTTCAAGTCGTCAAACGTTCTCAGTTGTTCCCCATTTACTATGTCTCCCAATGTTACTATCTGGAACCTCACCCATAGAATCGGATCTGGGATTGAGTGGAAGTGGGGAAGCCTCGGGTTGCCCCAAAGAGGCGTCTCAGGGGATAGGGTGTTGGGTCGCCCCAGTTTCTTCCTGACTGTGTCCCACACTTTGATCGTGACTTTCATGGGGGTCGTCACCCTTACGTTTGATTTGGGCCCCCTGTGGATAAGGTTCCTCAGTTCAGAGTGTGAACCTAGTAGTGAAGCCTCTGTGGCTGCCGCCGGATTGGCCGGTTCAGCCGCAAGCCACCACTTCAGTGTCACCAGGACCGCCGCCCAGTAGTACTTCAGAAAACACGGGAGGGCAAGGCCCCCCAGCGTGACTGGAAGCTGTAAAGTCGTTTTCGCCACCCTGGGGACCTTCCCATTCCAAATGAAGGAGACTACGAGGCTGTCTAACTTCCTAAAGAAGGACATAGGTATAGATACTGGGGTCTGTCTAAATAGGTAGTTTAGTCTAGGAAGAAGTGACATTTTTGCTAAATTAACCCTACCGACGGGAGATAGGGGTAAGGACCTCCACACCGCACACCTCTGGGTTATTTGAGACATTACTGGGGTGAGATTGAGGGGGATGAATTGTCGGAGATCCCTATGCATCTCCACACCTAGGTACTTGAACTGTGACACCCTTTTTAGTTGCAGATCGGATTCCCGTGGGTCTATTCCAGAGTGTAGAGGGAACAGGACGGATTTCCCCCAGTTCACACACACCCCGGAGAAGCGTCCATATCTGTTAATGATACCCAGGGCCTGGCGCAGGGATTCACCGTCATCTCGGAGATACAGGAGAGTGTCATCTGCATACAATGACACTTTCTCCTGCAGCTGGCCTATTTCAATGCCTCTTACCTGGTTAGTGGATCTAAGGAGAATGGCCATAGGTTCTATCGCCAACGCAAAGAGTCCCGGCGACAGGGGACAGCCCTGCCTCGTCCCTCTCCCCAGTGGGAAGGGCGGAGACAGAACAGCCCCCGTACGGACCCTGGCCGACGGAGAGCCGTACACAGCCTCAACCCAGGAGACGAAGACAGGGCCAAAGCCGAATCTGCGGAGGACCTCCCATAGATACCCCCATTCCACGGAATCGAAAGCTTTTTCTGCATCCAGGGAGGCCACTACCGCTTCATCCGTGTCTCCGACCCCCGAGGACAAGACAGCATACAGCCTCCGCAGATTAATATCCGTCCCCTTAACCGGCATGAACCCGGACTGGTCTTCGTGAACCAATTTGAGTATTACCTCGTTAAGGCGTCTAGCAAGAATTTTAGTCAATATTTTGGCGTCCGAGTTCAGGAGGGAGATAGGCCTGTAGGACGAGCAGAGCTGGGGATCCTTCCCTGGTTTGGGTATCACTACTATTATAGCCTGTGCCATAGACAGGGGGAGTGCGCTTTCAGTCAATGTCTTTGTGAACATACTGTGCATTCTAGGTAACAGGCTGTCTACATATTGTTGGTAAAATTCAGGTGGAAACCCATCCGTTCCGGGGGTCTTGCCCGACTGAAGAGAGCTCAGTGCCGCCTGCACCTCCTCCTCTGTAATCGGGCTGTCCAGGGTCTCTCTATCCTCGGGCGTCAAAGTCGGGAATGTGACCTCGTCTAGAAAGCTATTGAGCTCATCAGTCGAGTAGCCCACTTTGGAGGAGTACAGTCTGGTGTAAAAATCAGTAAAGCATTTATTTATATCTACTGGGTCTGTCTTGATGTTACCATCCTCGTCCTGTATCCTGGCTATAGTCGAGATCGGGGCCTGTTCCCTTGCCAACCATGCCAACAGCCTCCCCGTTTTGTCCCCCTGTTCAAATATCCTCTGTGTCTGGGCTAGTTGTCTCTTTTGTACCTTGGCTGTTCTAAAGAGCAAAACCTCCCTATATGCCACCTTCATGTCTTGGCCAATAACTGGGTTGGCTGTTTGGGCAAATCTATCTTCAAGGGAGTGTGCCCTATTCTCCAATTCCTCTAGGACAATCTGGTCATTTCGTCGTTCCCTCGCTATGGAGGAAAGGTAGCATCCTCTAATGTAGGCCTTGAAGGCATCCCAGACGTTACCCGGTGAGGTAGTCCCAGCGTTAGTCCGCCAGTACTGATTAATCAAAGTAGCAATCTCAAATTCTATAGTGGGGTTGTTTATCCAAAATCGAGAGAGACGCCAGATTTTGTCAGAGGGGGCCATCACTGTTTTCAAACTACAGAGTATAGGCGAGTGGTCTGAGATGCCTCGAGGTAAGATCCTAATTTCCCTTATCCTGGGGAGCATAGTAACGCTGGCGTAGACAAGGTCAATCCGCGATAGCGAGTTATGTGAGTGCGAGTGGCATGTGTACTCCCTATCCAGGGGGTTCTTCCATCTCCAAACATCCTCCAACCCGAAAAGACCCGCCCACCTAGACAGGTTAGACCCAGTAGCCAATCCGGATGCCAGCCTATCCATAGAGGGGTTCGGGGCAGTATTAAAGTCCCCCAAAAATAGCACGTTGTCAGTATGGTATTGTGTCAGTAGAGGGATAATGGCGTGTAGTATGGACAGGTCGGCCGGGGGGGGCAAGTACACTCCTACCACTACCATATCAACAGTGTCTATACATGCGTGCAATATAACATACCGACCCCCAGGGTCCAGTTTAACATCATGTAGCTCAAAGTTAAGGGTTTTGCGTACTAAAATGCTCACCCCCCGGGAGTAACCTGTGTGGGTAGCATGAAAATGTCTGCCCACCCAAGGGCGTTTTAAGCTAAGGATTTTACTTCCTACTAAGTGCGTTTCCTGTAGGATGCATACGTGGGGGTTATACCGTTTGAGATAATCAAATACCAGGGAGCGTTTGATCTTATTGTTAAGGCCACGGACGTTCCATGACAGGATTGTCAAGCCAGCCATTTTGTAAGGTGAGTGTAGCCACAAGGGAACATTCCCCGGGCACTCTGGACCCTGGGGGAGAGGCTACCCCGCCCGCACAGTGACCTCCCAGGCCTGCCACCCCACAATGTAAATAGCCAATAGGCCAACAGTAACCACAGTATCCATATGCAATTTCTGTCACATACCTGTCTAAGATGTACCTCATATGTATTAGAACAAAAAGAAAAAGAGAAAAGGAAAAAAACAAAACAAAACTTAAACACCCATCCCATCCCTCCCCGCACCCTGCCAAACATAGCACTGGGTGCCTGGATCCCCAAACAACCAGAACTGAACAGTTCCTAGATAGGAAGGTCTCCTATGGGGGCAGTACTGTGCGGGAGCACTCCTGAGACAGAGTTCCTATCAAGGAGGGGGGTAGCAAAGGGCTCCCCACAGCTTAACTTGCATATAGTACTAATGTCACCAAAAGAAGGAAAAAATCGTGTGTTTAACTGTGAAATGTCCCCTAGTAGGGGCTAAGGGCTCCGGCTCGCGGCCGTCAGATCCACCGCAACAACCGGATAGCAAGCCAAGGCGACCTGCTCAATGACAATATGTCCCAGGAGACAATCAGCAAATCTCTTCCCCACCTGCCGTATTCCCGGACCAGGTGATCCCGCCCCCCCCCCCCACAGTCCACAAGGTGAGTGACCAGCGTCATTGCGAAGGGCTTGCAAGGGGGGGAGGCATAGTCAATAGCGGGGGTGAAGTACCCCCTCGCCCTCAACGGCCGCCAGTGCATCAGGTGTTACTGTGTTACCCCTCTTCCCAAACCCGCTCTCCTGCGGGGTTACATCTGCATGGTGTAAGGAGTCCTGGCAATCACAGTGGGCATCAAGGGAAAAGAAGGATAATAATAAAGCAAGGGGGTTTAGAAGGGGGGGGAAGCACATCCCGCTGTCCAGCGGTGAGAGCTAGAACGTCCCAGCCCTCTGCTTCTCTTCATCTCAAAGTTAAACAGGGTCTGGCTGAGCTATTTCCTCTCAGCAAATAGTCAGGGCTTCAGGCCTATGTCTGATGGGCTTGACAAAGTCAATATGGTACAGAGGGACATCTGATCTTCACTCTCGGGAGGATTGCTTGGTAACGGGGCACATTGAGAGCAGTACTGACCTTGGGTGATAGCTGATAGTGTTAGCGGTCCCGAGGTAGCGAGTCTACCCAGCGTGAGGCTTCATCTGGAGAAGTGAAGAACTTAGTGGTCTCGCCGTCCACCACCCGCAGTCTGGCTGGGAACACCATATTATATTTCAGGCCTTTTGCGCGGAGTTGTGCTTTGACTTGATCAAAGGTTCGTCGGAGGCGCTGTGTTTCCATGGAATAGTCGGGGAACAACATTATTTTAGTGTTCTCATGCCGCAGCTCTCCCACCTTCCTGGCCTCTCTCAGTATCAGGTCCCGGTCGCGGAAGTTCAACAAACGAAAGATGAAGGTCCTTGGCGGTGTCCCCGGCGGGCCCCTGACCGACGGCATCCTGTGGGCCCGTTCGATCGTGAAGTAGGGGGAAAAAACCGCCTGCGGTAGGAGAGACCGCAACAGGTGCTCTGTAAATGTTGCCGGGTCCCGGCCCTCCGCGCCCTCCGGGAGGCCCACGAGGCGGAGGTTGTTCCTCCGGTTCCGGTTCTCCTGGTCCTCCGCGTGGGCCTCCACAGCCTTGATCTTAACCTGTAGGGTTCGGATGGAGTCTCCATGCGCCCGAACCGTGTCCTCAGTATCTCCCACTCTCCTCTCCGCCTCCGTCAATCTGTCCCGGAACTGGTCCATGTCTCTCCTTATTAAGCCCATTTCCAACTGCATATTTTTGCAGTCAGGGTAGTTTGGCAGCCTGTGATAGCCTGCATGAGAGCCGTGAATTGGTCCGTCCCCAGCGAGGCCGTCTCCTGCTGTTCCGTCTGAGACGCCATGTTAGAGCTGGGAGCTGCACGTGGGCCTTGAGCGGGCGGTGGGGATTTTTGAGGCTGTTGCCGCTTCTTCTGCGAGCCGGAGTTCCCTCTTCTCATGCCCGGAGCCAGTCAGCACACTTGTAGGTGTCAGAGGTTGAATATTAGCCACTGGAAACGGATAAAAAAGCAAGTATAGTGCGGAGCTCCAGTTGTAGTTTAAGTTGGTGATAAGGCAATATTAAAAGTCCAGGTAAAACACAAATCATATAAAAGACAGGTGCTTGTCCCTTTAAATATTGCAGCAGCGCTTAGGTCGCCATCTTGACCACGCCCCAGGATATTCAATTTTTCACCGCGTGCAGTACACACTCCCCTTTGGGGATGCACTCACCAGAAATATGATCACTAGAGCGGATCCACTCCAACCCGGCATATATATATATATGAAGACAATAATAGTGCAGATAGCGTAGTACAGTTTGGCATAAAACAACTTTATTTCAATATCCAATATTCCCCCCTTTTTAAAACTGCGTACCAGAATATAAATGATAAAACAGCCTTGTAATAATATTTAGAGTGCACTCTGCCTGTTTGTCCCGTCCGTCCACCGGAAATCGGGCGCCCAAACGATGTGTAGAAGAGTAGCTGTCTCCACTTCCTGGTCGCTTGGTGGCTGGAGCGCACCCTGGAGCGCATGCGTCACTTCCTGCGAGGTCACGACCCTGACGCGTTTCGTCACTTCTGGACGTCGTCTGAGGGTGTGACCTCGCCACCGGAAGTGAAGTTTATAAATGATAAGCGCCCAATCCGGGCTCTGCATTATCTGATTGCCATTATCTATGGCCAATGGGAACCCGCAACTGCTATACAATGCAATATGCAGACGCTGTCTGCATTCAATGTTAGCATTAACGTTTTTTTGTACCATATCCTTACTCGTTTGTCAAAGTGCTTATACAGTTATGTTTCTCATATGGATATTTTAAGATAACAATGGAATATTCATACATATCGCACATTTTTTGTATATATATACACATACATTAATATTAGCTTTTTAAGTTGTTCAGAGCGTTTATGCTTAATCCTGGCTCCATGTTTAATCAGCACACCTCGGATAACCACTTTGTGTGCTTCCCAGACTATTCCTGGATCACACTCTGGAGTATCATTAATTCTAAAATATATATATATATATATATGTATTTGCTCTTAGCTTTCTCTAAACATTTTAGTATGGATCCCCTATTTAAAAACATTTCTGTTAATAACACTTCCAGCTTTGTAAAAAAAAAAGAACCAAAAATGCCACGTCATTCCTAAGTATTTTAGTAAATGTTTTGCAGATATGGTACCTACTGTTTTTTTTTTAAAAGGTGATACCACTAAAGGCTAACCCTAGCCTAATCATATTTTTGAGCTTTTGGCTCTTGTGTGGGCAAGGGTTAGAACCTCAGGTTGTTAGTGTCATCTGTGTCCTCATTGGAAATGTCATCTCAATTCCTTGCTCTGGAGACCAAACAGAAAGAGGAGACAAACTGTATTGCATTGTTCCTGTGCTGAAGTATATTGTTTTTTTTTTACTTTAAACTCTTGTCAACTGTTGAATCGCTACTGTACACATTATTGATCTCAATACAACCTACTTATTTATTTTATAACAGTGTGTGCGTATTCTCCTTGTGTGACAGCCGGGGGACTCCCTGGACAAGGTATTTTGGTGGTGTCAGCAGGGGTAAAGCTCAGTCTAGGGCCTAGTGATGAAAAGAGGACCCAAATATACTGTACTAGCAGCTTCTGCTGGGGTAGCACTGCACTGGTTCCCCCAACAGTACCACACAAACAATAGTATTGCTAACAGTCTGGTTATAGGAAAATTGGCTTGAAGCAGTACAAGAACACTCCAGTCTTTATGGTGACATGTTCATCTGTAATTTTTTTGCATCTTTGTTTTTTGCCAAAATGGCTGCAAACTAACTATGACAATAACAAATCCTCTCGTCTGCCTGATATTTTCCACCCCCCGCCCAGTGCTGTGAACTTGTTGATGCCTCCTGGGAGATGTAGTCCAGGAGGGAGGCGGCTCAGTAGAGGAATGCAGATGCAATGAACACTGGGGGATGTAGTTTGCCAGAAGTGCTGAGCCACGGGAGTGAATGGGCTGCAAAATTCAAGACCCACAAATACCTGCAATCAGAGGAGGAGGAAAAGAGAGTTTCCCGGGCATTCAGAGTATGAGCCGGGTCTTTGCTGCTGGGAACCTCAGCTATATATATCAGTGTCTGGGTGAGAGCTGGAACTGAGCATTGTAAAGAGCAGAGCATTATGACAGAGCCTCTAAGGACCAGAAAGCTGGAGCTGAGCCTGAGAGGACCTGTTCGGGAGAACCCAGTTCCAGGGACCAGGTTCCTAAGGACAACAGGACAAGCTTTGCTGGATACGAGGACTGGTTATCAGATTCAGCTGTGCTTATTCCACCACCATTAGCAGTTCAGTCCAATTGAAGACTGCCCTATTTGCCTAGAAGCATAAGTTGTTTACTGCATGCAATCTTAAAGAGATGGTAAAAAAGTGCTCCACTGTACAGACTGGGCCCCAATGTTAGCCAGCTTAAGATTGCAAGTTGGGCATCAGGTACTACACAAGAATCTCCCAGGAAAACCTACGTTTTACATATACCTAAATCCTGGGGTATATACACAGATTTCACTCGGGGACACTTTTTTTGATCAGTTGTTGCAAAGTGTTACTGTGAGACTTTCATTGTCATTTAATTTATATTTTTCATTGTTTATACTCTTCTTTATCAATGCTGTGTATATCAGGTTAACTTGGTTTAATATTATTGTGGTCTAGGTTAACTGCCATATCATAGCCTAGTATTCAAGTCAGTTATTTTACTGCATTATAATAATTCTCTACCTGTTCATTAATGTTGGCTCATTGCCTCTTTACTTTGCCTTTTTGACAATATACTTACATTATTTACAATCTAATAGCCTGGTATTTATTTCCTATATGTCAGTAGTTCTGGTTACTGTTCTAATACCGGAGCTAATATAGGTCTTTGCAGCATGCTATTAGGTAACCAGGTGTGTCAGGGGGACGAAGCAGTTAACAGAGTTGTGACTTCCTGGCTGGGGCAGCATTAACCACTACCTGCCTACAAGGCTCTGAAAAGATCCTATCCATAGGGTCGTGATCCACCCAAAGGCCAGGACCGACAGCTGGCTCAGCAACTCAGCGAGGCCGCTGAGAGCCTGAGTCAGCAGCTCCCATCCTCTTGACAGCCCAGCGCTCCAGTGAGCACCAGAGGGACAGAGCAGAGATCAGTGACAGAAGAACAGAAGAACAAGTTGATCAGCAAGATCTTTTTAAAAACTGACAAAAAAATTCAATAAATTCAACCATATCTAAGAAACTAGAGCTGATGCAGTTTAGCCAATGCAATTTTTAGTTTTAGCTTGTCTTTCCAGCTCCTATGCATATTCTGATACATACGAGAGACCCATAGGAGGAAAATTTTATATCATCCAAAGTCGGTTTTCCTGATTATGTGAGGAGTGGAATTAAGCGCATATTGACCACTTTTAATTAAGTGGTCACTGGTGGTCTGGTGAGTGTTTAGAACTTATATATTTCACTGGGTGTCATAGAACGGTGTGGAAAGACAACTGAGACTGGAAGTGGTTTATGGACTTTATTTGCTTCTTGGACAATTCTCTTGGACTGGTTTTTGCACAATGTTTAATGGTACTCACTGTTTTGGTGTCACCAAATTTACAATATGTTTAATTGACAGCATCTGTAACTTATAGATTTTTAATCACTATTGTTTCACTTTTGACACACGTTGATTTGTATCTCAAGATTCATGAATATATTTTCATATTTATTTTTGCACTTGATAGAGTTTTTGCATATAGTTTTTATATATTTATTTTGTATTGGTGGGATACAATGGTTAATCACTAGCACCCCCTATAAATTAATATCACCAAATAATTGCTATGGGCAAATTATTTTTTACATTTTTGAAAAACTAGAATGGAATAATTTCTAACACAAGGGGATTGGCTTGTAGTGCTGCCCACCTCACTCTTTTTCCAGCTGTGCAAAGGAAACTAATATGAGCTAAGACATTTAAGGTACCTAGCTGCTTTTAAAAATACTTTCACCCCCAACATATTTTTTAATTTAATTTCCAGCCTTTATTATCTACCCTACCATCTGATTTAGAGAAATGGAAACCTTTAGCTGGTTCGGTAGGTGCAATGTCCTTAAAATGAACATCATGCCAAGACTCCTATACATTCTGCAGGCTTTACCCATCAAAATACCACAAAAGTTTTGTTCGGAGGATCCGTTTGTGAAATATGTCTGGAAAGGGAAGTTGTCTCGTCAACAGAGGACCCTTCTACAGAGACCAAAGATAACAGAAGGAGTAGGCCTCCCAGATCCTGCATTAAATGGCACTGCAGTAAATATGACTAGAGTGATTGACTGGTGCAGGCACTCTTCCCATAAACGTAGGTAGAGTGTTCCATAGCCGTGGTCCTTGGACTGCAAATCTTCGTTCTCCCCTTGATTTGTACCGGGACTTGGGGACAAGGAGGAGGTTTGGTTGTTAGATCGGAGGTTGCGATTGGGAGTGTAGTGTTGTATTTTTTCGCATTAGTATTGAGGAGCATCTCCTTGTGTGCATTTGTGGGTCAAGAAGAGGGTCTTGAATGTGATACGATCCTTTACGAGGCACTGCATTTGAAGCTCTGTGCCTCGGTGAAGGCCTTATTCCTAAATCACTTTCTTCCTCATATCGTATCCTGCTTGACTCGTTTTCTCAGCAGGATCCTCCATATTTATCCGAATGGTAAAAGAACCTGAATACCACATTTACCAGTGATCAAAAGCGACGCATACTTTTCTTTGCTCATATATCCTCCTTGTGCAGTAAATACCAGACCACGTACAAAATTATGTCGCGGTGGTACCGGACTATCTTCCCGAGACACAGCTGCTCTTGTTGGAGATGCGGAAACCAGGTTGGTACAATATTTCATTTCTTTTGGGACTGCCCAAATATCCAACCTTTTTGGCAGCAAGTCTTCCAGATTGTTCACAAATTAACAGATGTCTCTGTATTTGACAACCCAGCGGCGGTGCTTCTAAACTTAACACCTATGTCCAGTAAGAAATACCGTAAGTCTCTACTAAAGTACTCATTGCCTGCGTCCCCAGTATGTGGAAGAACCAATCTCCACCTACCAACTCTCACCAGGGTAAAGACAAGAGATTGAAAGAGCGGTCCCCTACCGGTCACCCATAAAGGACAAGTTTATTAATTTCTTGCTACTGTTCCAATCAAGTTTATTTAATTACTATTGTTATTACTCATCATAGATTAGGTCCATTCTTGCACCTCCCCCATATCCGCTGTAGGGAAACTTTGGTGGTGCCCCAACTCTGGTTAGACCGGGTTTCTGGGTAAGTGACACTGCTCCATATCCCCATGTACTTTGTTTTATTTTCTTATATTTTTTTCTGTAGTATTGATATATTTTTTTCTATTATACAAATGACTTGCCACCGATATTCTCCTGATGAAGCGGTAAAATCCGTGAAACATGTTAAGAACAATAACTATATCTATGGGAATCCATCATACCACTGTCCCCCCAAGTGGGGTACATGAATATTGGTGATATACCTGGATTGTTTCTTTATATTTTCTTGATGTTTGTCATTTATCATTTGGATATCCATGGATAATAAAGCATTGTTAATTTTTATCAAACATTGTGTCTACAAAGTTTAAGCTGGTACCGAGATAGTTTTATTAAAAAAGTTTAGTCTGGTACCGAGATAGTCCAAAACAATTTGTCCTTTATGGGTGACCGGTAGGAGACTGCTTTCCCAATCTCTTGTATTTCAATCTCTGGATGATAGTACAACGTATCTAATTAAACTACTGCCCTTACCAATAGAGGATTCAGTCTTTCACCATGGTAAAGGATATCCAACAAATGGAGCATTTTACAGCCACCCTCAGAAATAAAAGGAGGAACACATTGCACGATGGCTTCACTGGGACATGTTTCACTACTCAATGAATATTAATCATTATCCTAGCTTGCCAATAACTACTGCATTGAGCTAGTTTTTGAGACCTGTCGATCCCACTGTGGACTCTCACCCCTCCCCTGACACTTTTTACTTTATCGCTTACTTTTCTTTCTTTCCTACGGGGGTTCTCTTCCCTTTCTCAAAATACTCTTTTACTAAAAAAAAATTGTGAAAAATTTTGGGTGTGTGTTGACATTATGGCTATGAACGTCACAGACTCTAATTCCTATGTACCTGATCCTGTTTTGTTCTTTCATTAGTCACTACTTTATTTTTTATACATGGAGGATCCATGGGATTCCATACTTTTCTATCTTGATGAGAGTTTAAATTGTGAATTATATGTGGTATTGAGGACTAATTTCCTCAGCAACACAATTCTCTGTACTATTATTGATGGTTTTTCATGGTCTCTCCATTCATTATAGCTTGTACTGTTATGTTATTTTGATGCATACCTATTTTATAAAAGTAAAAAAATACTTTCAATATAATTATTATTATATAACAAGCTTAATCATGATAATTTATTATCTGTCAGGAGTTTAGGATTAAAATACTCACATGGCTCTCTAGTGAGTCAGCTGAACTATAATTAAACAACCTAGATCCTTGTGTCACAAAAAGGCACATTTTGTAAAAAGTGTATTCTTGATCTGAGCTGGATAACAGCCAGGTAGGAGGATTTTCCAGTGATCTTGTTCAGTTTTTAGCTTCTTTTTAGCTTCTTTCCATCTCCATCAGTCTTTCCATCTCCTTAGGTTGTGTGTTGCAGGACAGTTCTGGTGTAACATTCTCAAATTTCCACCTGTCAGGACACAAAATACTACAATACGTTATAATAATTACATTTCCCTCCAGGACACTCAATGACAAGGTGAAGCTGTGTTTCTGGAAAACCATTCAGACAATAAAGATAGCTTTTTAATAATATGTATAAATGAAAAAATCCCCCCCGCGCTATCTCACCAGCAGCTATACCAAAATCAATTAAATAAATAAAATAAGTGTTTCTTTAACCACTTCAGCCCCGGACCATTTGGCAGCCAAAGGACCAGAGGTCTTTTTTCAATTTCGCACTGCACTACTTTAACTGGTAATTGCGCGGTCATGCAATTTTGTAACCAAACGAAATTTGCGTCCTTTTCTTCCCACAAATAGAGCTTTCTTTTGATGGTATTTGATTGCCTCTGTGATTTTTTTTATTTTTTGAGATATAAACGAAAAAAAAAAAAAGAGCGAAAATTTTGAAAAAAAAAGAGATTTTCTACTTTTTGTTATAAAAAAAATCTAATAAACTCAATTTTAGTCAAACATTTGGGCCAAAATGTATTCAGCCACATGTCTTTAGTAAAAAAAATGCCAATAAGCGTATATTTATTGGTTTGCGCAAAAGTTATAGCGTCTACAAACTAGAGTACATTTTCTGGAATTTACACCGCTTTTAATTTATGACTGCCTATTTCATTTCTTGAGGTGCTAAAATGGCAGAGAAGTACAAAACCCCCCCAAATGACCCCATTTTGGAAAGTAGACACCCCAAGCTATTTGCTGAGAGGCATGTTGAGCCCATTGAATATTTTTTTTTTTAGTCCCAAGTGATTGAATAAAGACAAAAATAAAAAAGATTTTTTTTTTTTTTTCAAAAAGTTGTCACTAAATGATATATTGCTCACACATGCCATAGTTATATGTGGAATTGCACCCCAAAATACATTTTGCTGCTTCTCCTGAGTATGGGGATACCACATGTGTGGGACTTTTTGGGAGCCTAGCCGCGTACGGGGCCCCGAAACCCAAGCACCGCCTTCAGGATTTCTAAGGGTGCAAATTTTTGATTTCACTCCTCACTACCTATCACCGTTTCGAAGGCCATAAAATGCCAAAATAGCACAAAACCCCCCCAAATGACCCCATTTTGGAAAGTAGACACCCCAAGCTATTTGTTGAGAGGCATGGTGAGTATTTTACAGCTCTCATTTGTTTTTGAAAATGAAGAAAGTAAAGAAAAAAAAAAATTTTTTTTCTTTTTTCAATTTTCAAAACTTTGTGACAAAAAGCGACATCTGCAAAATACTCACAATACCTCTCAGCAAATAGCTTGGGGTGTCTACTTTCCAAAATGGGGTCATTTTGGGGGGTTTTATGCCATCTGGGCATTCCATGGCCTCCGAAACTGTGATTGGCAGTGAGAAGTGAAATAAAAAAATTACACCCTTAGAAAGCCTGAAGGCGGTGATTGGTTTTTGGGGTTCCGTACGCAGCTAGGCTCCCAAAAAGTCCCACACATGTGGTATCCCCGTACTCAGGAGAAGCAACAGAATGTATTTTGGGGTGTATTTCCACATATGCCCATGACATGTTTGAGCAATATATCATTTAGTGACAACTTTTTGTAAAAAAAAAAATATATATATTTTTTTTTTTTTCATTATTCAATCTCTTGGGACAAAAAAAAAAAATATTTAATGGGCTCAACATTGCTCTCATCAAATAGCTTGGGGTGTCTACTTTCCAAAATGGGGTCATTTGGGGGGGGTTTGAACTGTCCTGGCATTTTATGCACAACATTTCGAAGCCTATGTCACACGTCACCCACTCTTCTAACCACTTGTAGACAAAGCCCTTTCTGACACTTTTTGTTTACATGAAAACATATTTTTTTTTTGCAAGAAAATTACGTTGAACCCCCAAACACTATATATATTGTTAAAGCAAAGGCCCTACAGATTAAAATGGTGGGTGTTGCATTTTTTTTTTCCACACAGTATTTGCGCAGCGATTTTTCAAACGCATTTTTTGTGGGAAAAAAATACACTTTTTTTTATTTTAATGCACTAAAACACACTATATTGCTCAAATTTTTGATGAAATAAAAAATATGATCTTAGGCCGAGTACATGGATACCAAACACGACATGCTTTAAAATTGCGCACAAACACGCAGTGGCGACAAACTACATACATTTTTAAAAGCCTTTAAAAGCCTTTACATGATACCACATTAGATTCACGGAGGAGGTCTACTGCTAAAATTACTGCCCTCGATCTGACCTTCGCGGTGATACCTCACATGCATGGTGCAATTGCTGTTTACATATGACGCCAGACCAACGCTTGTGTACGCCTTTGCGCAAGAGAAGGGGGGGCAGGGGTTCTTTTTTTTTTTTTTTTTTTGTTTTTTTTTTTATTTATTTAGCTTTTTTATTTTATTTTTAAACTGTTCCTTCCATTTTTTTTCTTTGTTATGATTTTTATTGTTATCTCAGGGAATGTAAATATCCCCTATGATAGCAATAGGCAGTGACAGGTACTCTTTTTTTGAAAAAATTGGGGTCTATTAGACCCTAGATCTTTCCTCTGCCCTCAAAGCATCTGACCACACCAAGATTGGTGTGATAAAATGCTTTCCCAATTTCCCAATGGCGCGGTTTATATCCGGGAGGGGGGACATTCCCTCCCACTGCTTGTAAAAGCAGTCTAGAGGCTAATTACCCGCTAGAATTGCTTTTACATGAAAGCCGATCACTGGCTGAAAAGAATGATACCAAGATGATACCTAAACCTGCAGGCATCATTCTGGTATAACCATTCAAAGTCCAGCAACATACTGGACATATATTGTAATCTTTTTTTTTTCATGCAGCCTCTTGGCTGAACGAAAAAAAAGAGATTGATTGGTGGGTATGCCCACCATTAGAATACCTCCCTTCATCCACCCACTTCTAATGATGGGCATCCTCCCGCAAAAGTTATGCCGTGTACACACGGTCGGAATTTCGACCGTATGTACGTGGCATTAGGAGCCAATCGCTCCTCCCCCCCCCTGCTGCCCCCATGCTTCGGCATATATGCTCTTTTTTTTTAACTGTGGTGGTGAAATCACCTCCTACAGCGTTGGAGTCGCGGCTTTATGTATCGTGGGAGCAAACGCTGTTGCTGTCAAGATAAATAAATCCGCGTTGCAACTGAATGGCGCACCTGAAAACAAAAAAATGCTCAACACTAAAACACAGTAAACAAAATTACATACCTGAAAAGCAAGCATGATAAAACATGATAAAACATAATAAAACATTGCAGAATAGAATGGAGTAAAAAAAAGAGCAACAATAGAGAGAGAATAGAGTGAGAGAGAGAACAATAAAACGACAACTATTTTATTTTTTTTTATTTTTTTGAGATTCACAGGTAAAAAAGCTCCTGACTGAAGCGACTGAATCAAAACGCTACCACAAAAAAACTGTTAGCGATCGCAGGGATCAGGCCTGACTCTGCGAACGCTGCAGTTATGTGTGCTTAGTGTTTTGTAAGTGACAGTGATCGATCGATACTGCACTTGGGTGGGCTGGGCTGGGCGGAGGGGGAAAACGCAGGTGCTAGCAGGTATCTGGGCTGATCCCGCTAACAATGCGTTTTTTTTTTTTTTTTGGAACCCTAAACTGCTGGGACGCTAGTATAGATCTGATCAGATCAGATATCGATCTGTTCAGATACTGTGCCACTAAGGGAGGTGTATGCTTTGCGCGTGGGTGTTTGCGGTACTGGCACTAACCTGGGGCGACGCAGACCTTATTTGACCCTAAAACCTAATTGATATCACCCGCCGGGCGATCAGGGGGTTAAACCGTTATTGGGTAATAAATGGCGGGTGCCCTGACAGTATAAAAAACAAGCTAACTAACCAGCGTCACCCGTAACAGTAATACAAAAAAAAACTGGTTACCTAGCGACACTAATGCAGCGATCAGAAAAACGATCGCTTAGTGACACTGGCAAAAGGGGGTGAAAGGGTTAACTAGGGGCAATCAGGGGGTTAAACCTTTATTAGGTAATATATGGGGGTACCTGACGCTATATAAAAACCTGACGGGGAACCTAAATAACGAAATAACTAACTGGCTAACCAGCGTCACCAGTGACAGTTATACAGTGATCACTGGTGAAAGGGTTAACTCTAGGGGCAATCAGGGGGTTAAAACCTTTATTTAGGTTGTAATATGGGGGTACCTGACCTATAAACCTATTTATGAACCTATATAAACATGGCGGTTACCTAAAAAAAAAAAAATGGTTACCTAGCGACACTAATGCAGCGATCAGAAAAACGATCGCTTAGTGACACTGGCAAAAGGGGGTGAAAGGGTTAACTAGGGGCAATCAGGGGGTTAAAACCTTTATTAGGTAATATATGGGGGTACCTGACGCTATATAAAAACCTGACGGGGAACCTAAATAACAAAATAACTAACTGGCTAACCAGCGTCACCAGTGACAGTTATACAGTGATCACTGGTGAAAGGGTTAACTCTAGGGGCAATCAGGGGGTTAAAACCTTTATTTAGGTTGTAATATGGGGGTACCTGACCTATAAACCTATTTATGAACCTATATAAACATGGCGGTTACCTAAAAAAAAAAATGGTTACCTAGCGACAGCAGTGACACTAATAAAGCGATCAGAAAAACGATCGCTTAGTGACACTGGCAAAAGGGGGTGAAAGGGTTACCTGGGGGGCAATCAAGGGGTTAAACCTTTATTAGGGGGGGGTAGGGGGCTACCTTGGACCTAAAACTAACTGCCCTGACAGTTATTACAGTCACACTGACACTAAATGCAGTGATCAGTAAATAAATGATCACTGCAATTAGTGACACTGTGACTGGGGGGGGAGGGGGTGATCTGGGGGGTGATCAGGGGGTGACAGGGGGGTGGAATATGTGCCTAACTGTACTGGTGTCAGTGTAGTGTTGTGCACTAACCTGTACATGTTCGCCGCTCGGCGTCTCCGGTCACATAGACCGGCGCACCGAGCGTGACATCACTTCCGCCTTCCTGTCTATACAATAGACAGGAAGGGGAAGTTTCTCATTGGCCAGGAGCGATCGCGAGGGGGTGGCCAGAAACCACTGGCCGTCCCCTCGTCCCGGATCGCTCCTGAAGCGATCCCGACCGTCCCCGCCGGCGGAGGGGGGTCCGATCGGACCCCCCAACCGCCGGAAGAATGTCACGTACAGGTACGTGATTCTGCCTGTACGTGCCATTCTGCCGACGTAAATATACAGGGGGCGGTCGGGAAGTGGTTAAGGAGGGGCTCAAACACTTCTGTGAACTCACCGCAAACACAAATGAATAAATTAATCTAAAACAATAGTGTAGTGCTTCTAAAATATCTAACCACCCTTAATAAGTTTTCATATACATTGATATACAATTCAAATACATAAAAAGTGCAATTGTAAACGTTTTTTTTTTAAAATAACAAACATTTTATACTTACCTGCTCCGTACAAAGGTTTTGCACAAAGCAGCCCTGATCCTCTTCTCCCGGTGTCCCCCGGTGGCGCTCCTGGCTCCTCCTCTTTATTGGGTGCACCCAAGGAGAGCTGCTTTCCATGGGGGCACCCATGAGGGCGCTCTCACGAGTCCCGCTGCTGCGTCCATTGACACAGACAGCAGGACTTGGCCCCCGCCCCCTGCTCTCATGTCCCCGGAATTGATTAACAGCAGAAAGAGCCAATGGCTCATGCTGCTATCAATCTATCCAATGAGGACAGAGACAGTGGCTGGAGCCGCTGGGCTTGTGCTCATCACTGGAACGAACGGGTTCAGGTAAGTTAGACAAAAGGTTTTTCAACTTAATGCATAGAATACATTAAGGTGAAAAACCTTGAGACTTTACAACCACTTTAAAGAGGAGCTCCACCTTAAAAAAAAATATTAAATGCCAGCAGCTACAAATACTGCAGCTGCTGACTTTTAATAAATGGACACTTACCTGTCCAGGGTTCCCGCAATGTCGGCAGCAGAAGACAAGCAATCACTTGTCTCTCGGCTGCCCCCGCCGCCATCCACTGAGGGGGAATCAGGAAGTGAAGCCCTGCGGCTTCACTGCTAGGTTCCCTACTGCGCATGCGTGAGTCGCGCCGCGCGTCTTCACTGGTCCCCGTTGTGTTCTGGGAACTGTGTGTTTCCCAGAACACACGGGGGGGGGGGGGGGGGGGGGGGGGAGTGATGTATCTGCGGATATTCTGTGGCTATCTATGCCCGGAAGTGGGCGCAGATACCTGTATTACACAGGTATCTGCACCCCCCTGAAAGGTGCCAATTGTGGCACCGGAGGGGGATCCGATGAGTGGAAGTTCCACTTTAGGGTGGAGCTTCGCTTTAGGTGCACGATCCCTTCAAGAACCCTTCATGTAACTATCCAATATATTATACTTTTCGTTTTGTTGATCTCAGGAATATTACCTGGGTCTTTGATTGTCTTCTATTGTTGTTATGTCTTTTTTTTATTGAATAAAAATTATTGAAATACCATTAAAAAAAATAAACTTTTGATTTAAAAGCACTTTTGTTTTTTATAATATATTGGAAAACTACAGGTTTTCTTAAAGGGACCATGCACTTAATAAATGTTATGGTTTATAGTACATTGCACTTTTTGGCATTGATTCCACTTTTTATGCATTCGAATTGTATGTAGAGGTATATGAGAACCTAATAGAGGTGGTTAGATATTTTTAGAAGTGCTACGCTATTTTTTTTATATTAAGGTTTTTAACTCCTTCCCACCCAGCCTATAGCAGAATGAAGGGCAGGCAGGGGTTCAATTATCCTGACTGGCTGTCATATGACATCCAGCAGGATAAGTCGCTCGCGCACGCACGGTTATTATTGTTGCAGTGTCTGACACACCACATCTCCGATCTTGGTAAAAAGCCTATGACTATAAGCGGGGGGATCTGCGCTGAGAATAAGCGCATTGATTATCAGTGCAGGCCCTTCATGAATGCCCACCAGTGATGCCCAGGGGTGTCCCACCAGTGATGCCCAGCAGTGTCCACCAGGTATGGCAATCAGTGCCCATCAGGGATTCCAATCAGTGCCCATCAGTAATGCCTGTCAGTGCCACCTCATCAGTGCTGCCTATCAGTGCCCATCAGTGCTGCATATCAGTGCCACCTATCAGTGCCCATCAGTGCTGCAAATCAGTACCACCTATCAGTGCTCGTCAGTGCTGCATATTAGTGCCTCCTCATCAGTGTCCATCAGTTCTACCTCATCAGTGCCCAACAGTGCCGCCTCTTCACTCAGTGCCTGTCAGTGGTGCCTCATCAGTGCCTATCAGTGAAGGAAAGTATAATGGCTTACCCACACCCAAAAAGGAATCAGCGACTGGGGGAATGCCAGAACCAAATGTCACCCGGTGGGTATGGGAGCCATACAAGCAGTGGAGTAAAGATATATACCTATTAAAAAGTATATATTTAATTTAATATAATCACAATTCAGACACACCACAAAAGTAGGTCTATAGATACCCTGTTTAATCTCCACTTCTCCACCTCCACAGTTGATTGGCATCTTTTCTAGTATTTTTAAATGTAACAACAAAAAAACTCTCTTTTTGTTGGGATTAATCAGCTTGCAAACCATTCTAGGTATAAATCATACAAACAATAATTTTCTCTATAGGTAATCTATTTTGTGCTCTTCCTATAGTCACGTTGTTGCCTCCTTGTTCTTGGTCCAGTTCTAACAGTCAACCGATTCAGCATGTGTTGGTCTCTGAGCATTCTGGTAGGACAGTCTCTTCAATTTGATATTAAATGGGGGATGGTTTACTTTAGTGTATATGCCATACGCCTACTGTTGAATGATATATGTCACTGTGTGATTACAACCTATTTCTGGATTGTTTGTTTCTTTACCTATAGTATCAGCATTATGCAGCATTCATGAGTCTCCTGAGGAAGCCAATATGGCGAAACTTGTAGAGCGAAAGCTGCTGTATCTGCTGCGCATAAGTATATCTTCTGTGATGGTTTTTATGTCTTGTATTATTTGATATGTAATAAAATACATTTTTATACTTCTCATATGTAATGTGTGATAGATGTTTTTGGCACCTTTAAAGTCCAGAAATTTTCTACTGTTGACAAACCTATTATTTGGGATGTGGTACCCTTTTGGCCCTTCACTGCCTAATCAAGTAATGGCAAACCTATGGCACGGGTGCCACAGCTGGCACGCAGAGCCCTCTCTGTGGGCACGCCAGGAGTGTCCTCCACGGCCACCGAAGACAGTTTTTTAATGTACTTGATGAGGACTCCGCTCGTCACTGCCTTGCTCTCAGTCTCTCTCTCCTAAGGGCTGCTTGTAGATCTGTCTGGCCAGGGTGTGGCGCCGCCCATTCTAGTGGAGTCCTGGCTCCTGCTGTGGAGTGATCTCTCTGTGAGAGAGGGTGCAGTGCCAGGCAGGGCGGGTTGCAGACCTCATGGTGGGAGAACAGGACAGAGGAACTGGAAGGCAGCGAGTCAAGCCCAAGGAGCCGACTGTCTGAGCCTGAGACTGACTCTGAGTGGCAGTGAAGCAGAGTAAGTAATGCGCATGCAGTTTGGAGTCCTTTTCTCCCCAGCTTTACTTTCTCTTGCCTGCCAATTTCATTCAATGGATTGAGGCTCAGCAACATAAGTTGGTATTTTCTTATACAGGGGGTCCCCGACTTATCAACGCCTGACCTACGAACCTCTCCTACTTACGAACCGGGGCGCTGCGGGGACCCTCTGCCATTTTCCGCGGACTCTCGGCCGTTCTGCGCGGGCAGACGGAGCCTCGGAAAATGACGGAAAACATCGGAAATGTCCGTAATTTGCAGCGCATGCGCAGAACGGCATTTAACGGAATATCGGAAATGTCCGTAATTGTCGTTCTGCGCATGCGCGGCCGACTTACGAACATTTCCGATTTACAAACAGGAGGACAGTCCCTAACGGGTTCGTAACCCGGGGACCCCCTGTACTCTACCCTACACTGTACTACATACTCCGCAGTACACTGTACTACATACTCCACAGTACACTGTGCTATATACTTTGCATATAACTGTATACCACAAGCAGTTTTTATATAATGTTATTTTAAACATATTTGTACTTGTAGAACTAGGCCAGAGAGTAGACCGTGTTTTTTGGTGGGTTTTAATTTGAAATGTACCTTGGTGTCCTTCGCTAAGGTCTGTACTTTGGAAAATGTCTGCCACAGCCTTGGTCCATGCCTATCCCTGCACTGACCGGTTATACCTTTTTCATAGTGCGGCTTGGCACTTTGAAAAAAATAAGTTGGTTTTATGTTGCAGTTTGGGCACTCGGGCCCAAAAAAGTTCACCATCACTGGCCTAATTTATTGAATAGGTCTATATCTATCTAGCTCTACATAATACACACAGAATCTCTTACCGTGTCCCAGTAACAGACCTGGTAACACATTTTCATTTTATGGTGTCCCACAAATGGAAAGTATTACCAACAGGTTCACAGATAGGCATAAAAACTTGAAACTCTAAAGCAAACCATACATTAGTAATTTTTTTAATGTTTTAATTTTAAGAATGTTAGTTCAATTTTAATCTAATCTTTAGTGGGGTGGAATCAGTGTTTGTTTTTGGCTGCAGTGACAAGAAAATTGGAAGGAGAAGAATTAGGAACTTTTTCTTGAAACAAATTCATTTCTAACAGTAAATGTGGTTTTGGTTCACAAGCAAACAAAATGTTGAAGGATTTTCCAAAAACATTCATCAAGGTTTTTTTGCACAAATGTTCATTCAAAAATCTATTATGCTGCGTACACACAGTTGAAATTCTTGTCGGAAAAAGCTCTGATGGTTTTCCCGTCGGAATTCCGACGGAATTTCACTCAAACTGTCTTGCCTACACACGGTCACACCAAATTCCGAAGGTCAATAACACCGCGACATACAACACGTTCGACGGCACTATAAAAGGGAAGTTTAATGCTTCCGAGCATGCGTCAAATTGTTTCCGAGCATGCGCCAGAATTTTGCGTGTCGGAATTGCATACACATGATCGAAAAATCTGATAGAAAGGTTTTCCGTCCAAAAAATTAAGAACAGGTTCTCAATCCAAAGTCCGTCGGAAATGCAGACAGAAAAAGACCGATGGGCATACAGACAGTCGGAAAATCCGATGAAAAGCTCCCATCGGAATGTTTCCATCGGAAATTCCGACCGTGTGTACGTGGCATTAGTGTTTGGCCAGCTTCACTCCTCACTGCTCCATCCAAAGGGTAGGTGAATGTACTGTCAAGGTGAAGATAGGTTGAAAAAGATACAAGTTCATCTAGTTCAACCAGTAGAAAAAATAAATACTGTAAATAGAACCTACAGTTGATTCAGAGGATGGCAAAAAAAAACCCTATAAAGCTTAGTCCAGTTTGCATCAGCAAATCACCTGAAGGCAATCAGATATTACCTGGATCAACAATCCCTGGTGTTATTACCTATAAATGTTAATACCCAATAGTATATTTTGTGTTTATGTTTGTATGTGATGAATGCTCTTTAGTTTCTATCACAGCTATTTTATTTTACTTAACCTTTCACTCCTCCTTTGTGGCCCTCAGCTTGTTTAATGGTTTTACTGGCCTAAATCATTTTGCAGCTCAACACTTCAGTTGATCCGGGGAAAATCCGATTGCCTCTCTGGGATCAGGAAGGATTTTTTTTCCCTGCTGTAGCAAATTGGATCCTGCTTTTCTGGGGGGTTTTTCGCCTTCCTCTGGATCAACTGTGGGTATAGGATTGGGTTTATGGGATTGTATGATATTTTTTATTTTATTTATTTACTTTTATTATGGTTGAACTGGATGGACTTGTATCTTTTTTCAACCTGACTAACTATGTAACATGGCCAATGTTTCAGAGATACAATATTGCCAGTTGCAGTTATTACTATTCTTAGACATCATTCACACTGGAGGCATTTTTCAGGTGCTACAGTGCTAAAAATAGCACCTGCATAGCGCCTGAAAAAAGCGGCTCCATTCACTCCAGTGTGAAAGCCCGAGGCCTTTCACACTGGAGCGGTGCGCTGGCAGGGCGTCAAAAAAAGTCCTGCCAGTAGCTTCTTTGGAGCGGTGAACTTTCGTGCTTCGAATGGATTGAACGAAAAAATTCGTACATTCGTAACTTTTTTTTTACGATTCGTATTTTTCCATGTCTCTTACTATGGCCCTGCTTAACGCGCTTTGAATGGATTGAACGAAAAAATTCGTACATTCGTAACTTTTTTTTTCGATTCGTAATTTTCCGTGTCTCTTAAAATGTAATAATAGCATACACATTACATAACATTATGAATTTACGAATCTACGAAAACAATGTTACGAAAGTACGAATGTAACTAAATCTACGAAAATACGAATGCGTCCGAATTTCGAATAAACGAAAATTAAACTAACAGAAAAACGAATCAACTAAAAAATAACTCTTACGAAAATACGAATCGTTACGAATACGAACACCGACGACTTACAAATGTACGAATCGTTACGAATACAAACACCGACGACTTACGAATTTACAAATCGTTACGAATCAACGGAAACGAAAGAAACGAAACGAAAATAAACAAATTTTTCTATTATGCACATGTCTAGCGCTGCTATACCGCCAGCAAAACTCCACTGCGGTGGCATTTTGCGGGTGGATTTAACCCCTTTTCGGCTGCTAGCAAAACTGCCCCGCTAGCGGCCAAATAGTGCCGCTAAAACGACGGTAAAGCGGCGCTAAAAATAGCGCCGCTTTAGCGCTCATGCCCTAGGCGGCACAGTGTGAAAGGGCTCTTACTTGACTAATTACCAATGATTCATAATTCTTTCCAAGAATGAGATGTGGCCCTCTGTAAATGCCCCCCTCCACCACAAAAACACTGAACACTAATCTGCATTCTTACCCACTAAGCATAAATTCCCCCTTCTCCTAGTACAAATCCACCCCCCTGATGAAATCTCCCCTCTCAGCACACATCTTTGCACCCCACCCCCCAAATCACCACAGCTCAAGTGCCCCTCCCAACACCTCTTAGCACAAATTCTCTACCCCTAAAATCTTCCTTTCTAGTACACGTCTTCTCCCACCCCCTTCAAATCACTCCCTCCCAGCAAAAATCCCCCCCCCAAATCCCCCTTCTAGCACAAATCTTCTTGTCTCACCCCCCCTACAAAATTGCTCCTTCTAGAACAATACTTACCCCCTGCCAAACCACAAATTCCCCCTTCCAACACAAATCCCCTCCCCCCAATCTCTTTATAGTGCCCCCACCTCACATGACACCATAGTGCCCAGGGCAGCCGCCCCTCCTGCCCATCCTGTCTGTCCCTACCCTGTGCATGCTTGTGCTAGATCTCGTCCTGTGTGTGACCTACCTAGTACTGCCTTATTCCACTCTTCTAGCAAACATCAGAACAAGATTATCACCAAATGGCTCTGAGAGAACACAGCCTAGACAACGGCAAAGAAATGTTTGAGTACACCACACCGCTGATCCAAAGCTGAGGGAGTGACACTCTGCAACTGTGCTGGGAATGGAAACAAGATCTAAAAAAAGCCATACAGAGACCATGAAAGATGTCCTCTCAGGTGTGGAGTATGAACGCAGAGATAGTGGAGTCAACCTAAAGTGTTCTGGCCAACTGAAGCTTCAGATGTACATAATTGCCTCCTCTTCCACCACAGTAATGTAATTATCAGATGATAGTCACAGAATTGTCACCAAGTAATATCACACATTAGAGAGATTACATTTGGTGGTCATTGTGATGATAATGAGCACTGGTGAGCAGAATGTAAAAATCACCTTGCCACACTCATTTCTTGAAAATGTCGATGATAAAAATGGTCAGAGTTAAATCTTATGTTTGTAGTGGCCAGTAATAGTAAACTAACGCATTTTACACCCCATCCCCACCCCCACTATAAAAAACCAGCTCAAGACAGATTATGTTGAATGGAATGCATTAACAGTTCCTAGCCCAGTGTACTCAACCGGCTCTATTCATAGTTTCATAGTTTCATAGTTAGTAAGGTTGAATAAAGACACCAGTCCATCCAGTTCAACCTGAGTGAGTGTCTACAATTGTCCCTATCCCTGTACATTGCACACTCACATCACATGTCCCTACCCTCAAGGAGCCCACAATCCAAGGTCCCCATTCATTTACTAGGGTCAATTTTGGACAGAAGCCAATTAACCTACCTGCATGTCTTTGGATTGTGGGAGGAAACCTGAGTACCCAAAGGAAACCCACGCAGGCACAGGGAGAACATGCAAACTCCAGGCAGGTAGTGTCATGGTTGGGATTTGAACCAGTGACCCTTGTTACTGCTAGGTGAGTGCTAACCACTACACCACTGTGCCGCCCTATTGCATTGTAATAAGTTGTTGTAAAAGTCCATTAAGCTACAGATTTGTAATTGTAAAACTGTTTAAGCAATACACATCTGTAGGTCTGATCTTATTTGACTGAGCAAAATATGAATAGGATATATATATGTAGCACTAACCCCTGAAGGAGCTGCTGGTTTGATTTGGGCTTACCGTTACCTTCTTGACCTCGTAGATGTCTAGGGGTTTCCCGAGGTAGATGGCCAAAAGAACTGCAGAAACTGACACTGGATCCGCTTTGGGATTTTTATTTGCAAAAGGGTAGACAAACACAGTCTCTCAATAAAGGATAGAGGGTTTGGGTAGGAAGTTCAGGTACTCTTGGAACTGCTCAAAACTGAAAGTCTCTGCCACAGACTTGGTTGTAGAACTTGTGAATAAAGTCTCTGCCACAGACTTGGTTGTAACTGAAGGATATAGACAAACTTAGAGAGCCCCCATACGGTACCAGTATCTTGCAGCCGGTCCGGCGATACCATACGAGCATAGATTAACTTGGTGTCTTTCAACTTAGCTTCCAGGCTCTTGCTGAGGAACCAGCCTTATGCGTGGCCCTCTTCCGAAAAGTCCTCCCCTGGTTGCTTTCTCAGTTGCTGGGCCTCTCCACAGATGAGACGGCACTCGACCACCTTGGAATCCTCCTTCCAGTTACTTTGCCTCGGGCTAGCCAGCCCAGAGACTCGGAATTGGATGGATCCGCACCCCAGGCCATGAGGGCCCTGAGGGCTGGTCAGGAGGACTAGGACCAAGCAGACAGAAAGATCTTCTGGACCGGAACCCAGAAGCACGTGATCTCAGTACCTTAAGTACCCTCTACCAGAATGCACAGCAAGACGACACTCTCACTGGTTGGTTCCGTGAGAGATTGGCACCCAATGCGCCCAGTCAAACTGCGTTCCCATACTTGCCAGAAGTGACAGCGACACCTATGGCCAAGCGGAACCCAGTGCAATCCAGCCAGACTGGTACTGAAACCATAATTAAGTACAATTAACCCTAAAACCCAACTGTGGTTCCAGGAAAATTAAATTTACAAAACACATAGCGCGTGCTCGTCAGGAGCCCGGCGCTACATATATATATAGATATAGATATAGTTTATATATATATATCTATATAGATATAGATATATATCTATAAATATAGATAGATATATATTGATATCTATATATATTTATATATATATATATATATATATATATATATATATATATATATATACATACACACACATACATAGGTGCATCTTATAAAATTTGAATATCATCAACAAGTTAATTTATTTCAGTAATTCAATTCAAATTAAATTTTATATAGATGCGTTACACACAGAGTGATATATTTTAAGCATTTCTTTCTTTTAATTTTGATGATTATGGCTTACAGCTAGTGAAAACCCAAAATGCAGTAGCTCAAAAAATTTGAATATTACATAATATAGGAAATGCACGTATGTGAGCATAGAAACAACGCCGCAAACCCCGAATAGTATAAAAACAAGGGAAGTGTCCCCCAAAATTTGGGTTTTCTAGGCAGCAATAATTGTAGAAGTATCTCACATAGAGGAAAATTGAATAGTGTTTATTAGTATCAATCATATCAAATTGACAATGAATTAAAATATGAGCTCTGGTACCGGAAGTGGAAAACAATACAATGGATGCAGACACAGTAATACACAACATTAAAGGTCACAATGCTGATAGTGTATGAAACTGACGTGTTTCAACCCAACAGGGTCTTCTTCAGAGGTTTTGGTCTGCTATGGGAAAAATGTATTACATTTATTGTTTGTACTTCAAAAACTAAATAGTATTAGCAGCACATCTTTAATTTATAGTAATCAATAGCCATGTATTGTAGAATTACTCTTAACCAGAGATCCTCAAAAAATCTTTTCACTTGATCCCACGGAAGAACTCAGTACCTCGACGCTCCAGAGGGGGGCTCACATCGTAGGCATGTCTTACAAGGAGTCACATTAATAGAGAAAATCCCCACACTTTAGGCAAGACACGACAGCAACAAGCCAGAACCTGCAGTTGATCATTAGGGAACAGCACCATAATTTACATCATATTAAACCCATGTGGGCAATCTACATGCGATTGTAATAACCGGGGTATTTTTAGGTAGTTATTTAAGAAATTAGAAAGATTAATAAATAAAATAATTTTTGATATAGAATTTCTAATTTAGAGGAGGAGGTCATTGCTTGCAGTGAGACCGCATTGGTGGAGTATAAGTAAAGGTTGTAATATAAGATAGAATAATTAAATTAACCTGTATGACCTCTAATGTTGTGTATTACTGTGTCTGCATCCATTGTATTGTTTTCCACTTTCAGTACCAGAGCTCATATTTTAATTTATTGTCAATTTGATACGATTGATACTAATAAACGCTATTAAATTTTACTCTATATGAGATACTTCTACAATTATTGTTGCCTAGATAACACAATTTTTGGTAGACACTTCCCTTGTTTTGAGAATATTACATAAGACCAATAAAAAAAAAAAAAAAGATTTTGAAAACAGAAATGCTGTTTTACTGAAAAGTATGTCCATGTACAGTATAGAATGCACTCAATACTTGGTCGGGGCTCCTTTTTCATGAATTACTGTATCAATGCGGCACGGCATGGAGGCGATCAGCCTGTGGCACTGCTGAGGTGTTATGGAAGCCCAGGATTCTTTGATAGCGGCTTTCAGCTTCATCTGCATTGTTGGGTTTGGCGTCTCTAATCTTCCTCTTGACAATACTCCACAGATTCTCTGTGGGGTTTAGGTCAGAGGAGTTTGCTGGCCAATCAAGCACAGTGATAGCATGATCATTGAACCAGGTATTGGTACTTTTGGCAGTGTGGGCCGGTGCCAAGTCCTGCTGGAAAATGAAATCTGCATCTCCATAAAGCTGGTCAGCAGAGAGAAGCATGAAGTGTTCTAGAATGTCCTGGTAGAAGGCTGCGCTGACTTTTGACTTGATAAAACATAGAGGACCAATACCAGCAGGCTCCCCGAATCATCACTGACTACGGAAACTTCACACTGGACCTCATACAACTTGGATTCCGTGCCTCTCCACTCTTCCTCCAGACTCTGGGACCTTGATTTCCAAATGATGATTTGGGGAGCCATGTCATCTGCTGGTGTTGGTCCACTGTGTTTTATCAAGTCCAAAGTCAAAGTCACTGTCCATGTTGGGTGTGCAGTTTTTTAAAAAGGGGCACAGTTGGTTTAGCAAAGGACAGGTTAATCGAGTCTGCATTTGTCTATACCAAGCTCAGCATAACTGCACCCGTACAAAATGAAAAGCACGCGTCATTTAAAACATTTATAGTAACTAATGTCAGACCTCCCACGTCCTTCACATGGCCCCGTGTGCTCTTTCATCAATGGACCTTGAGCATCTCCAATGTAGTTCAGTGCAGTTCATGAACAAATTCAATAAACAGCTCCAGCTGCTGTGTTAAGTGATTGTTGGGAGTATGGGTCCTCAAAAGCCTACAGCATGGCGTAGGTGGACAAGGTGAAGGGTATTATGGGAACGTCTATCTTTAATTTAATAAGCTTCCTATTGTACAGTCAAGTTGCCTGTGAACTGGTTGGCTATGCACCTTTTGTGCACAGATGCTGAGTCTTGTTCATTGGTACATTCTGAGCCTACGGCTTGACATGGCTTTAATCTTCTTACACCTCTCACGCTAGAGATGTAATGACAACAATAATCCAGGTGGCTCTTTACCCTATCATTGTCATTTTTAACCATTTACCTTTAGATCATTTGGCTTCGGGGCTTAGCTAGATTTCTAAAAGAGACAACAGGAACAACATGAATCGTGTTATTGTAAAATTCTGATACATTAGAGCATACAGGGTAGGTATAATCCTGCCAAACACACATAGACATTCTACCCTGCTTGTTAAATCTCTATGAATTGGGGGTATACTTATTGGCAATAATTTGTGTCCTGAGAAAACATGGGACAATGGAGTTGATATACTAAAAGCAAATAGACTGTGCAGTTGCTCCAAAGCTTAGTAAATTAGGTAAATCTTGGAAAAGAATCACATGCAGGGAAAATGTAAAAAAAACTGCATTTTTGTTTGCACATGATTGGATGGTGGCTCGTTTGCTAAGCTCTGGAGCAACTGCTCTTGCAGAGTGCATAGTCTATTTGCCTTTAGTAAATCACCCCCATTAAGTTCCCTGATTATGAACACTGCCATCTCTATTTCACACAGCACAGAGTCATGTAACAAGAGGCTGTAGTCTAACTTGGAAGCAAAATTTAAAGAATACTGAGTTGGATAAAGAAAATTCATATTATGGTCTGTAATCTGGTCCAATATCAAATCTTTTTCTCCTAATGTGACAGATATTGAAACCACCTACAAGGTACTCTCACGCTGGTATTTGGTTCCTGCTACAATAGCTACATTTGCGCCTGATTACTTTGTAGTAGACATGTGCACAACAAAAAATTTGTTTATTTTAGTTTCGTTTTTTTCGTTTTCGTTGATTCGTAACGATTCGTAAATTCGTAAGTCGTCGGTGTTCGTATTCGTAACGATTCGTAAATTCGTAAGAGTTATTTTTTCGTTGGTTCGTATTTCCGTGTAATTTTCGTTTATTTGTTTATTCGAAATTCGGACGCATTCGTATTTATTCGTACATTCGTAAGATTCGTAACATTCGTAGATTCGTAATCGGAGCATAATTCATAATGTTATGTAATGTGTATGCTATTATTACATTTTAAGAGACATGGAAAATTACGAATCGAAAAAAAAAGTTACGAATGTACAAATTTTTTTCGTTCAATCCATTCGAAGCACGTTAAGCAATGCCATTGTAAGAGACACGGAAAATTACGAATCGAAAAAAAAAAGTTACGAATTTACGAATTTTTTCGTTCAATCCATTCGAGGCACGTTAAGCAGCACTATTGTAAGGGACGCAGAAACTTACCAATTCAACAAAAAAAAAAAAAGTTACGAATGTACGAATTTTTTCATTAATTTTGATTTTCGTTGTTCCCGTTTTCGTTTTTCGGATTTTCTTCTTTCGTACATTCGTTGTTTCTAATTATTTTTTTTCAGATTTTCGTTGTTTTCGGATTCGTTCGATTCGAACGATTCGTTATTCGTTAAAATTTTTAGCGAATCGTTCGTTCATTCGTACGAAAACGAATGAACGAAAATAACGAAAAAAAACAAAAAACAAAAAAAAACTAAACGAATTGCACATGTCTACTTGACTACTGTCAATTCGTACGAATTTCCGTACAATCAGGAGGATCCGAAATACGAATTGCGATGCTTCCGAATTTTGTACGAAATACAAAATTGAATTTACGAATTTCGGATCCAAATTCCGTTACAACGGAAATGTGACTGGTGTTTTGTTGACCAATCAGAGGTTTTCTTCTGCTGCTGAGTGAGGGTTGGGAAAATTACCTTTTTTAATATGGGAGTGGGAGACTGGTACTGGTAGTCGATTCAGAATCGGACAAAATAAGAATGTTAATTTTGATTATTCGTTATGATGAAGTTAAAAAACCCAGGGATGGTGGGAGCCCCTCATAATAAATTCATCATAACAAACATTCGGAATTGTTACGAAAAGTTAACGAACCTAACGAAAATTCGTATTTTGTACGAATTCAAATAGAATTTCGGACACAAATTAATTCTAATACAAAACGGAACAAAACAAAACTAATTTATTGACGGCGCACATGTCTATTACTCAGGTCTCTGCTTGCGCGGCTGTTCAGAACAAGGAACATATCTACACATGTGGTGGAATTGTCCTATTATAAAAAAAAATCTGGAAAAGGGCTTTCTTCCTCGCTTCAGAAATGTTTGAAATAACAATAATACCAGATCCAGAAATTGCACTTTTAAATATAAAACCTGATTACATGACTCGTAAACAACTACAGGCTTATCCAAGCTTGCCCTCTGGTAAGTGCGTTATTCATGTGGTGGTAGATCACATCAGGTGGTCTGTTTATCAAGGATTTCTACTCACTCTTCACTTGGATTTATTGGATTTTTCTTTTACTGGACTATCTAATTTTTACTGGGTTGGGGCCACTTATTGTTTTATACACTTTTATGTTTTGGCACCAGGTTGATTTATCACTAATAAATTTTGATTAATTTTTGTTTCATTTGCGCAGCTTTTTTTCCAAAGATACAACTATGTTGGTGTCCCTTGTTAATTTTGCATTGTACTTTTTGAAATGTAATGCCGCATACACACGAGCGGATTTTCCGTCGGAAAAATCTTGGATGTTTTTTCCGACAGAATTCCGCTCCAGCTTGGCTTGCATACACACGGTCACACAAAAGTTTGCTGAACTTTCGACTGTCAAGAACGCGGTGACATACAACACTACGACAAGTTGAGAAAATTAAGTTCAATGCTTCCGAGCATGCGTCAAATTGTTTCTGAGAATGTGTAGGAATTTTGCGCGTCGGAATTGGTACAGACGAACGGAATTTCCGAGCAAAACCTTTTCCGACCGAAAAATTGAGAACCTGCTCTCAATCTTTTGCTGGCTGGAATTCCGCCAGCAAAAGTCCGATGGAGCATACACACGGTCGCATTTTCCAATCAAAAGCTCTCATCGGACTTTTGCTGGCTGGCATTACTGCCTACTCCCAAACTGTCATTTGAAGTAAAACACATAGCCAAGTATTATTCTCCACAATTTTTTATTGTGCATTAAAAAAAATTTTTTTTTAAATTAGACATGCTATCTGCCAATAGAACTTAACCAAAAAGTGCATCCAAAAATATAGAAGATATACAAAATCAAATCATTATTCAACCAAAAAATAAAAATAAAAGCCTTATGCATGTGTCCCGCTTCTTAATATAGGGTGGTCAACAATGCCAAGAGTTGGTGAAAGCAGGGGTCCATCATCCGGAGATAATTCCGAAAATCATCCAGACTATTCTCCTGGAGCTCCCGCAGCAAAGGCATATGACATAATTGGTCACGATTAATAAAGCAACCAATTTTTGGTCCAATAAATCCTCCTCCTCCTGTTCCTGGACTGGACTTGTGTCAAAGCAATAACTCCAAGGGCAATAATAAATAACACGTTATCTCCTCCACCACAACATGGCTAGTTGATGAACGGCCGTTCAGAAATAAACTGAAAAGCGCAAAATGAAAAGTGCAAAATGAAAAGCGCGAATCAACACTCACCAAACTTCTACTAACACGAAATTAGCAGAAGGAGCCCAAAGGGTGGCGCATGACAATTGAACTTCCTCTTTATCAGCTCGTAGTATGTTCGGTACGTCACTACGTTTGTGTTTGTACAATTGTGTGCCATTTGTATGCAAGACAAGTGTTAGGCCAACGCCCTTCGGACAAAAGTGCGAGGCTTTGTCTGCAGAAAATCCGATCGTGTGTACGAGGCTTAAGAAAGAGTTTTGCCTTTAGTTACACTAACCCTAAAAAAAACTCTGACAAAGCCCCACACACACACATTCTTATTGGCTCATTATTATGATGAACAGCCTAATTGGCCAATAGGAATGTGCAGAAAGGGGAATCTTCAGCGCTATTAGGAAGGATTGGGGGGCTGCAGGATTTTGCTCTTCTACATCCCTTAATTCATTTCCCCCTTCCCTCCAGTGACAGTCTCTTTAACAAGATGTATCGTTGTGACATCTTTCTGCTCATTCCAGTATTTACAAATCGGCCGGAAAGTTAATTTTTTAGGGGAAATCCCCTGTAACTACACATAATGGAGACTTTGACAACACAGCCTGATTTATCATTTCATTTTGTTGACAGACTGAAAACAACGAAAAGGAAAACGAAGGAAATGAAAGCTCTTTAAAAAGACACAAGAAAGTTATCTGAGTTTCGCTCAAATGCCTCTATAATGCCAAAGCTAAGAATAAAATAATCCACTGTCAATCAGTGTCAGCGGAACACAGTACAGGAGCCACAGAAATATGTAAACTCCGCTAACAAAGAGCATGCAAATGGTGTAAATATAGCTACTTAAAGGAACATTGTTACAAAACAAAATATCAGTGTAATTTACAGATTTCATGACTCATACAGCATATGTACGCTCTGTGGTCACCGACCAGGAATGAGATGCAGCAGCGGAGGACGGGGCTGGGTGTAGGGTTGCCACCTCATCCCTTTAGGGCTCTTTCACACAGACGGACCGTATGTCCGTTTTTCATACTTCCGTTTTCGGATGAAAAACGGACATACAGGTATCCCTATGGGATAGCGGGTGTCAGCGGATGAGCATCCGCTGACACCCGCTCTCGTCCGTGCCCACTATGCTCCGTTTCTGCAGACAGAGGAAAACCCCATTTTTTTATCCGTCTGCAGAGCGGATCGGGTGACGACGGACTCTACGGTCCGTCATCACACGATCCCCCATAGGGGAGAGCGGCGCTCTGACAGGTCCATCCCTGCACGGAGTGCAGAGACGGACCTGTCATCTTCCTGCTCAGCGGAGATCGCTCCGGCGATCCCCGCTGAGCAAGCGGCTATCCACGGGGCGGATCTGCACTGATCCGCCCCGTGTGAAAGAGCCCTTAAACCCACACATACTAATTACACAGGTTCTGTGGCTGATTAAGATGGTAATTAGACTCACTTAGTGCCTTACCTGCAATAAATTAGCAATGCAATGTAATTATTATGTATTCGGGTTTAAAGGGCAACCCTAGCTGGGGGGCAATGGAGAACTTGGGCTATATGTTGGGCTGATGGCTCTGAGTGGAGAAAATTCCACATTCAGACCTCAATCATAGTGAGGGCCATATACCATGACAGCCGCTGGGTTTTATACAGTTATCGGCTCCCTGTTCAGACCTGTGGTCATGGCTCCTGGCAGAGAGAAAACCTCACTGTATTAGCTTCCTGTACGACTCTGAGATGATAAGTGAATAAATGCTGAGAGATGAAGAGACGTCAAAGCTGGAAGAATGCGAAACTGTGAAACATGTTGCGCTCATTTGTTAAACATTTCCCGGGGCCTTTTTCCTCCCTTAACCCCCTGAGCACCAGAAGTTTTTACTTTCATTTTGGAGGTGTCTAGTTTCCAAACATTATATCCTTTAGCGTAGCCAACCTCAGCTACATTGCGATGGTTTGTTTAAGCACCTCAGTACAGGGCATTTTCACCCCCTTCCTGCCCAAGCCATTTTTTAGCTTTCAGCGCTGTCACATTTTGAATGACAATTGTTGCAGTCATACAACACTGTACCCAGATGAAATTGTTATCATTTTGTCCCCACAAATAGAGATTTCTTTTGGTGGTATTTGATCACCTCTGCGTTTTTTATTTTTTGCGCTATAAATAAAAGAAGAGGGACAAGTTTAAAAAAAATATATATATATTTTACTTTTTGCTATACTAAATATCCCCAAAAAACATATAAAAAAATATTGTTTTCCTCAGTTTAGGCCGATACGTATTCTTCTACATATTTTTGGTAAAAAAAAATCGCAATAAGCGTATATTGATTGGTTTTCACAAAAGTTATAGCGTCTACAAAATAGAGGATAGATTTATAGCATTTTTATTATAATTTTTTTTTAAACTAGTAATGGCGGCGATCTGCAATTTTTATCGTGACTGCGATATTGCGGCGGACATATCAGACACTTTTGACACATTTTTGGGACCATTCACATTTATACAGCGATCCGTGCTATAAAAATGCATTGATTACTGTATAAATGTGACTGGCAGGGAAGGGGTTAACCACTAGGGGGCGCTGAAGGGGTTAATATGTTCCCTGGGAGTGATTCCAACTGTAGGGTGAGGGGACTCACAAGGGGAGGAGACCGATCGGTGTTTCTCTGTACTGAGAACACACCATCGGTCTCCTCTCCTCTGACAGGACCGTGGATCTGTTTGTTTACATACACAGATCCACGGTCCTGCTGTGTTACCGGGTAATCGCGGGTGCCCGGTGGACATCGCGGCTGCTGGGCACGCGCATCGGGGGCCCAGTGACGCTCCCTGGAGGGCCGGGAAGAGGAGGACGTCATATGACGCCCTCCCGCCCTGAGAGCTGCGCCGCCTGGCCGTCAATTGACAGCCGGCGGTCAGCTACTGGTTAGACAGCATAACGTTAAACCCTACTTGGTCATTTTTACCTACAGGTAAGCATATTATAAGTTGCAAAAAGTAAAAATGTATTATTGTGTAGGTGAAAAGAATTAAAGAGGAGGTCCACCCAAAAAAAAAAAAATTAAAAGCCAGCTACTACAAATACTGCAGCTGCTGACCTTTAATAAATGAACATTTACCTGTCCAGGGTGCCCGTGATGTCGACAGCTGAAGTCGAGCAATCAATCGTCTCTCGGCTGCCCCCCGCCGCCACCCTAGGTGAGAGAATCAGGAAGTGAAGCATTCAGGCCTCACTTCCTGGTTCCCTACTGCGCATGCACGAGTCGCGCTCTGCGTCCTCACTGGTCCCCGCTGTGTTATGGGACCTGTGTGTTTCCCAGAACACAGGGGGGGGTGACGCGAAGGGGCGTGACTCCCGCGGGAGTCTATTCCCGGAAGTGGGGGGTGCAGATACCTGTATTACACGCGCTATATAAATCCTGTATAATAATAATAATAAGAGGAAGATCTAGACAGCTTAGATCACCTGACTAGAAATTACATAAATTACATAATCAAAGGGCCCTATGTTTTAAGTCAGAGAAAACCTGTCTGATAGACTTGGAGTGAGATAAGAAAATCATCAGGGCACACTTAAGGTAGCAATACACAGTGCAAATCTCTTTCCTGTAACCATGGGTTGCAGAAAAAAAAATTGCATGATTCCCCCATCAACACAGACAGTGTTGACAGGGGAATCCCTCCTGCCCAGCAACTGACCACCAGTACCAGTACCCGCCAGCAGTACCAGGTACCAGTACCCGCCAGCAGTACCAGGTACCAGTACCCGCCAGCAGTACAGTACCCGTCACCAGTACCAGCCACCAGTCACCAGCACCCGCCAGCAGTAACCAGTACCCACCAGCAGCACCAGTACCCACCAGCAACACGCCAGCAGTACCAGTACCAGGCCAGCGGTATCTGCCAGCATTAGCAGCAGGCAGTACTCAACAGCGGTACCAGCCAGCAGTACCAGTACCCACCAGCAGTACCAGCCAGCAGTACCATTACCAGCCAGCGGTATCTGCCAGCATTAGCAGCAGGCAGTACTCAACAGCGGTACCAGCCAGCAGGTACCCACCAGCAGTACCAGCCAGCAGTACCATTACCAGCCAGCAGTACCATTACCAGCCAGCAGTACCATTACCAGCCAGCAGCACCATTACCAGCAGCAGCACCAGTACCCACCAGCACACGCCAGCAGTACCAGTACCAACCAGCAGTACCAGCCAGCGGTATCTGCCAGCATAGCAGCAGGCAGTACTCAACAGCGGTATCAGCCAGCAGTACCAGTACCCACCAGCAGTACCAGCCAGCAGTACCATTACCAGTCAGCAGCACCAGTACCCACCAGCAGCACCAGTACCCACCAGCACAGGCCAGCAGTACAGCCAGTGGTATCTGCCAGCGGTACCAGCAGGCAGTACCCAACAGCAGTACCAGCCCTGGAGGACAGCCAGCAGCAGCCACCAGATATAACCACCTGGGGGACAGCAGCAACCAGCTGCAGGAATCCTAAGGAAGAAGTGAAGATCAAGGTCAGTTGAGATGCAGGTGCCTTCTCCCGACGTATTTCGTTAGTCACTGACTGTAGAAATAGTGCGGCACGTGGGTTAGTGCCAAGTGAGGGAAAGAAACTCGATTTTTTCTTTAAAGAGATATGGTGAGGAGGGTGTTGGGGGTGGGTAGATATATATCATCCTCAAAATTGTTTGAGAAGATTTTCTAAATCAATGGTGTCAATCAGATCTGGGGGATTGTTTTCCTCGAGAAGCTCGATGAGCCTGCTGGAGGGCAGTGGTTTCTGTGGCAGTGTGTAAAGCAGTGTCGGAAAAAGGATTAGGAGTGTACATGCTATGTAGTAATAGTTTTGCGAATGAATAGGTGTATGTCTTTAATAGCGGTGAATTTGTCAAGCTGTGATACTGGACAAAAAGTGAGTCCCTTTTCAAGGACAAGAGGTTTCATGGCATGTGAGTTTGTGAGAGGATAGATTGATGATATTAACGGAAGAAGATGTTAGCGTGTTGTTCGTTTGGGTTTTGGGTTTTGAAACGTTTGTTGTTGGTAAGTGTGATGTGAGGTTCTCATTTTGTCTAAAAAATCTGCATTTTGAGATGCAGAGGGTAGGGAGTGCGATCTAACTGTCTTGGCAAAAGAGGGGGCCGCCGGCGAGTCCCCAAGGGGGGAGGCGCCGGGGGGTCCCCTCCATGTCAGACACATCGTCACTCGAAAAATTAGGTGTACGTCCGCGTTTAGGTTTGCGAAGACCCAAAGGGAGATGGGGTTTGTGAGGGGGGGTGGGATGAAGTGTGAGTCTTGTCAGTGGTGGAACGAGAGATAGGTACCTTGGAACCAGGTCGTATCGACGTCGTAGAGCGGGTCATGCGATTTGTGTCGTTCCATTTGTATGCACGTTCTTCATGAATTACATAAATTACATAATCAAAGGGCCCTATATTTTAAGTCAGAGAAAACCTGTCTGATAGACTTGGAGTGAGATAAGAAAATCATCAGGGCACGCTTAAGGTAGCCATACACAGTGCAAATCTCTTTCCTGTAACCATGGGTTGCAGAAAAAAAATTGCATGATTCCCCCATCAACACAGATAGTGTTGACAGGGGAATCCCTCCTGCCCAGCAATTGCCTTCTCTCGGCAGGGGGCGAGGGAAGACACCCCCGCCGGGAGAAGACAGTGATTATTGCTAGCAGCTATACCAGCCGCTAGCGATAATTGCAAGTAAAATCTGGCAGGCTCATTGTACCCAAGTTCATTGATAGATCAACTTGGTACATTCAGCCTGCCCATACACGGTTTGAGTCTTGGCCAGTTCCTGCTGAACTGGCCGAAATTCGAACTGTCTATGACCGGCCTTACTTTGCAGAGCTACTAAGCAGAATGTAGAGCCTGCATATGTATTTAGCAAATACGGCTACCTAAATATACTGTACATATATAAATGTTCCTAATTATTCAATTTAATTACATTTATAGACATGTGCACACAGAAATATTTCGTTTCGGAATTTTGTTTTCGTCCAAAAAATACATTTATTTAGTTACTCCCGAAATTAGTTTTTATTTATTTTGTTTCGTTAAAAAAAGCATTCGTCCGAAAATCTGAAATAATTAAGGTCATTGAAGGCTTATTGTGTCTGTCGAATATTCTAAGAAGATTCAACGGAGCAGCTAAACTATACAACGCCGCAATCATACATTTCCATTTAAGAATTACAGTTTACAAATACAGTTTAAAAATGTCAGAAATGTAAACAAACGGCTTTGCAGATGCCTCTTACGTCACTTCCGGTTCATGCAGTCTCCGGTCACTCCCTATGCATTACGTCACGATACGTGACTTCATCAGGGGACAGTCCCATCAGTGTCGTGACGTAATGCATAGGGAGTGGCCGGAGACCGTATGCACCGTTGGTGATGTAAGAGGCATCTGCAACGCCGTGTGTTTACATTTCTGCCTTTTTTAAACTGTTTCTTTGTAAGTGCCCATTTGGCCATTAAATAAATTTGTTCATTTATACGTTTTGCACTATGGGAGCTTCTTTTTTATTCCCTGTATATGCCCGTTGTATGTGAATGAGCACTTTGGGATTTTGGAAGCCATTACTTAAACTTGGAGCATATAATCTTGAAAGGCACCATCAGCCATCATCAGCTATCACTGGATTTTAAGACCGGGAGATTTGTCCCCCAGTTAAATGCATTGTTAAGGCTGTATACACTTCTTATGGAGGTAAGAGTCCAGTGAGCACTGAGGGGCTTTCATGAAGATTACCTATTGAAGATTCTGTTTGATTTTATGATCAGCAGTTATTTATTTACCTACTTTAAAATATAGCGGACTATTTTTCAGAATTTTTTCAGCATCTTTATACCGCATCACAAACATTGCTGTATAGTCCTAGAGTTTGGTCTTTTTCACCTTATTAGCATTATTAAGATTGCTTACATATTTTTTGCACTTTGGATTAGCAGCTGTATGATACATTTTTGCACATTTCTTTGCACATCGGTTTTGCTTATTTTGCACAGGTTGTATTTGCCTATTTTGCACAGGTTATATTTGCCTATTTTGCACAGGTTGTATTTTGCCCATTTTGCACAGGATTTTGCACAATAGATACTTTATACGTATTTTACATAGGAGACATACATTCATGATTTTAGGTAGCTTAGCATATTTATTCTTTATTGAGAAGGTTGCGCTGATCACTTTTATATTCAGCACAGAGGAGCAGTATATATTCTTTTCTATGTTCCCTAAATGAGCAATTAAAGTGGTTGTACTGGGTCAAGTTTTTTTTACCCTTATGCATTTTATGCAGAGGTGGTTCTTTAATTAGGAAATTAGGAGGTCGCTTAGGGCCTCGCGCTCACAGGCCTAACGCATGTAGTGGGTGCCATGGATCCCCCTAACGCTTTCTCTCCCGATGGCAAATGATAGGAGCAGGTCCGAGGAGAAGAGACTGTGCTGCCCCCCCTCCCTGCTTGAGCCACCACTGTCAGCAGCGGGAAGAGGGCTCTCTGCTTCCTGCCCGGGTTCCCCCTCCCTCCTTCTGTCAACAGCAGGGAGCAGAATAGCAGGAGATTGGAGCAACTGTGTCTCTGTGTGGAAAGAGAGCAGCTGTGGGCTCTTCTTTCCTCCCCTCCCTCTCCTTCTGATGCCACTGTACTTGGGAGCAGTACTTGCCAGGGCAGCCACCTGCTATGTTTCTTCCCTCTTATTTCTATTGGCCATGGGAAAAAGTAATCAAAAAGGAGCATAAAGGGGGATCATGGGAAATCTAGTCCTGAGGACTGTTGGACGCATTGCAATCCTAAGGGGGGGGGATGCAGCCCCCAGCAAGCCCAGCTAAAGGGGAAGGAGAGAGAGCCAAGAGCCCAGGAAATCTTTCAGGGAAGTGCACCCAGGACTCCATAGGGAGAGGACTGTGCTGAAGGGATGTCATCAGAGAGAGAGAGAACCTCGCTCCTCTGCGCCACCAGAGGGAAAGCCTACAGCCAGCCCTTTCTGGCTATTTAAACTGCCTGGTTCATTTAATCAATTCCCTTCTCCTTGGTCAACATATCTAGAGACTCTCTGCTGTGTTCCTGTTGAAGACTTGCCTGGCTGACATCCCTTCTGGTTCCTGATCCTGTCTGCTGCCTCTGGCTACGCTGATCTCTGGCTTCCTTATTTCCTGGCTTGTTCTGACTACCCAATTTGGCTACCGAACCTGGCTATGTTTTGACTAAGTTTACCAGTTGTACCATTAACCATTTTATTAAAAGGTGTGATTTTTACTGCATTTTCTGTCTCCGTCTGTTTCATAGTTCCTGACACACACACTTCTCACGTAACCTAAGACTTCTGAAGCTCCGCCGACCAGCCAATGAAGAGTGACGTTACTTCTCCTCACGTCACCCCTCCCATTCACCGCACAAAAATCTCAAGCTGGGAAGACCAACCGAGGATCTCAATCTGAGAAGGCCTGCTGCGTAGCTGATGGGCGTGAGCGAGGCCTCATGTTTTAGTTTTTTGCCTAATGCCCTGTACACACAATAGGATTTTCCGACAACAAAATCCATGGGATTTTTTCCGACGGATGTTGGCTCAAACTTGTCTTGCATACACACGGTCACACAAAGTTGGTCGGAAATTCCGAACGTCAAGAATGCGGAGACGTACAACACGTACGATGAGCAGAGAAAAATTACGTTCAACAGCCAGTGCTGCTCTTCTGCTTGATTCCGAGCATGCGTGGCACTTTGACGCCAGAATTGTGTACACACGATCGGAATTTCCGATGACGGATTTTGTTGTCGGAAAATTTGAGAACCAGATCTCAAATTTTGTGTGACAGAAATTCCTATGGAAAATGTGTGATGGAGCCTACACACGGTCGGAATTTCCAACAACAAGGTCCTATCACACATTTTCCATCAGAAAATCCTATTGTGTGTACGGGGCATAAGGCCTCACAAAGCCTAGAGCCACCTCTGATTCTATGCATGAAGGTAAAAAAAACCTACTGTGTGCAGCAGCAGCCCTAGCCCCCCCCCCCCCCAATACTTACCTAAGCTCCATCTTGATCCAGCGATGTGCACAAGAGCATCTACTATCCAGCGCTGGGTCCCTGGACAGATAAAAATAAAAAAATTATCTTCAGTTCCTTTTATGTGGGAAAAGCTGTGTTTTTTTTACTGTGAACACATTATAAGTGACAGCCATCTGCCCAGGGTCCCGGGAAAAGTGCTTGGAATAGAACTAAAGAGTTTTTGTTCTAAATGTTACCTCCATTTATCAGCATATTTGGTTTACAGTACAAAACATTGCACAGCTTTAAAGAAGAAACAAAAAAGGTGAAGGTACTTCAAGTTCTGAGCTCCAGTATATGTTCACACGGAACGTTCACAAAGGTTGCTGGCAGTTGAAAAGGTCATTGTCAGGCTATGATGGTAATGATAGTATAATGGGGTCCCATTGTCACTTTACAAGGAGTGCCATGTTTATCATCCATACAGTGACCTGTGCCTTGAGAGAACCTGATCTTCCACATTGCATTGTAGATGAAAGTGAAGCTACGTGTACAGGTTACTGCAGAGCACCAACACAAAGCAATATTGTGCAGATGTCACCGTCTCGTACTGGGTCCAACTCGTCACCGATCTATGTCTTCACATATCTGACAAGCAATCTGTGACTTCAATGACAGGAATGGACATGATAATCACAATATATATGGTATATACAGGCAACTGCTGACACGCCTTATGCATTGAAACCCCAAGCCCCAACCTACATTATATCATAAGACGAGGAGCAATATGCATACATGGCCCAAGAGTTGTAAGCAGGTTATGTAGGTGTAGCACCAGGGGCGGACTGACAACTCATGGGGCCCCCGGGCAATAGGAGATTATGGGGCCCCCAGGCAATCAGAGATTATGGGGCCACACAGTATACACACTCAGTATACAATCACACAGTATAAACATACATGTATACACAGACATGTTTCTATTGGCTGAGAAGGTACTGGAGAGGTGGGGCAGCTATAATCTCGGGAAATTTAGACCAAAAGGATGTCGGTAAGGGACATTTCAGAAATAGATGTAAAAAAAAAACACAGATTTTTACATACTGTCTCTGGTTTTACTTAGGCTGGCAACCCTGATGGGGCCCCCTAGTGGCCCGGGGCCCTAGGGCAGTGCCCGAGTAGTCTAATGTTCAGTCCGACCCTGTGTAGCACAACCCTCGCAGGAGCTGCTGGTAAATCCTGGACTGTTCTCCTTCCTGGCCTCCAACAGTCTTTTGTGATCGAAAGCAAAGGTCCCTTGAGGAACTAGGACCCTTTAAAAAATAGCACAATATGTTGTAAGCTGCATACAGGAGGATCTCCTCTCCTTTGTAGAACTGTCCCAGATCTACTCCCTGCAGGAACTACCAGCCCTCCTGGCTGCTTTTTCACCAGCCCACATGGCTGCTCCGCAGACCTCCCAGGTCAAGGGATAGGAAGGGTTAAGCACAGCGCTGTCCTCCTGAAAGCTTACTACATGTGGCAGTGTCTCCCTTGTGAATCCCTGGGTGTACTGATGTACTCATACTGTCCTCCTTGCTCCCTGCTGCGCCTTAGGCAAGATTCCTTTCCCAACCGTAATGTTGTCAGGATCTTCCTCAGCACTCCATCTTCCACCTGACTCCAACTCCCCTGCTGGCATGGCTCTGCCATATTTAAGGGCTGACCTAGCCACCCTGCCAGGGCACTCTGCCTGGGATTTACCAAGTTTCCACAAGTATCCAGATCAGTACCTCCTGGCCCCCACCCACTAACTTTTAGAAGTTTCTCCAAACTTCTAGAACCAGGGGAAGGTGCCTGCCTCTGTGAGCCATCCAGCCTCACCTGCAGTAACCCAGACCCAATTTCAGTCTCACAAACTTAAATTTGCCTGCACTGACTAGTGAGCACACTAGAGGATGCTACATAGGGGTTACGTAAAGGGCAATAATGAACATTGCTTTATACTGGGATTGCTCATTCTGCATTGTATCAGAACATCTTTGCAGGACTACTGCCTGCCAAAAGCAACAGGGGAGGATAATTTTTGCTGCAGTGGAAGAGCAAACCATCACCACCGTAGCACGTGAACTTCCCTGTCTGCTGCCTTTGCAGCTTAAAGAGGTTGTAAACCTTCATGTTTTTTCACCTTAATACACCCTATGCATTAACCATGTTTATCATCCATACAGTGACCATACAGGTCTGAGCATGTCGGCCCTTTACAAAATAATCTAGAGTGGGTGACTGGGGACAAAGAGAAGGCTAATTTATTAAATACTTTCTTCAGCTCTGTGTATACAAAGGAGCATGGGGGAGCTCATGTCCATAATGGGGGTGGTATTTACACAGCCCCGAATGATCCACAATGGCTCAAAAGTGATATGGTCCAGAAATATTTAGACAGAATAAAGGTGGATAAAGCACCTGGACCAGATGGCATCCACCCACGGATCCTAAAAGAATTGAGCTCTGCAATTTCAAAGCCATTGTATTTAATTTTTAGGGACTCATTAATGACGGGAATAGTACCACTGGATTGGCACCGGGCCAATGTGGTGCCCATATTTAAAAAGGGAACAAAGTCTTTACCAAGTAACTATAGACCTGTTAGTGTAACTTCTATAGTCGGGAAGATACTGGAGAGATTAATAAAAGACCACATAGACGAGTTCTTGCTGGAAAAAAACATTTTAAGCAACAGACAGCATGGATTCAGGAAAGACAGAAGTTATCAGACAAACCTGATTTCTTTTTATGAAGAGGTAAGTAAAACCTTGGACAGAGGGGTGGCTGTAGACGTGGTATACTTGGATCTTGCAAAAGCGTTCGATACAGTTCCACACACACGGCTCATGTGTAAGGTAAGGTCTACAGGCTTGGAAATATTGGTTTGTAAATGGATAGAAAACTGGCTAAAAGACAGAATTCAGAGAGTAGCGGTTAATGATTCTTACTCTGAATGGTCTAAGGTTATCAGTGGTGTACCCCAAGGTTCAGTGCTGGGACCCTTACTTTTTAACCGCTTCCCGACCGCCTCATGTAGATATACGTCTACAGAATGGCACGGGCAGGCAAAAGCATGTACCTGTACGTCCCCTTTAATTGCCTGCCCGTGGGTCGCGCTCGCGACCCGGTTGAGAGCTCCGTGACCCCGGCCGCGGGACCAGCGGACTCGATCGCCGCTGGTGTCCCGCGATTGGGTTACGGAGCTGAAGAACGGGGAGAGGTATGTGTAAACAAACCTCTCCCCGCGCTTCCTACTCTGCCTGTCATTGATTGGCTGTTCCCAGTCATCGGGAAAGCCGGTCAATGACGTCAGACGTCAGCCCCGCCCCCTAATGTAAAAAAACACACACACGTCACAGCCCATAAACCCTCCCCTCCCCTTAGTGGTTAACTCTTTCACTACAACTGTCATTTATACAGGAATTAATGCATTTAAATAGCATTGATTGCTGTATAAATTACAATGGTCCCAAAAATGTGTAAAAAATGTCCGATGTGTCCGCCATAATGTCGCAGTCACCAAAAAAAAATCGCTGATCGCCGCCATTACTAGTAAAAAAAAAAAATATTAATAAAAATACTATAAAACTATCCCCTATTTTGTAAACGCTATAACTTTTGCACAAACCAATCAATAATCGCTAATTGCGATTTTTTTTACCAAAAATATGAAGAATACGTATCGGCCTAAACTGAGAAAAAAAAATTTTTTTTTATATATTTTTTGGGGATATTTCTTATAGCAAAAAGCAAAAAATGTTGCATTTTTTTCAAAATTGTCGCTCTATTTTTGTTTATAGCGCAAAAATTAAAAACCGCAGGGGCGATCAAATACCACCAAAAGAAAGCTCTATTTGTGGGAAAAAAAGGACGCCAATTTTGTTTTGGAGCCACGTCGCACGACCGCGCAATTGTCAGTTAAATCGACGCAGTGCCGAATCGCAAAAAGGGGCCTGGTCCTTTGGCTGCCAATTGGTCCGGGGCTGAAGTGGTTAATATCTTTATAAATGATATTGGGTCTGGGATTAAAAGTAACATTTCTGTCTTTGCAGATGACACCAAGCTATGGAGTGGAATAACGTCCTTACAGGAGGTCTCCAATTTCCAAGCCGACATCAATGCTCTGACCAATTGGGCGACTATGTGGCAGATGAGGTTTAATGTTGATAAATGTAAAGTTATGCACTTGGGGGCTAAGAATATGCATCATACATGCTAGGGGGAGTATAACTGGGGGAATCCGTAGTGGAGAAGGATCTCGGGGTTTTGGTAGATCATAATCTCAATAATAGCATGCAATGTCAAGCTGCGGTTTCCAAAGCAAGCAAAGTCCTTTCTTGTATAAGAGAGGTATGGACTCCAGAGAGAGAGATATAATTTTGCCCCTGTTCAAATCATTAGTAAGACCTCATCTGGAATATGCAGTTCAGTTTTGGGCACCAGTTCTCAAAAAGGATATCGGGGAACTGGAGAAAGTGCAGAGAAGGGCAACCAAACTGATAAGAGGCATGGAGGAGCTCAGCTATGAGGAAAGATTAGAGGAACTGAATTTATTCACACTTGATAAGAGGAGAATAAGGGGGGATATGATCAACATGTACAAATATATAAGGGGTCCATATAGTGAACTTGGTGTTGAGTTATTCACTTTACGGTCAACACAGAGGACAAGGGGGCACTCTTTACGTCTAGAGGAAAAGAGATTTCATCTCCAAATACGGAAAGGTTTGTTCACAGTAAGAGCTGTGAAAATGTGGAATAGACTCCCTGCAGAGGTGGTTCTGGCCAGATCAGTAGATTGCTTTAAGAAAGGCCTGGATACTTTCCTAAATGTACATAATATAACTGGGTACTAACATTTATAGGTAAAGTTGATCCGGGGAAAATCCGATTGCCTCTAGGGGGATCAGGAAGTGATTTTTTTCCCCTGCTGTAGCAGATTGGAGCATGCTCTTTTGGGGTTTTTTTTTTTGCCTTCCTCTGGATCAACTGTGGGTATAGAATGGGGTATATTGGATTGTACGATATTTTTTATTTTTATTTATTATTTCTTTTTTTTTATGGTTGAACTGGATGGACTTGTGTCTTTTTTCGGCCTAGCTAACTATGTAACTATGTAACTATGTAACCACTTCAGCCCCAGAAGATTTGGCTGCTCAATGACCAGACATTTTTTTGCGAAACGGCACTGCGTCGCTTTAACTGACAATTGCGCGGTTGTGCGGCGCTGTACCAAAAATAAATTGATGTCCTTTTTTTCCCACAAATAGAGCTTTCTTTTGGTGGTATTTGATCACCTCTGCGGTTTTTATTTTTTGCTCTATAAACAAAAGAAGAGCCACAATTTGGAAAAAAACACATCTTTTTCTTTTTGCTATAATAAATATCCTCCATTTAAAAAAAAATTCCCTCAGTTTAGGCTGATATGCGTTTTTCTACATATTTTTGGTTAAAAAAAATCGCAATAAGCATATATTGATTGGTTTGCGCAAAAGTTATAGTGTCTACAAAATAGGGGATAGATTTATGGCATTTTATATTATTATAATTTTTTTTACTAGTAATGGCGGCGATGTGTGATTTTTATCGGTACATCGATATTGCGGCAGACAAATTGGACACTTTTGACACATTTTTGGGGCCATTGACAATTATAGAGCGATCAGTGCTATAAAAATGCACTGATTACTGTATAAATGTCACTGGCAGGGAATGGGTTAACATTAGGGGGCGATCAAGGGGTTAATTGTGTTCCCTAGTGTGTGTTCTAACTGGCGGGTTGGGACTGTCTAGGGGAAGAGAGAGATCGGTGTTCATACTTTGTATGAACAGACGATCTGTCTCCTCTTCCCTGAAAGAACCGGGATTTGTGTGTTTACACACACAGTTCCCGGTTCTCGCTCTGTCATGAGAGATTATGGGCACTCACATTGGCTCCGGACACACTATGCGGGCACCCCTAGTGGCCAAAAGGCGAAGTGACGTAAGGTTACGTCGTTTCGCCCAGCCGTGCCATTCTGCCGCAGTATAACTTTGGCGGCTGGTTGGCAAGCAGTTAAGGTGACCGGCCCCCAAGCCCCCCCCCCCCCCCGTTTTACTCACCCGAGCCCTGGAATTTCCCACGGCGGAGACACGCTCTTCCTCTGCCCGGGGTTCTCTGATCTTGATTGTATAGATTGGGGTGCCTGGGCCTTGTGCGGGTGTGCTCCCAAGCCGGGCTATGTGTGTCTATAGATAAACACAAAATGGCTCAGCCCTGCCCCCCCGCAGGATTTGATTGACAGCAGCAGGAGCCAATGGCGCCTGCTTCTGCCTCTGTGTCCTGTGAGGAAAGGAACACAAACCAGCTCTGCTGCAGATGGGCACAGCGCTGAATCGAGAGAGGACTCAGGTAAGTGTTTAGGGAGGTGGGTGGGCGGGCTGATACAACTACTGGGACAAAATGTCTTGAACCACTTTAATAAAGGTTTGGACGTTATCTTGAAGATCCATGACATGCTGGCAATATATGCTCTGACAGGTGTAACTAGGGGAGGTCTGCAGGGTCAAATTCCTGTGGTGGAGTGAAAACTAAGAATACAGAATCACCTTAGTAAAAATGTATCTAAGGTATGTATACTGACAAATAAATTCAATAAATCACTGAGAACGAGGTGTAAGAGTAAGCCTTTCCAGGATCTCTGCTCTCTACTTGCAATCATCATTCCTTCCATGCTCTCATGGATCTTCTGTTCCTCTCTCCTCTCAGTAGCTCATTCTCATTAGATAAAACTTAATGTTGAATGAATGAGTGACTTGTATAGCGCTACCTATTAGACATGTGCATTTCGTTATGTTCCGAATCGAAATTCGGACGAATTTTTCATTATTCGGACATTCGGATGCATCCGAATTACCGAATTACAATACTAACGAATTTTACCGAATCCGAATTTTTTTCGAATCGAAAAATCGCGGACGAAATTCGAAATATCTCAGGGTCACTTAGTGATAGAAACCCCAAATTTGGATATGTTATAGTGCTAGTTCTACTGTGTTTGCATACCAAATTTGGGGTTTCTAGCTTCAAGTGGCCCCGAGATATGTGGCCCCAAAGTCGGGTCGAAAAATGTCATTCTCTGCTGCAGAAAAGTGCTTGACATTTTGTGACCCGACTTTGGGGCCACATATCTCGGGGCCACTTATAGCTAGAAACCCCAAATTTGGTATGCAAACACAGCAGAACTAGCACTACAACCTCTCCAAATTTGGGGTTTATATCACCAAGTGACCCCGAGATACGTGGACCCAAAGTCGGGTCGCAAAATATTTTCGAATTCGGTTGAAATAATTTCAAATGCAGTTGAAATATTTTCAAATGCAGTTGAAATATTTTCAAATCTGGTTGAAATTATTTCAACTGCATTAGAAACTATTTCAACTGCATTAGAAACTATTTCAACCAGATTTGAAAATATTTCATCTGCATTAGAAAATATTTCAACTGCATTAGAAACTATTTCAACTGCATTAGAAACTATTTCAACCAGATTTGAAAATATTTCATCTGCATTAGAAACAATTTCTATCACCAAGTAACCCCGAGATACGTGGACCCAAAGTCGGGTCGCAAAATATTTTCGAATTCGGTTGAAAAATTTTTTAAAAAATTTCAAATGCAGTTGAAAAAATTTCAAATGCAGTTGAAAAAATTTCAAATGCAGTTGAAAAAATTTCATTTGAAAAAATTTCAAATGCAGTTGAAAAAAATTGATACTATTTCAAGCGGATTCGAAAATATTTTGCGACCCGACTTTGAAAAAAAAAATGAAATTGATTCTAACAGTCTGCAGAAGATCTGCAAAAAAAAAAAAGAAGTGAAATGGCTGTTAATAGTCTACAGGAGATCTGCTATTAAATTATATATTTTTTTCTATTCTGTTCTAATCTTTTCTATTTGAATTATACATTTTGGAAGATGGTTATTTACTTATATACATCTGTCACATAAAAAAAAAGATGTGAAATGGCTGTCACGGATGTCGATCGCAAGGCAAGTACATATGCTGTATGTCATTGTCCACTTGCCACAACACCTGCCACAAGTGCCAAGACACCTGCCATGAGTGCCACGTGACCGACCACAAGTGCCACGTGACCTGCCACGTGACCAAGTTGTGGATTGTCCACTTGCCATGTCACCTGCCACAAGTTATGGGGTTCCTAGCACCAAGTGACCCCCAGATATAGGGGATATGTCAAGTACTTTTCTACAGCAGAGAATTACATTTTGTGACCCGACTTTGGGGCCACATATCTCGGGGCCACTTATAGCTAGAAACCCCAAATTTGGTATGCAAACACAGTAGAACTAGCACTACAATCTCTTCAAATTTGGGGTTTATATCACCAAGTAACCCCGAGATACGTGGACCCAAAGTCAGGTCGCAAAATATTTTCGAATTCAGTTGAAATAATTTCAAATGCAGTTGAAATATTTTCAAATCTGGTTGAAATTAGAAACTATTTCAACTGCATTAGAAAGTATTTCAACTGCATTAGAAACTATTTCAACTGCATTAGAAACTGTTTCAAATCTGGTTGAAATAGTTTCTAATGCAGTTGAAATAATTTCAAATCCAGTAGAAATATTTTTAAATTCGGTTGAAATATTTTTAAATCCGGTTGAAATATTTTCAAATTCGGTTGAAATATTTTTAAATGCGACTGATTTTTCGAATTCGGTCAAAAACGAAACAAAATCCGAAAACGAATTTAACGAATCTAACTAAACAAAATGAATTAATTAACGAATTAAAACGAAACAAAACAATTTTTTTCTTTTTGCACGTCTAACACGGATGTCGATCGCAAGGCAAGTACATATGCTGTATGTCATTGTCCACTTGCCACATCACCTGCCACAAGTTGTGTATTGTTCACTTGCCACAAGTGCCACGACACCTGCCACGAGTGGCACGACACCTGCCACGAGTGCCACGTGACCGGCCACGCGTGCCACATGACCGGCCACGAGTGCCACATGACCGGCCACGAGACCAAGTTGTGGATAGTCCACTTGCCACGTCACCTGCCACAAGTTGTGGGGTTCCTAGCACCAAGTGACCCCAAGATAGGGGCGATATGTCAAGTACTTTTCTGCAGCAGAGAATTACATTTTGTGACCCGACTTTGGGGCCACGTATCTCGGGGCCACTTGTAGCTAGAAACCCCAAATTTGGTATGCAAACACAGTAGAACTAGCACTACAACTACAGACTATTAGTATCTATTTCGTTTTCTCACCAGATCTCCTGCAGACTATTAGCATCTATTTCTTTTTTTAGCAGATCTCCTGTAGACTATTAACAACCATTTCACTTTTTTTTTGCAGATCTCCTGCAGACAATTAGTATCTATTTCGTTTTCTCACCAGATCTCCTGCAGACTATTAGCATCTATTTCTTTTTTTAGCAGATCTCCTGTAGACTATTAACAGCCATTTCACTTTTTTTGCAGCTCTTCTGCAGACTGTTAGAATCAATTTCATTTTTTTTTTCAAATTCGGGTGGCAAAATATTTTCGAATCCGCTTGAAATAGTATCAACATGATTCGAAATTATTTCAACTGCATTTGAAACTATTTCAACCGGATTCGAAAATATTTTGCGACCCGATTTTGGGTCCACGTATCTCGGGGTTACTTGGTGATAGAAACCCCAAATTTGGAGAGGTTATAGTGCTAGTTCTACTGTGTTTGCATACCAAATTTCTGGTTTCTAGCTATAAGTGGCCCCGAGATACGTGGCCTCAAAGTCGGGTCACAAAATGTAATTCTCTGCTGTAGAAAAGTACTTGACATATCCCCCATATCTGGGGGTCACTTGGTGCTAGGAACCCCATAACTTGTGGCAGGTGACATGGCAAGTGGACAATCCACAACTTGGTCACGTGGCAGGTCACGTGGCACTTGTGGTTGGTCACGTGGCACTCATGGCAGGTGTCTTGGCACTTGTGGCAGGTGTTGTGGCAAGTGGACAGTGACATACAGCATATGTACTTGCCTTGCGATCGACATCCGTGACAGCCATTTCACATCTTTTTTTTTATGTGACAGATGTATATAAGTAAATAACCATCTTCCAAAATTTATAATTCAAATAGAAAAGATTAGAACAGAATAGAAAAAAATATATAATTTAATAGCAGATCTCCTGTAGACTATTAACAGCCATTTCACTTCTTTTTTTTTTTTGCAGATCTTCTGCAGACTGTTAGAATCAATTTCATTTTTTTTTTCAAAGTCGGGTCGCAAAATATTTTCGAATCCGCTTGAAATAGTATCAACGTGATTTGAAATTTTTTCAACTGCATTTGAATTTTTTTCAACTGCATTTGAATTTTTTTCAACTGCATTTGAATTTTTTTCAACCAAATTCGAAAATATTTTGCGACCCGAATTTGGGTCCATTTATCTCGGGGTTACTTGGTGATAGAAATTTTTTCTAATGCAGATTCGAAAATATTTTGCGACCCGAATTTGGGTCCATGTATCTCGGGGTTACTTGGTGATAGAAATTGTTTCTAATGCAGATGAAATATTTTCAAATCTGGTTGAAATAGTTTCTAATGCAGATGAAATATTTTCAAATCTGGTTGAAATAGTTTCTAATGCAGATAAATATTTTCAAATCTGGTTGAAATAGTTTCTAATGCAGATGAAATATTTTCAAATCTGGTTGAAATAGTTTCCAATGCAGTTGAAATATTTTCAAATCTGGTTGAAATAGTTTCCAATGCAGTTGAAATATTTTCAAATCTGGTTGAAATAGTTTCTAATGCAGTTGAAATAATTTCAACCAGATTTGAAAATATTTCAACTGCATTTGAAAATATTTCAACTGCATTTGAAAATATTTCAACTGCATTTGAAAATATTTCAACTGCATTTGAAATTATTTCAACCGAATTCGAAAATATTTTGCGACCCGACTTTGGGTCCACGTATCTCGGGGTCACTTGGTGATATAAACCCCAAATTTGGAGAGGTTGTAGTGCTAGTTCTACTGTGTTTGCATACCAAATTTGGGGTTTCTAGCTATAAGTGGCCCCGAGATACGTGGCCCCAAAGTCGGGTCACAAAATGTAATTCTCTGCTGTAGAAAAGTACTTGACATATGCCCCATATCTGGGGGTCACTTGGTGCTAGGAACCCCATAACTTGTGGCAGGTGACATGGCAAGTGGACAATCCACAACTTGGTCACGGGGCAGGTCACGTGGCACTTGTGGTCGGTCACGTGGCACTTGTGGCCGGTCACGTGGCACTCATGGCAGGTGTCTTGGCACTTGTGGCAGGTGTTGTGGCAAGTGGACAGTGACATACAGCATATGTACTTGCCTTGCGATCGACATCCGTGACAGCCATTTCACATCTTTTTTTTTATGTGACAGATGTATATAAGTAAATAACCATCTTCCAAAATTTATAATTCAAATAGAAAAGATTAGAACAGAATAAAAAAAAATATATAATTTAATAGCAGATCTCCTGTAGACTATTAACAGCCATTTCACTTCTTTTTTTTTTTTTGCAGATCTTCTGCAGACTGTTAGAATCAATTTCATTTTTTTTTTCAAAGTCGGGTCGCAAAATATTTTCGAATCCGCTTGAAATAGTATTAACATGATTTGAAATGATTTCAACTGCATTTGAATTTTTTTTTTTCAACTGCATTTGAAATTTTTTCAACCGAATTCGAAAATATTTTGCGACCCGACTTTGGGTCCACGTATCTCGGGGTTACTTGGTGATAGAAACACCAAATTTGGAGAGGTTGTAGTGCTAGTTCTACTGTGTTTGCATACCAAATTTGGGGTTTCGAGCTATAGGTGGCCCCGAGATACGTGGCCTCAAAGTCGGGTCACAAAATGTAATTTTCTGCTGTAGAAAAGTACTTGACATATCCCCCATATCTGGGGGTCACTTGGTGCTAGGAACCCCATAACTTGTGGCAGGTGACATGGCAAGTGGACAATCCACAACTTGGTCACGTGGCAGGTCACGTGGCACTTGTGGCCGGTCACGTGGCACTCATGGCAGGTGTCTTGGCACTTGTGGCAGGTGTTGTGGCAAGTGGACAGTGACATACAGCATATGTACTTGCCTTGCGATCGACATCCGTGACAGCCATTTCACATCTTTTTTTTTATGTGACAGATGTATATAAGTAAATAACCATCTTCCAAAATTTATAATTCAAATAGAAAAGATTAGAACAGAATAAAAAAAATATATAATTTAATAGCAGATCTCCTGTAGACTATTAACAGCCATTTCACTTCTTTTTTTTTTTTTGCAGATCTTCTGCAGACTGTTAGAATCAATTTCATTTTTTTTTTCAAAGTCGGGTCGCAAAATATTTTCGAATCCGCTTGAAATAGTATCAACGTGATTTGAAATGATTTCAACTGCATTTGAAATTTTTTCAACCGAATTCGAAAATATTTTGCGACCCGACTTTGGGTCCACGTATCTCGGGGTTACTTGGTGATAGAAACACCAAATTTGGAGAGGTTATAGTGCTAGTTCTACTGTGTTTGCATACCAAATTTGGGGTTTCTAGCTATAAGTGGCCCCGAGATACGTGGCCCCAAAGTCGGGTCGCAAAATGTCAAGCACTTTTCTGCAGCAGAGAATGACATTTTTCGACCCGACTTTGGGGCCACATATCTCGGGGCCACTTGTAGCTAGAAACCCCAAATTTGGTATGCAAACACAGTAGAACTAGCACTACAACATATCCAAATTTGGTGTTTCTATCACCAAGTAACCCCGAGATACGTGGACCCAAAGTCGGGTCGCAAAATTTTTTCGAATTCGAAAATCAGTTGAAAACTAAACGAAATCCGAAAACGAATTTAACAAATGTAACGAATCTAACTAAACGAAATTAATTAATTAACGAATTAAAACGAAACTAAACGAAACGAATTTTTTCCTTTTGCACATGTCTAGTATGTAATTTCCCGACCCCTTCCTTTTCTAAATGAACACACTCACTCAATGTGTTCAGTCATAATGGAAGCATAATAAACTGTGTTTACTATGCTTCAGTTTGTGAATGAATGGGAAGCCGCTCAGAACAGAACACTTCCCATTCATTCCCTGTCCAGTGCAGCTAAGGCTGCAGAGAAAGGCATGTGTGCTTGAGCTTTGGGGTGCACACCCCCCAATGCAATAGGCTGCGCACACTTATGTTGGTAAGGTTGAATAAAGACACTGGTCCACCCAGTTCAGTCTGAAGGAGTGTGTGTGTCTACTGTTTTCCATATCACTGTGTATTGCATTTGCTAGGAAACATATAGAACATTTTTTTAAGTTATCTACACTCCCCACTGACACCACCAACTGTGGAAGGGAGTTTCACAGCCTTACTGCCCAACAGTAAAGAACCTCCTGACAGGGCTGGTGCAAGAACTTTTGACACCCTAGGCAAAATCTAATTTTTCCGCCCCCCATTGGCTCCACCCCTGACTGCACCCCCTTTGCCCTGCCCATGTGAAAGGAGGTGGCACTCTACAGGAAGCATCAGCTCTGCTTCCTCTAGCGCTGACTCCAGTGCTGCACTGCGCCTCTAATTACACTACCGGTCTGCCTGAGACTGAGTTAAATACATGCTGCAGCAAACCAGTGTCCGGGCGCCCCTAGGCAGCAGTGCGCCCTAGGCGGTTGCCTAGCTTGCCTAGTGGTAGCACCGGCCCTGCCTCCTGAGCAGTTTAGGATTGAACTGCTTCTTGTCCAGCTTCATTGTGTAGCTGCATGTCATTTTAGAGACCAAAGATTAAAAAGTTTCCTTCCTATACTAGAGTCAATGTTTAAACATTTGTATATTGTGGTCATTTCTCCTCTCAAAGCGGTTGTATACCCGCACAAATTTTAAACCTGTAAGGCAAAAGGCATAATGAGCTAGTATGCACCGCATACTAGCTCATTATGACATACCTACCTTAGAACTAGGCGTCGGCAGCTGTTCCTGGTCCACGCCGAGGGAGCTGATATTTCCCCTCGGCCTGTCTTCCGGGTCCACGGCTCCGGAGCTGTGAGTGGCCGGAGCCGCAATGTCGTCTCTCCCACGCGTGCTTCTGTCGGACCTTCAGCCGGACCTTCACAGCACACGTCAGCGGCTGCATGCAAAGTGAATATCTCCTAAACCGTACAGGTTTAGGAGATATTAATTTTACCTACAAGGTAAGCCTTATTATAGGCTTACCTGTAGGTAAAAATACAAAAAAAGGGTATACAACCGCTTTAAGCATCTCTTCTCCGGGGAGAATACGTTTAATGCTTGTAGTCGTTCCTCATAACTAAAGGTTCTCCAGTTCCCTTATTAGCTTTGTCGCCCTGCTCTGGACTCTCTCCAGTTCCAGCACATCCCTTCTGAGGACTGGTGACCAGAACTGGACGGCATACACAAGATGCGGTTCCGGCTGTCCAGATAACTTGATCTTCTGGCCCTTGTCCAGCATAGTTTTCTTACAACTACTGATCCTGTCTAAATCCCCACTCTGTCCATCTTCAACTCCCTGTGTGCTTTGGTATTAATCACCTGTGGTCATTCAACAAATAAATGTCTATTGTGTCAAGTCACTACCCTTTATGTGTTTAGTGAGAAAATTAATTATGTGTTATCTTCTAAAACCATTAAAAAAAAACATAAAAAAATCTGGTCTGGTCTGTTGATAGGATGACATTATTGGCGTGGCAGGAGACATGCATGGTCGCAAAGCGGGAGGTGAGCCGCTTACCTCCCACTGTTTGGTACAGTCATCTACAGGCCACGGACTGCTACCGATCCATGGCCTGGGGGTTGGGGACCCCTGCATTAGCCAGCTCTTGTTAGGACATGCAGCCCGGCGGCCCTGGCCCACTGGGCCAATGCCCGGTGTGCCCTATGGCCAGTCCAGCCCTGTCTTTAGTATTCAAAGAGAAAAATACGCAGGAGAACTTTGGCAAGTCCAAGAAGCCATTATACTAACTCACGTCCATTATCCTTATGTATGCCTTCAGCTTTCCTTTGGTGGTAAACATTTGTAAACTGTGACACCTGCAGCTACATGAACAAGGTGGAGCAATGCATAAAATAGCAATAAATTTATATAATAGATGTTCTGCCTCGGCACACCTGCATGACTGCACGTAAAGGATGTGATATAAGCCAAGCCACCAAATACATCTAATTAGCAGTATTTGTATAAGTGTGCATTAATGAGAAGCGGATTTCATCACAAGGTAGTTTAATTAGTATTAATTAAACATAATTACATCTGTTAAAGAATAATGCAGAGACGTTCTGAGAAATTTATAGTTGTGCACAACTGTACACAGAATTTTAAACAAAAGGATAAAAAAGACAGATTGTGCTTTCTAGTACCTTTATATTGGCAGGGACTCCTTAGTCCTTACCTAACCCCATGGCTACACACACATGCAAAGACATGATCACACGCGGTGGTGGCTAAATGGTTCTGAATTTAAATGCCTACAAGAATACTAGAAAAACAGAGTGTGTATCTTCTTCCATAGCTGTAGTTTCATTATTGGTCAGGTTACATGTAACACACGAGAATCCTAAAACCAAAATTCATCGAGAGAGAGTTGAGAAACCCGTTATAAAATGTGGCTCAATTTGGAAAAATTCCTTCCTGATTCCAAAGGCAATTGGATAACTCGTTGAACCAACATTCTCTTGTCCCTTAAAAATATTAGCAGGTGTTAATATTTTTTGCCTTTCTGCTGACACCCGCCAGCATCCGATCTGATCTTTTTCCATCTGAGAGCCCCATAGAGAACAGCGGTGCTGTGTCTGTGTCCACCCTGCATAGGGGAGCAGACACGGACCTGTCATCCACCTGCTCAGTGGGAAGATCCCCTGCTGAGCAGCTGGATGTGGACTACGGACAATGCCCTTGTGAAACCAGCCTAACCCAAGCTTCTGAATAAGGATGAGCTCAGGCGTGTTCGCACAGCCCATGTGCAGAGCCCGCCAGGAAGTCAGCACTGCGCTGCGTTAATTACAGGCGATGAGACATTTCTCGATCTGTGCAGCCACGCATCGGGACAATGTCTCACTGCCTGTGATTAGTGCAGTGCCGACTTCCTGGCGGGCTCTGCACGTGGGCTGTGCGAACACGCCTGAGCTCATCCTTACTTCTGAATAATGCCGCGTACACACGAAGGGACATTCCCGCGGGATTGTCCGCTGGACTCGAGTCTGCCGGACAGTCCGATCGTGTGTGGGCCTTCGACTGACTTTTTTTCCCAAAAGTCCGGCGGACTAGGTTTTAAGTTTTGTTTTAAAATTATCCGCTGGACTTGGCAGTCCGGTGGACAATACGGCCGTGTGTAGTATGGTCCGGCGGACCAAAAAGGACGCATGCTCAGTAGCAAGTATTTTTCTAGTATTTTTCATTTTCTAGTCCCCGCGTACGTGCTGTACGTCATCGCGTGAACCGCCGGACTTTTAGCGTGATCGTGTGTGGTGAAGTCCGTTCGCTTTCAAGTCAGGCGAAGCCCAGCTGGAAAGTCCGGCGGTTTGTCCGCTTGACTAGGCCCGGCGGACAAAGTCCCTTCGTGTGTACGCGGCATAAGACTAAAGCCTTGTAAACACGGTACAATTGTTGGCAGGGGATTGTCTGTTGACAGACTGTTGTCCTAAAATCTTACCGTACGCTCCTTTTGACAATTGTTGTTCAACTTTCGGCCAACAAATGTTAGGCTAGTAAATTTTTGGCGGACAACAGTTTGACATCAGATTTTCCAGTACACAAATCCTTACATCAATTGCCCCCACCAGCAACATAAGATGCATCCAATACTCCCCATTACTCTTCTATTACTACATTCTCCCCTATGAGAGCCAGCAGCAGGCACTATGTGCAGCTGCTGGCTCTCAATCCTTGCTCTAGTCCCAGCTGACATCAAGATCCAGACATTTTTAAAAAAAATTGTGGGATAGGTAGTTTAATACCACTTAGATATTTATACAGCAGCTTAGATTGAGGGGGTTTAGGGTAAAGCAGCCACCACTATTCGCATGCACCTTTCATTCCAGTGGCTACTTGAATCTGGTGTATGCAGCTAAATGAAGGAGGTCTTAACCTTAAAAACTGGAAAATTGTACTCACTGAAGATCGACTAGAGTTTCCATTTTGATTCACAGCTTTTTTTTTTAATAAGAAAATAGATTCACAGCTTTAGCCTAGGTTCACATCGGTACGATTTGGCATGCGACTTCGCTTGCCAAATAGGTGGCTATTGCCAGCAATGGCACAGTCTAAATCGTTGTGACGACGACTTTGCGGCGCCGTACCGATTCCCAAAAGTAGTTCCTGTACTACTTTTGGCGACTTTGGGCAGCGATTTGTATAGACATCTGTATAGGAACTCGCACATATGTCTGTCAAATCACCCCTGAAGTCGGACTGCATTGCCGGGTTAAAATTGCGCGAGTTCAGCTGAACTTGCACGATTTCTAACCCGCAGCAATGTGAACCTGGGCTAAAGACTCATACGCTCGATCTGATTGTTGGCAGGGGATTGTCTGTTGACAGACTATTGGCCTAAAATCTGACTGTTAGTACCCTCCTTTTGACAATTATTGTCCAACTTTCTGCAAACAAATGTTGGATGGCAGGCTAGTAAATTTTCGGCCGACAACGGTCTGTTGTCAGATTTTCTGATGGTCAGTACACAAGTCCATCACAAAAAAGTACAAACACGCATGCTCGGAATCAATGCTCATCAAACATTAGCAGAAGGGGCCCAAAGGGTGGCGCTCAAGAGCTGAAATTCCTCGTAGTACGTCACTACGTTCGTGTTTGTGGCACGACAATTGTCTACCATTAGTATGCAAGACAAGATCCTGGCACACGCCCCTTTGACAAATAAAAATCAGTTTCTTGTGGATGATACCAGCAGCGTGCAACCCTCCTTTTCAGACTTGCATCATCTGCTACAGTAATGTAAGTGGGCTCCGCGCCGTGCTACACCTGCCCTTGATAGCTTTAGTTTAAAGTTATTACTAAAACCAGTAATAATTTAATGCAGAGGCAATTATTTATTATGATAAAGAAGAGTACATTTATGTAGTCTTACGGATACAACCGGCCCTTTGAGAGCAAGCATAATGCTGATGTGGCCCAGGATCTAACTGAGTTTGACACCCCTGGTGTAATGGGATCACTGACAGAACAAGAATCAGCTGCATAGGAAAACAGGCTGAAAATAACCCCCAAAATCAGATTACTCCATCCATGCTGAGCAGCGTGAATGGATGAGTCTCCCACTGCAAATATTGTATTTTGATAGCTGGCAGTGCCCCCTGGTAAAACACCTGAGCGACTACATCCGATTGGATGAAGATATTGTGCAGCCAACAATTTTCTGATAAGTTTTTTAATCAAAGGATGTTGGTTGGATGGGGGCCGAAAGCGCGACCAATGGAGCAAACTTCTGCTGGTTCATCAGAAACCAGACTAAATTTGATCAGTGTATGACCGGCTTAAAGCGAAGTTCCGCCAAAAAAAAAAAAAAAATGAAAGTCAGCAGCTACAAATACTGCAGCTGCTGACTTTTAAAATATGGACACGCTACTGTCCAGGGCCCCCGCGGTGTCCTCACCCAAAGCCGATTCTATCGCCAGAAGTGGGAGCAAATACTTGTATTAGACAGGTATCTGCTCCCCCCTGAAAGGTGCCAAATGTGACACCGGAGGGGGGGGGGGGGGGGGAATATAAGCGGAAGTTCAATTTTTGGGTGGAACTCCACTTTAAAGTATAACTAAAGGGAATAGTTTTTATTACAATTTTTTTAACATAATACAGACATTTATGCTTAAATATTCATTAGAAAATTTTTGAAACAAGGATGCATTATCCAATATTATCCAATATCCAATATTATCAGTGACCCTGATCAATTAAACATAAACAAAACATAATAAGAAGAAATTATAGCGTGGTTAGAGAGACTTTACTGTCTCCCGGCAGCATCCTTTTATGATATAATAAAACCAATAGCAAGAAAAGTGAAAAATAAAAAGGAAAGAAAAAAAGAAAGAATCAGAAAGAGTAGAGCAGAGTAGGGTGGGTCCCCTTAACCCGGACCTTCTCTCACAAAATAGCCCAGTATTCAGGGAGCCTGGAGATAAGCATAGTTCCCAACTGTCCCTGATTTCGAGGGACTGCCCTGATTTGGAGCAATGTCCCTCTGTCCCTCTTTCCCCCTTATTTGTCCCTCATTTTGGTCTGATCTATATAGTTGTATATAAAATTCACTTTTTATCTTTCAAAAAGTGTTTCCCAGTGCTAAATCTTTTATTCAGTTTCTAAATTGCTGAATTTGTACATTTTAACCTCTTCCCACCCTCCCATCTCTTGTTCCGGGCCGCCCTCATTTGACGTGATTTCCTTCTCTGGCCACTAGGGGGCGTGCGCACACGGCATCACTGGGGACCCGATGCGCGTGCCCAGCGGCCGCGATGTCCGCCGGGCACCTGCGATTGCCCAGTAACTGAGCAGGAACGTGGATCTATGTGTGTAAACACACAGATCCACGTCCTGTCAGAGGAGAGGAGACCGATGGTGTGTCCCTTGCACATAGGGACACCGATCGGTCACCTCCCCAAGTCAGTCCCCTCCCCCAACAGTTAGAATCACTCTCATTGGGAACATATTAACCCCTCGATCACCCCCTAGTGTTAACCCCTTCCCTGACAGTCACATTTACACAGTAATCCATGCTTTTTCATAGCACGGATCGCTGTATAAATGTGAATGGTCCCAAAAATGTGTCAAAAGTGTCCGATATGTCCGCCGCAATGTCGCAGTCATGATAAAAAATCGCAGATCGCCGCCATTACTAGTAAAAAAATTATAATAATAAAAATGCTATAAATCTATCCCCTATTTTGCAGACGCTATAACTTTTGCGCAAACCAATCAATATACGCTAATTGCGTTTTTTTTTTTACCATAAATATGTAGAAGAATACGTATCGGCCTAAACTGAGGAAAAACATAAAAAAAAAAATAAAGAAAATTGGATATTTATTATAGCAAAAAGTAAAAAATATTGTGTTTTTTTTTAAACTTGTCACTCTTCTTTTGTTTATAGCGCAATAAATAAAAACCGCAGAGGTGATCAAATACCACCAAAAGACAGCTCTATTTGTGGGAAAAAAATGATAAAAATGTAATTTGGGTACAACGTTGCATGACCATGCAATTTTCATTCAAATTGCGACAGCGCTGAAAGCTGAAAAATGGCTTGGGCAGGAAGGGGGTGTTCGTGCCTGGTAGGCAAGTGGTTAAAAGTCAATATAAAGGAATAGTAGGGTAAAAAAAAGCCCTTGTAGATTTAATAATTTTGGGGTTAATTTTCCTTTAAGTGGGTGTGGCAGGGGGCGTGTTCTATACCTACATATGTTTGTTAGTAGGTGTCCCTCATTCCATCTCAAAATGTTGGGAGGTATGGATAGTCAATCCAGGGATTCCACACTTTTTCAAACTTAGCTTGCTTACCTCGTCGAATACTAGCCAATTTTTTATTTAACATAAACCAGGATATTTTGTGTTTCACCAAGGTAACATTGATTATATAAAATCTGCAATTCAACCTAAAAATTAACCATAAATAGGGTAAATCAGTAGCGCTAGTGTAAAAAGTGATAAATATGTACTATACAAATAAATGCATAATGTGCAAGTATATAAACAGTGCTATATAAATATCAGAGTGTATAAATAATACTAAATAAATAACTCAACGTATAATTCAATAGCAAACGGTGTGTCTGTTTCACCCAGTGACAAGTGAAAAAAGTTCATAAATGTGAAGTAAAGTCCAGACTGTAAATAAAAATAAAAACTAGGTGATTTTCCAAGTGTCTTCAAACAAAGTTTCAAACTTGAATCTTCAAACTGGCTTGAATCTGCCACCACACCACTTGTTTGTGATCACACTCCCTCTGAAAGGCCCACTCACCAGCTCGCGATGCCTCACACTCTCGTGTTTTGGCAGCAGCGTGTTTTACCCACTTCAGGGGTTAATGTAGGACATCAACTTGCTTAATCCATTTAGCTCTCAATGCGGTTCCATATGCAAAATAATGAATAAATACTCCACATAGTGTGAAAAAGTATAACACAATTTATTCACTGTTCACAAGCACTTCAATGGTCAAACTCACATTTCAAAAATTAAAAACAAGCCTCCAATCCAAACACGGCAAAACCAAACAACGCTGATATACAAGTGGGCTGCGGTCTCGGCGGACCAAAAATATCTCACCACCCTCCAAAAGTAAGTCTCTGGTGGTAGTGAATTTAGAAAACAAAGTGGCGTTATATATAAGTACAATCTTTTACTTGCTCTGTAGCCTCTGAACGAGATTGAGATTCCGTAGATGTCTGTGGATCTCCTCCAGCAGATTAGTAAAAATACCCGTTTTGGCTTCTCTAGGTATATTTTGTCCCATTAATGAGTAGATCAAGTTGAATATCCTGATCCAGAAATGTCGGACCTTTGGACAAGACCACCAGACATGATACATATCTCCTTCCTGTCCGCATCCCCAAAAGCATAGGGGTGAAGTAGCAGGGTATAATTTTTCTAGCCTTGTAGGGACAAGGTACCAGCGCAATAGCACCTTGTAATTTGCCTCCACCAATGAGGTGTTGAGTATGCTTTTGTGCACCATGGTCAACCATTTCGTCCACACCTCCTCCTCAACTATTTCCCCTAGGTCCGATTCCCATTCCGTTTGTTGGAAGGTTTTAAAGGCAAAACTTTTTATTTAGTTTTGGATAGAGTGGAGATGGATCAGAACACTTGTCAGTTTTTATTGCTGTCTCTGCCCCTGTTGAGGAGATTCACCCTCTCGATTTGTCCAGTTTACCATTATCATTGAAAGTGAAAATAAAAGTAAATCACAAATTTTAGGTTATCCCCCCAAAACAGTAATAGAAGGGAAATCTTCCAATGGGGACACTAGTTCTGGTGACCTCAGGGGCCCCAATGTCTTGGTTGAGCGGTTGTTCTGCTGCACAGTACCCAGGGGGGTCACTCAGTGAACACAACATTTTTCTTAACCACATCAATACCGGGCACTTTCGTCCCCTTCCTTCCCAGACCAATTTTCAACTTTCAATAAGAATTGCGCGGTCAAGCTACACTGTACCCAAATAACATTTTTATCATTTTGTTCGCACAAATAGAGCTTTCTTTTGGTGGTATTTATTCACGACTCCGTTTTTTATTTTTTGCGATATAAGCGAAAAAAAAAGCGGAAATTTGAAAAAAAAAATATATTTTCTTTATTCTATTTTAAAAGAAATCCAATAAAATCTAATTTTGTCATAAATTTAAGTCAAAATGTATTCTGCTGCATGTTTATAATAGTGTATAATAATTGGTTTGTGTGATCACTGACATATGTGTGCAAATGATCATTGGGACATGTGATTTTACTGTTATATATGTGGGGGGACATGTGTTTTGGGGACATGTGTGTTTACTTTGTGTGTTTTACATTGTGGGGACAGCTCATACTTACTGATCCCCAGCCGGCTGCAGAGATCTGCTCTCCTCTCCTCACCGACAACTTCCGTGTGAGGAGAGGAGAGCCAATCGCCTAGCAACCAGCTCTCTGTTTATATCACATGACGGCTGTGATTGGACACAGCCGTCATGTGATCAGGAGGGCCAATTACAGAGCCCTCCTGCCGATCTGACATGCGCCGCGTCCGAGTGACACGAGTGCATCGGGATCGTGCCGCTGCGTGTGAACGCGCGCGTTCCCCCTACTTCTGAGGGACGTTCCTGAACGTCCACTCAGGAGTGAGCGCCCACCCGGCCGTACATATGCAGTGGCCGGGTGGGAAGTGGTTAATGAATGCAAGGCACTCTAGGATTCGATGAGGTGACGATTGTGACATCACTGATCCACCTCTCCACTTCCTCCAATCAAAAAACACTCTTTGCATTACTTGAGGAAAATGCAAGGTATTCTCTGAATGATGCCTGTGCCAAGCAAGCAACCTCTTGTAGTTATTATCATAGCTCATAACTGTCCCTGATTTCGAGGGACTGTCCCTGATTTTGAACAATGTCCCTCTGTCCCTCTTTCCTCCTCTGTTGTCCCTCATTTTGGTCTGATCTATATAGTTGTATATAAAATACACTATTTATCTTTCAAAAAGTGTTTCCCAGCGCTAAAACTTTCATCCAATTTCTAAATTGCGGCATTTGTAAATTTCGAAACCCAATAAAAAGGAATAGTAGTGGTAAAAAAAAAAAGCATTTGTGGGTTTAACTAATCATTTTTTCCCCATAATTCTCCTTTATGAGGGCGTGGCGGGGGGGGGGTGGGGCCTATAGCTAGCTACATGCTTTTGCTAATAGGTGTCCCTTGTTCCCATTTCAAAAAGTTGGGAGGTATGTATTATGAAGCAGGGCAGCCTCTCGGCACAGGACCTGGAACACAGCAATACATTTATTTTCTCTTGGGGTTAGATATACTATAAATTCTCAGTTTCCTCCTTGACAGGAATTGGCAGGAGCAGAGCACGACCTGAACATGTCAAAAACAATATATATACAAGGAACTCTAGGTTTGGAAAAACAAAGTTTGTTGAAATATCTTACATCAGAGTGCTAGATGCAAAGAGCCTATAAGTATACGGTGTTCCAGCTGTCATAATGAAGACTGGTTTAACTCTTGCTTCTCCGCAGTTCAGTTCTCTCCTATACACCAAACTGCTGCCAGGAATAAAATGAAGAGTGACTTGTCTTTTATGCCGCGTACACACGGTCGGAATTTCCGATGGAAACAGTCCGATGGGAGCTCTTCATCGGATTTTCCGACCGTGTGTATGCCCATCGGTCTTATACTGTCGGAATTTCCGACGGACTTTGGATTGAGAACCTGTTCTTAATTTTTCCGACGGAAGACCTTTCTATCAGATATTACGATCGTGTGTTTGCAATTCCGACACGCAAATTTCCGACGCATGCTCGGAAACAATTCGACGCATGCTCAGAAGCATTAAACTTCCCTTTTATAGTGCAGTCGAACGTGTTGTATGCCGTGGTGTTATTGACCGTCTAAATTTGGTGTGACCGTGTGTAGGCAAGACAGTTTGAGCGAAATTCCTTCAGAATACCGATGGGAAAACCATCAGAGCTTTTTCCGACAAGAATTCCGACCGTGTGTACGCGGCATTAGGCCTCATTCAGACAGGTACTGACACCCACAGAGCCTGTGTAGGCAGCCCATTTATGTCTATTGGGACACAGAGACTTTAGGGTCATGGCCAATCATCCCAATTTGACAACCATATGGGTGCACAGCCCCAAACACAGACAGTCTCACTTGCACCCGCACAGCTGTCAAATCGGGGCAAACATCAGTTTTTTGAATGACTGTCCCTCATTTGGAACAAAGTCCCTCTGTCCTTTTTTCCTCTTCATTTGTCCCTCATTTTGGTCTGATCTGTATAGTTGTATATAAAATGCACTATTTATCTTTCAGAAAGTGTTTTCTCGGTTGTAAACCTTTCATCCAATTTCTAAATTGCTGCATATGTAAATTTCAAAAGCCAATATAAAGTAATAGTAGAAGTAAAAAAAAAACACTGATGGGGGGTGTCCTATGCTACATATTTTTGCTAATAGGTGTGCCTCGTTCCCATCTCAGAAAGTTGGGAGGTATGGGATATGCTTTAACTCCCCCACCCCAGCAACACACATACATATTAGTGGTGCACAGAAATGAAAATGTTGGTGCTGAAACCGAAATCGAAAATTCAGGATGCACAAAAAATTACAGTTTTAAAAAAATATTTTTTTTTTACATATAATTGTATTATATTCAACTTTTATATTAACCACTTCCATAGTTCTATGACCTCCGCAGATGGGATCTCCCATCCTGGGCGGGCGTCATATGACGTCCTCGGCTTCTTGTGTCCCTTGGGCACAGCCCATCCCAGATCTGTGTAAAGAGCCAATAAAAAAAAATGGCTCCTTACCACGTGACTGGCTGTGTCCAATCACAGCCGGCCACATGCACTGTCCACGTGCACGGCGCTCGTGCACGCCCCTCAGGGACGAGGCTTGTCATCCTGACACAGCCCAACCCTGATCACGGTAAAGATCTAATGAAATTGTCTCTTTACCATGTGGCTGTGTCCAATCACAGCCGGTCACAGAATGGCAACAAACCACGGTAACGAGATGTTACCGGGTTCTCCTCCTCACACACCGATCGTGGAGATTGGAGATTGCGGTAACATTTTGTTACCGTTTACAGTACACACCAACACACACTGATTGCCCCCCCCCCCCCACTAATAAAGAGGACCTGTCATCAGCCATCAAAGTACCTGTCAAATTGGTGAAAATTAGATGTGTAATTTATGGTCCTAGAACGCCTGAAGGAACTTCTCCAATGTTGGACCTCTCTATGTGGCCAGGCTGTGTAAAAGTCTCACACGTGGTATCGCCATACTCAGGACGAGTAGCAGAATATATTTTGGGGTGTTATTTTTTGCTATGTGTTAGAAATATCTTCTAAATTGACAATTTTGTGTAAAAAAAATGGTTTTCATTTACTTTCCACGTTTTCTGAAGACTTATGGAGAAAAATGAACCGTTCAAAAGACTCATTATGCTTCATAGAATATACGTTGGGGTACTGTGTGAATCAGTGGTTTGTTACATTATGGGGATGTAGCAACTGTATGAACACAGCCACAGGTCATAATTTGACAGGTGTGTGGATGGAGGTGTATGGCCTCCAAACACTGACAGTGTGTATTTGGGGCCACTCAACCACACACTTACCAAATTAGGACCTGAGGCTGTGTTCATACTGTTCACACTGTATAGGCCAGAGAACCCATGCGAATGAGTCCTTTATGATTTAAATTATTTTTTATGAGATATCATCATTCTGACATCTCACCTTTGAGACAAGGAAAGGAATTGAGGACAGATTCTTTAATTCCTTTCTCTGTAGCCTCAGATGGATGCACTGAAGAATAATGAACAGGAAACAGAGGCTTCTGTTCATTCATAAACTGTTTATTATGCTGAGTTATGAATGAACACAGAGAGTGATCAGTACATATCACTCACTGTGTCCATTAAGAAAAGGAAGAGGTCGGTAAATGACATATCTTCTGCTCCCTTTCACTGCTCTCCACCCTAAACATCCCCATGTTACCCTCAGCAGCCAGTGGGACAGGGAAGCCTGCAGGAAAGGGGAAGGGAGCCAGGGCACACAGGGGGGCAAAGAGCAGAGGGAATCAGATGTGGGCAGGACAAAGAGGGGGATCAGTGTTGGGGGGTGGGGGGGCAGTTACAGGAACAATGCCCTAAATATGTCTCTCCCTGCAGCAGCTGAAATCTAGCGGGAAGGAGAGGGTGAAAAGCTTGCTTTTAGCTGCTGCAGAAAGCTGCAGAGGGCATCATACTGTAATTGGTTCTCGTCTGTCTGCTGCACTAATTCCCTTGCTGTCTGGGCCCCCATGTGTGCCTGGGCCCCCTACAAGAAGATACATACACAAAACAATAATGATACAGTAAGTAGCGTTCCAATATTTACTTTAAGCACCAACTCAAAATGTATGCGTGGTCGCTGTAACCAGATATACCATAATTACTGCATGGATAATAGAAGAGGGAATTCCTTATTACTCCAGAATATTTGTGCACCGAATGCTCCCTGATAACAGTGCGCCTAAAGGAATTCTATTTGAACGACTGTAATAACCAACTCAAACTGAAGATGTCATAAAGTTCATTCACTGAAGACTGATGTGGCATATATGTTATACAGAGCATTAATGTCCAGTTATATGAGGAAATTATTATGTGAACACCTTTGCTATGAATGAGAATTGCAAGCAGGAATGATCAAAATAGATGTCACTTGGCATTTTAGGGTGCAAACAAACTGAAAAATTATGAAAAAAAAACATCAATTGCAGCCTCACTGTACCAATTGCAGCCACTGTACCATGAAATGCAGCCACTGTGACCATCAATTGCCGCCACTGTGCCATCAAACGCAGCCACTGTGCCATCAAACGCAGCCACTGTGCCCATCAAACGCAACCAATTGCCACTACTGTGCCCATCAATTGCTCCCACTGTGCCCATCAATTGCCGCCACTGTGCCCATCAATTGCTCCCACTGTGCCTTATCAAACGCGGCCACTGTGCCATATCAAATGCTGCCAGTGTGCCCCCTGCCGGCCCGCCGTCTGCACTTACCTGGGCCGTCCCGTCTTTGCCTCTGCCTCACGTCTCGGTACTTGCTCTGCACAGCTGTTGATGAACCCTTGGCTTATGTCCCGGCTGTGCTTCTAGCTACTGATTCAGTGTCACGGAACTCCTGTCTTCAGTTCCGGTCCAGCGCTCTCAAGTCACCTGGTTCCTGCCAAAGTACAGCCAGAGTCATCTGCCACATCTGCCCTCGTGCCACTCTGTGTCCTTCACTCCCTGTCATCACTACCAGGGGTGTTGGACAGGAGGTGCAAGAGAAGCCCCCTCTACAGCTTGAACTCCACCAGGTATGTGACACATACCTTGGGCACGCAGTGGTACAATCTGTCACCTGCTGTGCCCACTGGACACAGCAGAAGACCACTTGTTGTAGCGGGCCAGCCCTGGTACCATGTAGTCGCTGTAAACTAATTACAGTGATCACCTGACAGTTATACACATTGAATAGCTTTCATTCATAGACATTAATTTTGTACTATTGTGATGATCTCTGTGATTGGTCACAGTGATCACATGGTACAGACAGGGCCAATCACAATTCATCTGTACCATGTGATAGCTGTGGCCAATCACAGCTATCACAATAGTAAATAATGAATGGCTATGAATGAATAGATAAACACAATAAAAATCTCTCCTGCGCTCAGGTGTCTAGTTCCTCAATGCGTGATGTAGCCAGCTTCATACAGTAATGCCTACCATCTTGCAGCCCTCCTCAGAATAATGGGTATTTATACACTAAAAAAAAAAAGAAAAGAAGGAGGGCTCACCGACCTAGCGCATTACCACAGATAAAGCTTTATTCAAGTATAAAACAGCAAAATATATACTCACAAACGAGTATTGATAGAAGGCATAAACAATAGAGCAGATCCACTGTTCTGAACACAGACAAGCCAGGACCTGACGTCGAGAGGATCAAACAATACCTCAAGATGGCTGGCGCGTTTCGGGGGAGAACCCCTTTCCTCAGAGCCTAAAAGGGGTTCTCCCCGAAATGCAGAACCCTGCACAGATGTCTGTGAAATCGCAGCCGAAATCAGGACTGACATGCGAAATCATGCGAGTTCAGCTGCTCAGTGTGAACCTGGGCTGAATAATCATTTAATTTAATTCCCCCACCCGCTTTTCATAGTGAAAAAAATTGCAATAAGCGTATATTGATTGGTTTGCACAAATAGTCTTATAGCGTCTACAAAATCGGGAAAAGATTTATGTCAATTTTTTTTTTTTTACTAGTAATGGCGGCGATCTGCGACTTTTATCGGGACTGCGACATTGCAGCGGACAGATCGGACACTTTTGATACTTTTTTGGGACCAGTAACATTTATACAGAGATCGGAGCTAAGAATAGCCACTGATTACTGTAAAAATGTCACTGGCAGGGAAGGGGTTAACATTAGGGGGCGATCAAGGCGTTAGATGTGTTCCCAGGGGGGGTTTCTAACTGTGGGGGTATGGGACTGACTGGGGGAGGAGACAGATCGTTGTTCCTACTTAGTAGGAACACACGATCTGTCTCCTCTCCCCTGACAAAACCGGGATTTGTGTGTTCACACACACAGATGCACGTTGTCGTTCTGTCAGGTGCCCGGCGGACATCAGCAACGGCTTCGATGACACGCCATGGGTGCGCACGCCTGCTATAGCGTCTTAAAGAGCCGACGTAAAGCTATGGTGATTTGCACAGCCGTGCCAACCTGCCGCAGTATGACTGTGGTGGCTGGTCGGCAAGCGGTTAATGTGCTCTGCTTATGGAGGGTAATAAAATAGAATTTTAAAAAGTAGATTACAGAGCTATTAAAGTGTTACTAAACCCAGAACCTGCATTCACTATATCTGGTCTCCCACAGTACACAGAACATGGAAATGCAATTATTTTAGTAAATATAAACTGATAAATAATTTTTTTCAACAGCAGTATATAGCAGTCTTGTGACTTGTATCAGTTACTAGTAAAGCTTGTAGGAGGGGTTTTCATTCTCCCCTGATGCTCTGTTTGGACTGGACTGTACTGATCACATGCACACTTTCAATAAAATAAAATAAAAAACTCTCTAGCAATACACATCAAACTGAGCATGTGCAACCCGTCCCCTGGCTCTGTAAATATCAGGTTATATGTTTGTGGACAGTGGAAGAAGAGGAGGATCAGAGAAGACAGGATCAAATGGCCTTATTACACAATGCAGAGGATTAACCCTTTAGGTTCCACAGTGAGTATAGCAAGCATGCTTTACTGCATATACAGACTGATTTTACTGTTGTGTTTTTAGTAACACTTTAAAGTGGGGTGCCCCCTAAAAAAAATTTTTTTAAAGTCAGCAGCTACAAATACTGCAGCTGCTGACTTTTAATAATCGGACACTTACCTATCCCAGGGTCCAGTGAAGCCGGTGGAACGAAGCCCCCCCTCGTTCCCCGCTCCGCTTGCGGCGCCGGCATTCTTACCGTGGGCACCCAGCTGTGGCTTCACAGCCGGGCACCCACTGCGCATGCGTGAGCGGCACCGCGCGCCGTCATACGGCGCTCAGTCATCTGGGACACGTGACAGGTCCCAGATGACTGTGCGGCGCCGAGGGGAAGTGATGTCAGTGCCGGGCACTGAAGGTGGCAGACTACGAGGGACCCCCTAGCAACAGGCATTTAGAGGTGAGTAAAAACTAATTTTTTTTCCAATTATTTTTTTTTTTTTATGATTTTTAAGCAATTTTTTTTTTGGTGGCAACACCACTTTAAGTAATGGATGTGCATGGATTATTTTTTAAGAATATTGTTTAGTGTCACTTTCTTTTTTGTTTTGGTTCATCTTCTTTGTTAATTTTTTGTTGCGTCATACCAAAAAATACCAGAAAAAAGGACACGTGTTCTCTGTATAATTATGATCTCTGTTAGTTCAGCGCATTTACAGTAGCTAGAGAAATTCTTTGTTGAACCCCTGACAATACAGATCCTCCTTTGTTCTAAGGACATGACACTGGTGCATATAGCAATCCACAAGGTTATACAAAAGTTCAGCGATACTACATTATATTTACCTGTCACTCGCCTGGATTAATCTTACGTAAACAGAGAAAAAAACATTGTCGTTGTCAAGGTTATATAGCTTCAAACGAAATATTTTCTATTATCTATATACATCAGCCCATGTTCCAAAGTGATAAATTCCAGAACATAATGAATTGATGTGACCGGGGTTACTGTCGAAACTGCCTGAATAAGACGATGTGTGTGATTGGGGGTAGGGTTATAGTGAAGCTATCCTTTTCCCCAAGCAAATAAACACAGTGGCACCTCTATAATCCGTTCTATCATCTGCTTCAAAAATACTTAACGTCAGCCCTAGCATACTAAAGCCTCGTATACACGATCGGATTGTTGGAAGGGGATTGTCTGTTGGCAGACTGTTTTCCTAAAATCTGACCGTTAGTACGCTCCTTCTCACAATTGTTGTCCAACTTTCGGCCAACAAATGTTGGATGACAGGCTAGTAAATTTTCGGCGGACAACAGATTTCCGTATGGACGGTACACAAGTCCGTCACACAAAAGTCGAAAGTACAAACACGCATGCTCGGAATCAATGCTCACCAAACACGAAATTAGCAGAAGGGACCCAAAGGGTGGAGCTCAAGAGCTGAAATTCATCATAGTACGTCACTACGTTCGTGTTTGTTGGCCGACAATTGTGTACCGTTAGTATGCAAGTCAAGTTCCTGGCACACGCCCTTTTGACAAAAATCAGACGCTCGGTTGGCCAACAATCGGGTTTCGTGTGTACGAGGCTTTAGGCTAGGTTTCCACTATTGCGACCTGAAAGTCGCGTGATTTTGCCGCAATTTTTTACCAGGATTTTGATGCAATGCCTGTGTATTTTTGAGGTCTATGAACCTAAAGTCGCATGAAAGTGAAGCCCGCTGGCAGCTGATGACTCATCGGTTGTAAAGGACGCGGTGGCCGGCTTCCTGACCCGCTCCAAAGCAACCAGCTATATACAGTGAATATAGGAGAAAAAAAACACGCAAACTGCTGCAAAATCGTCGTAAAATTGCGGTACAAAAATGCAGAAAGCACAGCAAAAAGCACTGCAGAAATGCTCAAAAGCAACATGCATAAATGTGAATTGAGCCTAAAGAACAGTAAATTTGCCTTGGGTTCAGATTCATAAAAAAAAAGTTTACATGCTTACAAACGTACTCCATTTGAGTACAAGAGCAGTATGCATCCTAGCAACAGAAGGATGCTAGACAGCTTCCAGTAGGAGTCGCCTGTATCCTAGAAATTCAAGGATGCTAGGTGGCAAAACCTGCCTGTGTCCTAGCAACGGAGGATACTAGGCAGCAATAGTCATCTGCTTTTTAGCAATGGAGGGCATTAGGCAGCAGTAGTTGCCTGCTTTTTAGCATTGGCACCTGGCAGTTTTTCTTTGAGAAGTCACCTACACCCTAGCAATGAAGGCTGCTACATTGCATCCATGAGAAGCCAACTTCGTCCTAGCAATGGAAGGGGCTAGGCAGCTTCTTTGAGAAGCCGTCTTCATCATGGCAATGGATTGCATGAGGTGGTATAATTGGGAAGCCATCTGCATCCTAGAAATGGAGGATCCTTGGTGGCTTCCTTGAGAAGCCACCTGCATTCTAGCAATGGAGTGCGCTAGGTGGCATCCCTAAGAAGCCACCTGCAGCTTTGCAATGGAGGGCAAGGGATGCATCCATGAGAAGCCACTTGCATCATAGCAAAAGAGGGCACAAGGCAGCTTCTTTGAGAAACCACCTACATCCTAGCAATCAATGTCACGCGGTGGCATCATTGAGAAGATTCCTGCATCCTAGCAATGGTAGCTCCTTGTCGCCTTCCTTGAGAAGCCACCTACACTCTAGCAATGGAGGGTGCTAGGTGCAATCCATAAGAAGCCACATGCAACAAAGGGTGATAGGCGGCTTTCTTGAGAAGCTGCCTGCATCTTAGCAATCTTAGCAATGAAGGACCTTAGGTGGCTTCCTTGAGAAGCCACCTACATCTTAGCAACAGGACCATTTAAGCTGTAAGCGTGTAAATGTTTTGTAATGCCCTGTACACACGATAGGATTTTCCGACAAAATACATGTTTTTCTTCCGACGGATGTTGGCTCAAACTTGTCTTGCATACACACGGTCACACAAATCTTGTCAGAAATTCCGAAAGTCAAGAACTCTGTGACGTACAACAAAATTAAGTTCAATAGCCAGTGTGGCTCTTCTGCTTGATTCCCAGCATGTATGGAACTTTGTGAGAGAATTGTGTACACACGATCAGTATTTACGACAACGGATTTTGTTGTTGGAAAATTTGAGATTCAGATCTCAAATTTTGTGTGTCGGAAAATCCAATGGAAAATGTCCGATGGAGCCTACACACGGTCGGAATTTCCAACAACAAGCTTGCATAGAACATTTTCCGTCGGAAAATCCTATCGTGTGTACAGGGCCATAGAGTTACAAACTTACAGAGAGCACTATTTACAAGGGATCTTGCTGCCAGTTTCTGCCAAGATTTTGCATACTTTTTGCATACTTTCATATGGTTGTGCGCATGAAGCCTTACTGATAAAATCTGAAGTGTGCATGAGCCCTAAAGCTACATTCACATCGAAACTCCTGTGTTTAGCTTGTCTAAACCCAGAAAGAGTTGTTTCCCAAAAAGAATTTCAAGTTTCGATCAGTCTGACTACAGAACAGGTTTCTACTTTGGGACCATTTTAAGGCTCTGTTTCCACTACTGCGAGTTGTTATGCGACTTGACACATGTGAAGTCACATGACAAGTCAAAATCCATGTATTTCAATGGTCCCCGTTCTAATTGGTGCGACTTAAGTCTCAGCGGCTACAAAAAGGGTTTTGGTATTACTTTGTTCCGACTTCGGTGCGACTTGTTCTTCCATGGTTCTCACCAGTCGAATGACATTGCATTTAAAATCGCATTTCAAAGTCGCACTGTAAATTACGCAACTTTGGGGTCGCAATAGTGGAAACCTAGCCTAAATGAGCTTTGTCCCAGAGAAGACGGTGGCATTTCTGGATCATGTTCAGATATGGCTTCTTCTTTGCATGATGAGCTTTAACTTGCATTGTCTATGTTCACAGACAATGATTTTTGGAAGTATTCCTAAACCCATGCAGTGATGTCCATCCCAGAATCATGCCTGTTACAAATGCAGTGCAGACTGAAGGCCAGAATATCACAGGCACAGAGACACATGTAGTGTAAATAATTATATATAATGCAATTTTACATTGAGGAACATTTCTGAAATTTTCAACAATTTTTTGACTCAGCTTTTCACAGATTAGTGAACCTCTGCCCAGTGGCGTACTAAGGGGGGTGCGGGGAGGGGCGGGCCGCACCGGGTGCCACACACTGGGGGGGGTGTCAGGCCGGCGCCCCCCTCCGCGATGGAAGTGGTGACAGCGCGCGCCGAGAGTGACAGGCAGCGGCAGTGGTGAGAGGAGGGGGAGGGGGAGGGTGTTCGCCGCTCTCCGCGGCTCTGATTTGTCTCGGCTGTGTCATACAGCCGAGCAGAGTGAAGCCGCCGGCTCCGCCTCCTCCTTGTAGTCTACACGTGTAGACGTGTGTCCCGCGCTGACACTCCAAGGTACGCTGACACTCCAAGGGGGGTCTCCACTGTAGGGGGGGGTTTGTTGAAGGGGAGGTCTGCATTGTAGTAGGGGGGGTCTGCATTGTAGGGGGGGGGGTCTCAACTGTAGGGGGGGTTTGTAGTAGGGGGGTCTGTACTGAAGAGGGGGGTCTGCATTGTAGTAGGGGGGGTCTGCATTGTAGGGGGGGTCTCCACTGTAGGGGGGTCTGTACTGAAGGGGGGTCTGCATTGTAGGGGGGGTCTCCACTGTAGGGAGGTCTGTACTGAAGGGGGGGGTCAGCACGGTAGGGGGGTTGTGCAGGGGGGGGTCTGTATTGTAGGGGGGGTCTGTATTGTAGGCGGGTCTGTGTAACATGCAGGGGGTCCAGAGCTGTTAGGGGGGTGTCTGTGTAACATACAGGTGTCCAGAGATGCAGGTTGCTGTGTAATGTAAAGGGGTCCAGAGGTGCAGGGTGCTGTGTAATGTAAAGGGGTCCAGAGGTGCAGGGTGCTGTGTAATGTAAAGGGGTCTAGAGGTGCAGGGTGCTGTGTAATGTAAAGGGGTCTAGAGGTGCAGGGTGCTGTGTAATGTAAAGGGGTCTAGAGGTGCAGGGTGCTGTGTAATGTAAAGGGGTTTAGAGGTGCAGGGTGCTGTGTAATGTAAAGGGGTCTAGAGGTGCAGGGTGCTGTGTAATGTAAAGGGGTCTAGAGGTGTTGTGTAATGTAAAGGGGTCTAGAGGTGCTGTGTAATGTAAAGGGGTCTAGAGGTGCAGGGTGCTGTGTAATGTAAAGGGGTCCAGAGGTGCAAGGGCTGTGTAATGTAAAGGGGTCCAGAGGTGCAGGGTGGTGTGTAATGTAAAGGGGTGCAGGGTGCTGTGTAATGTAAAGGGGTCCAGAGGTGCAGGGTGCTGTGTAATGTAAAGGGGTCCAGAGTGCTGTGTAATGTAAAGGGGTCCAGAGGTGCAGGGGGGTGTGTAATGTACACAGTAGTGACAAAGAGGTATGCAGGGAGCACAGTGGGGTGTTTTTACGTTTTAAGGTGGGGGGGGGTGCCAGATATAGGATCCGCCCCGGGTGCCAAATGCACTAGGTACGCCCCTGCCTCTGCCCATCTTTACTTTTGAGACACTCTGACTTTCTAAGATGCTCTTTATTAGGGATGAGCCGAACACCCCCCTGTTCGGTTTGCACCAGAACCTGCAAACAGACCTAAAGCTTGTGTGAACTTTAGAACCCTATTAAAGTCTATGGGACTCGAACGTTCAAAATCAAAAGTGCTAATTTTAAAGGCTAATATGCAAGTTATTGTCATAAAAAGTGTTTGGGGACCCGGGGTCTGCCCCAGGGGACATGTATCAATGCAAAAAAAGTTTTAAAAACTGACATTTTTTCAGGAGCAGTGATTTTAATAATACTTAAAGTGAAACAATAAAAGTGCAATATTCCTTTAAATTTCGTACCTGGGGGGTGTGTATAGTATGCATGTAAAGGGGCGCATGTTTCCCGTGCTTAGAACTGTCCCTGCACAAAGTGTAATTTTTGCAGGAAAAAAAGCTATTTAAAATCACTCGCGGCTATAATGAATTGCCGGCTCCCGTAATACAGAAAACAGTCATTGAAAGTCATTGATAAAAAAAAAAAAGCGTCGGGGTCCCCCCAAATTCAATTACCAGGCCCTTCAGGTCTGGTATGGATATTAAGTAGAACCCCGGGTCAAATTTAAAAAAAAAAAATGACGTGGGGTTCCCCCTAAATATCCATTCCAGACCCTTCAGGTCTGGCATGGATTTTAAGGGGAACTCCATGCCAAAAATAAAAAAAATAAAAAAAAGATTCCAGCAGTGGTAATCCACTCTTGCTATCCAGCGACGGTTGGTCTCTGCTCCGGGGTCCAGCGATGGCTGATCTCTTCCGACGTCCTTTAATAAAGGACTTTTCTTTTATTCTTTGTCTGTGTGTTTTTTAACAATTTTTTACACTTTCTTTGTGAAATGGTAGGGGTACTTTTGTACCCCCTTACCATTTAAAACAGGGGGGCGGGATCTGGGGGTCCCCTTGTTAAAGGGGGCTTCCAGATTCTAATAAGCCCCCCGCCCGCAGACCCCCACAACCACCGGTAAGGGTTGTGGGGAAGAGACCCTTCTCCTCAACATGGGGACATGGTGCTTTGAGGGGTCACAGACCCCCAAAGCATCCTCCCAATGTTGAGGGCATGTGGCCTGGTACAGTTCAGGAGGGGGGGCACTCTCTCATCCCCCCCTCTTTTCCTGCGGCCTGCCAGGTTGCGTGCTCGGATAAGGGTCTGGTACGGATTTTGAGGGGGACCCCCACGCCATTTGTTTTTTAATTTGACCCGGGGTTCCCCTTAATATCCATACCAGACCTGAAGGGCCTGGTAATTGAATTTGGGGGGGACCCCCAAGATTTTTTTTATTTTTTATCAATGACTTTCAATGACTGTTCTCTGTATTACGGGAGCCGGCAATTTATTATAGCCGCGAGTGATTTTAAATAGCTTTTTTTCCTGTAAAAATTACACTTTGTGCAGGGACAGTTCTAATCACGGGAAACATGCGCCCCTTTACATGCATACTATACACACCCCCCAGGTACGAAATTTAAAGGAATATTACACTTTTATTGTTTCACTTTAAGCATTATTAAAATCACTGCTCCCGAAAAAACAGCCGTTTTTAAATAAAAATTTGACATTGATACATGTCCCCTGGGGCACAAACACTTTTTATGACAATAACTTGCATATAGGCTTTTAAAATTAGCACTTGAGATTTCTCACATAGACTTTTACAGGGTGGCTTTTCGAATTTGCCGCGAACACCCCAAATTGTTTGCTGTTCGGTGAACAAGCGAACAGGCAATGTTCGAGTCGAACATGAGTTCGACTTGAACTCGAAGCTCATCCCTACTCTTTATATACCCAATCATGTTACTGACCTGTTGCCAGTTAACCTAATTACAGTAGTAAAGTAAAATGTTTTTACAGCTCTTCTTTGTTAGTACCACTTTGCCAGCTTTGTGTTGCCCTGTTCCAACTATTTTGAGACGTGTTACTGCCATCAATTTCAAAATGACCTTTTTTTTTCAATAATAACATTTCTAAGTTTAAATATTTGACATGTTTTCTATAGTAAAATATGGGAGTCTCAAATCATTGCATTCTGCTTTTATATTGATTTTACACAGCGTCCCAATTTTTAGAGTATTGAAGTTGTATACAAAAGATTCAAGTCTATGTGGTTCCCCTGAACCCAGGGGCTGGATTTGAATGGGCTACTTTAGACTTTCACATTAAAATCTCGTCATTAACCACTTAAGGACCGAGCCTCTGATCCATCTGAGATTTGGTGTTTACAAGTTAAAAACATTTTTTTTGCTAGAAAATTACTTAGAACCCCCAAACATTATATATTTTTTCGTTGCAATACTTTGTCACACCGTATTTGCGCAGCGGTCTTACAAGCGCACTTTTTTGGGAAAAAAATACACTTTTTTGAATAAAAAAATAAGACAAAAGTAAAGTTAGCCCAATTTTTTTTATATTGTGAAAGATAATGTTACGCCAAGTAAATTGATACCCAACATGTCACGCTTCGAAATTGCGGAATGGCGACAAACTTTTACCCTTAAAAATCTCCATAGGCGACGTTTAAAAAAATTCTACAGGTTGCATATTCTGAGTTACAGAGGAGATCTAGGGCTAGAATTATTGCTCTCACTATATCCGTCACAGTAATACCTCACATGTGTGGTTTGAACACCGTTTTTCATATGCGGGCGCTACTCACGTATGCATCTACACGCAAGCTCGGCGGGACGGGGTGCATTTAAAAAAATAATAATTCTTATTTATTTTACCTTTTATTTTTTATTTTTACACTGTTTTTTAAAAAATGGTGTCACTTTTATTCCTATTAAAAGGAATGGAAAAATCCCTTGTAATAGAAAAAAAGCATGACAGGACCTCTTAAATATGAGATCTGGGGTCAAAAAGACCCAAAATGCAATAAAAAAACTTGAAAAAAATAAATAAAAAATGTCTGAGCTTTGGGCAGAAGTGTCGTTTTGACGACGCTTCCGCCCTGCAATGGTATGGAGATGGGTGGGGGCCATCTTCCCTTCACTCATCTCCATACCACACATGAAAGAGGACCCCATCGCCTCCGCCACTACCGACAGTTCCGGTAAGCGGCGAAGGGCACCAGAGAGCGACGGGAGGGGAGGGCCCACTCCCACCGCCGATAAAAGTGATCTTGTGGCGAATCCGCTGCAGAGACCACTTTTATCTGAAAGCGAACCGCCCGCTGAAGAAGAGGTTACTGGGGTTATGGTAGCTAGCTGCTGCCATAACAACGACATCCCTCTTCATAGTACCGACGTATAACAACGGCGGTTGGTCCGTAAGTGGTTAAAGAATGTAGAATCCGAGCTCGTAGAAATGTTAGTGGAACTGGCTGTCATGCTGAAGCTCCCACTTTGCTTTCTGAGTGCTTTCTGAGTGACTAACCTGCAGTGAGGAACTCTGACATTTTCCTGACACTCATATACATCATGCATGTTCTGGGTATGCAACTCAAAAAGCTTTGTAGTCAGACACAGCCTGGAATATGTATATTTAGAAGTTGGCTAGCAATGGCTGCCTTGGATACCAAGCCAATGACACATTGAAGTTTGACCCAATACCTTCTTTCCTTTTATAATATTTTCATCCCTGCACAGACAGCAATGTCTATTGCTACATTTTTTGAATTGGGAGTCTGTTTATAACTTTTTTTTGCACATAACTTTCACCAAGAATTCACAAATTTTTCAAATTGAATCTAATTTTAAAAAGTACCCAAAGCCTGGGTAACAATTGTGTGACTCTTACATGAAAACATTTATAAAGACTCTAAAGCCTCGTACACACGATCGGATTGTTGGCCAACAAAACCGTGGACTTTTGTCCGAAAGGCGTTGGCCCAAACTTGTCTTGCATACACACGGCAAGGAATTGACGGACAAAAAACACAAACATACTGATGTACTATGTGTTTTTTCAGCTCTTTAGCGCCACCCTTTGGGCTCCTTCTGCTAATTTCGAGTTAGTAGAAGTTTGGTGAGTGTTGATTCGTGCTTTTCATTTTGCGCTTTTCAGTTTGTTTCTGAGCAACCGGACATGTTGCGGAATCGGAGGAGATAACGTGTTATGTATTATTGGCCTTGGAGTTATTGCTTTGACATAATTTTTTTGGTTGAATAATGATTTGATTTGGTATATTTTCTATATTTTTGGATGCATAGAATGCACTTTTTGGTTAAGTTCTATTGGCAGATAGCATGTCTAATTTTATTTGTTTTCTTTTTTAATGCACAATAAATAAATTGTGTAGAATAATACTTGGCTGTGTGTTTTACTTCAAATGACAGTTTGGGAGTAGATGATTACATTTAAAAAAAATACAATGTAAAATTGACAAGGGACACCGACATAGTTATATCTTTGATCTTAAAAACTACGGGATAATGGTGCTGTGGTAACTTGCCCAAAAATGTTTTTATAAATAATAAATAAAAAGCATAATAATATTATTCTTGATATCACTAGAAAAAAAAAAGCCTTTGAAAATGAGTTTGCAATAACTCCATCAGTATCACCAGCAAAGCAGCTTCATTATTATCCCATTAAAGAAGAAGAGAATTGTGCGCTGCATTTGGAGATTTCATCATTTGCCGCGTCACGAATGTTAATTCTCCATTACGAACGCCAGTTTACAAGACCGACCGCTTCTGACTTGTCCTTGCTTCCGAGCATGCGCGTTTGTGCTTTGGACTTTTATCCGACGGACGCTAGGAATATCCGACAACAGACATTTGTCCGCGGAACATTTTAGAACCTGCTTTCCAACATTTGTTCGTGGAAAATGGAGCATACACACAGTCAGATTTTCCGCCAACAGTCTGTCATCACACATTTCCCGTCGGAAAATCTGATCGTGTGTACGAGACTTTAGGCCAGATTCACACCTATGCATTTTTCCTCCTGATACGGTTTCCATTGAAATCAGTTGAAACATATCAAAACGTATGTGGATGGAAATGAATGTGCAAAGTTGCAATGTACTTGTATTGAAGTGACAATGTGCGTGATGACATACATCAATGCCTGTATATGTGCATCACAATGCATTTTTATTTTTTAATAAAAGAAAGGTGCTTTATTGTTGTCAAAACGAATAAGACAGAGCATACAGATTCGCTTGAAACAAAACCTTACAAAATGCTTGGATACCATACAGAAGGTAAGGACAGACACAACCGTAATTAGCAGAGTAATTGATTAAGTACACGTTTGCAATCAGACATAAACAGCTACAGGATTGAACAGGAGAAGAGATTTGTAGCTATTAAACATATACATACCCACACCCCACCCTTCTAGTCTCTACGTGCTCACCCATGGGGCCCACACCTTGTCATATTTCCATTGGCATCCTCTATTAATGTAGGTTAATCTATACATGGGTAGGGCTGCATCTATCAAAGCTTCCCAGGAGGAGAGAGAAGGGGGGGGCGACGGATATCCACTTCAGGAGAATCTCCTTCTTTGCATAAAACAGGAGGTAGGGTATCAGCAGTTTCAAGTGGTGGGAACGTTGCGCATCATCATGGACCCCCCCAGCAGTGCCAACTCAGGTGTAACTGAAAGGGACAACGGAGGAGCGGTGGCTGGGTAAACTGTGCTCTAGAGGCATGTCGCAGTTGAAGATATCTAAATCGCATCCACCGGGGCAGTTGAAATTTGGGAATTAAGTCATCCATGGGGAGTAAAGCTCCTTGATGCATGACATCTTCCAGGGTTACAACACCTCGCCTGGCCTAAGCCTGGGGATCAGGCAGGGTACGGAACTGTTGCAAGCTGGGATAACCCCAAAGTGGTTGGGCTGGCGACAACTGATTGGGTTGTATAAGTCTACGTCTAGCAGCCACCCACACTCTCCATGTGGCTCTCGTTGGTCCAGGAACCTGCGTGTAGGCCTTGGGGCCTCTATATGCAAAATTGCGTAAATCAGCTAGGGAACCCAGACTAACCGCCTCCAAACAAGTGGCTGTGTTCCATCTCAAGCCCATGAACCACCACTGGACTGTTACCAGCACTGCAGCACAATAGTAGACCTTAAAGTTGGGCAAGGCCAGGCCACCCAGGCGAGCCAGAAGCCACAGGGTAGAGCGTACCAGTCTGGGGACACCTCCACACATTGTTCAATTTCTCTAAAAAAGGAAACCGGGACCCATATCGGACAGTTCCTAAAAAAAAATTGTTGAATTTGGGCAGGAAGATCATTTTAAGGAGATTTATCCGTAAATTGAGTGGCAGGTGGACCCAGGAGTCAACAGGGGGAGAAGGTTCTTATCCATGTAGTCAGCGGAGTGTTATGTCACTATTACCCCCAAATAACGGAATTCCTCTACCCACCTCAAGGGGGAGGAGGCAGAAGTCTTTACCGCATCTGCATCTATGGGGAATCTATGGGACTTGGACCAATTTATCCTAATACCTGAGAAGGCACCAAATTTGTCAAAAATACGAAGAGCGGCTAATAATGAGGGGCTAGCATCATTAAGATACAGCAATGCATTTACGTGCATGACAATGTGCAACCTGTAATAGGATGCATTTAATGCCCTTCTATTGCTTTAAATGGAAACACATCAAGTAAAAAAACGCAAAGGTGCAAATCCAGCCTGTGTCATATGGCTTATACAGACATGTTACCAGTTGCTGTGTATGTACAAATTTTATTGCATACAGCATCACATATCAGCATCTACCTGTGTAATATAATCTATTACTGAACATATCACCACCCCAGGTATGGTAATGTATAGATTCTTCCGCCCTAGCAATTGGCTCCAAATGCTATTATCCTTCTGTCTCTAGCAAAAAAAATACCTTCTTATGTTTACCCCAAGTCATTACACGTTCAAATATGACAATAAAAAATACTCTCTTAATTTGGATTCATGGCAGGTTGAGACTGATCAACAGAGTTCATAAGAAGTTTACACCACTCCATTCTTCCATAAGCCAGTTAAGCGAAAAGTACACTCAGGCTGCATGGCATGCAATGGTACAGGCGTCATGTAATGCCTTTTGCTGTGCATTGACCGTGTCAAGGTAAAGGAATACATCCCATGTTTGCCCTGAGACCATGGGGTTGATAAGCTGGAGTGCAAAATCTGGTGCAGCTCTGCATAGAAACCAATCAGCTTCCAGGTTTTATTGTCAAAGCTTAATAGAACAAGCTGAAGTTAGAAGCTGATTGGCTACCATGCACAGCTGCACCAGATTTTGCACTCTCCATTCTCAATAAATCAACCCCATGTTTCATGTAGCTTTGGACCATTACCACTTAAAGCACGTCTAAATCTATTTCTCCACACTAAACACTTAAAGGGATTGTAAAGGTTTTTTTTTATATTTTTTTTTATTATTAAAGGGTAACTTCTTTTTCATAGGAAAAAAAAAAAAAAGAAAGAAAAAATAATATAGCGCATATAATTGCGACACTAATCATTTTGTGATTGAATGTTATTAAAAATGAAGTTTCCTTTTCAATCTGCAGCCACTGTAATTTTCTGAGAATACATTGCAATATGGCTACCTGGAGTTTTCTGTACATAGAATGTGTACTGACCACTCCCCAGAAACATAAGTTCCTGCTTGTGTGATTGGCTCACCAATCCCAGAAGTCTGCCTAAAGCCTCGTACACGCGATCGTATTTTCCGACGGGAATTGTGTGATGGCAGGCTGTTGTACGCTCCATCGGACAATTATTGTCAGATTTTTCGTGGACAAATGTTGGCTAGCAGGTTTTAAAATTTTCTGCGGACAAATGTGTGTTGTCGGATTTTCTGAGCGTGTGTACACAAGTCCATCAGACAAAAGTCCAAAGTACAAACACGCATGCTCGGAAGCAAGGACGAGCCAGAAGCGGTTGGTCTTGTAAACTAGCTTTTGTAATGGAGAATTAACATTCATGACGTGGCAAATTATGAAATCTCGAAATGCAGCGCACAATTCTCTTCTTCTTTAATGGGATAATAATGAAGCTGCTTTGCTAATGATACTGATGGAGTTATTACAAACAAATTTTCAAAGGCTTTTTTTTCTAGTGATATCAAGAATAATATTATTATGCTTGTTTTTTTATTTTTTGGGGAAAGTTACCACAACACCATTATCCCGTAGTTTTTAAGATCAAAGATACAACTATGTTGGTGTCCCTTGTCCATATTACATTGTATTTTTTTAAATGTAACTGCCGACTCCCAAACTGTCATTTGAAGTAAAACACATAGCCAAGTATTATTCTACACAATTATTTTATTGTGCATTTAAAAAAAAAGAAAACAAATAAAATTAGACATGCTATCTGCCAATATAACTTAACCAAAAAGTGCATTCTATGCATCCAAAAATATAACAAATCAAATCATTATTATTCAACCAAAAAATAAAATAAAACCCTCATGCATGTGTCCTGCTTCTTAATATAGGGGGTCAACAATTCCAAGAGTTGGTGAAAGCAGGGGTCCGTCATCCGGAGATAATTCCAAAAAACATCCGGATTATTCTCTTGGAGCTCCCGCAGCAAAGGCATATGACATAATTGGTCACGATTAATAAAGCAGAATTTTTGTTCCAAGGACTCCTCCTCCTCCTGTTTCTGGACTGGACTTGGGTCAAAGCAATAACTCCAAGGCCAACAATAAATAACACGTTATCTCCTCTGATTCCACAACATGTCTGGTGGACAAACGGCTGTTCAGAAATCAACTGAAAAGCGCAAAATGAAAAGCGCAAATCAATGCTCACCAAACTTCTACTAACACGAAATTAGCAGAAGGAGCCCAAAGAGTGGCACTAAAAAGCTGAAAAAACACATAGTACGTCACTACGTTCGTGTTTGTTGGCCGACAATTCCATGCCGTGTGTATGCAAGACAAGTTTGGGCCAACGCCCTTCGGACAAAAGTCCACGGTTTTATTGACGGAAAATCCGATCGTGTGTACGAGGCTTAAGATACAAGTAAAAATTCAGGCATCCCTTGCAACAAAAATAGAGGCACAGAGAAACAAAGAGGGATTTCTTCAGAATAACAAAAGGTAGGAATCTGCAACGAAGTTTGTTGTAATCCTTGCAATGTACATTGATCACCCAGAGGGGAATGTTTTTTTCTCAACAAAAGTGGAGTTACGCTTTAACCACTTCAGCCCCAGAAGGTTTTACCACCTTAATGACCAGGCCATTTTTTCCGAATACGGCATTGCGTTACTTTAGCTGACAACTGCGCTGTCGTGCGCTCTACGCAAATAAAATTTATGTCCCTTTTTTCCCCACAAATAGAGCTTTCTTTTGGTGATATTTGATCGTCTCTGCTGTTTTTTTTTGTGCTATAAATATAAACATCAGTGCCCATCAGTGCCTCCTCATCAGCACACATTAGTGAGGGAGAAAAATTACTTATTTACAAAATCTTCTGACAGAAACTAAGAAAAAATAATTTTTTCAACATTTTTGTGCTTTTTTCATTTTTTTGTAAAAAATAAAAAACTGAGTGGGGATTTAATGCCACCAAAAGAAAACTATTTTTGGGGGGAAAAAAATGATACAAAAATGTATTTGGGTACAGCATTGCATGACCGTGCAATAGTCATTTAAAGTTTGACAGCGCTGAAAGCTGAAAATTGGCCTGGGCGGGAAGGGGATAAAAGTTCTCGGTAGGCAAGTGGTTAAAACATGATCTCAAACAATTTATACTTGTCTTTGATGAAAAGGAGGGTTTGGTTCTGCTTTTGAAAAAGGGGAAGACCAGGGAGATGGTTTTAACTTTATTATTTTGGATAGGGTTTTAGGCTCGATTCACATCTATGCATTTTGCTTTTGAGCGTTTTTGCAGTGCTTTTTGCAGTGCTTGCCACGTTTTTGGACACGCGTTTTTACCCCGATTTGCGTTTTTGTATTTTTTATTTTTTTTTTACATTTATTTTTTTTTACACTGTGGTTGCTTAGCAACCAGCTATATACAGTGTAAAAAAAAAAATAATAAAAAAAAAATACGCAAATCGCGGCAAAATCGCGGTAAAAACGAGGTTCTTGCATTTTGGATGCGGGTCCATTGACTTCTATTATGTGCAAAACGCTGCATTTTGCATGAAAAAAAGTCCCCGACCCTTTCCAAAAATGCAGAGGCACAAAAATGCATTGATGTGAACAGGTTCCATAGGAACCCATGTTAAAAAATTTCCCTGCATTTCTGCAAAATGCAAAATGCATCAAAAAACGCGCTAGTGTGAATGGAGCCTTAATCTGTGAGGGTGTATTGCTGTCTGTTTCACCCACCAGTCCTGGTGACCACGAAGGCAGATGGTGGCAGTAAAACCTGCTAGTTTTGTATTTTTCCCTACTTCATCAATAAAGTTTTGGCTGCAATTCCACTTTAAATGTATAGAAATTGTTATTTTCTTTAAGGATCCTCAATGAAATGATTGGAAACTTGGTGAGCCATCTCTACTTCTTCCTAATGTTTAAATATCCCATGGATTTTCTTGTTAAAAAATAAATAAAAATATCCCATGGACCTGGGAGGCAGGGCCGTCTTTAATGCAGTGCAAAAGGGGCAGCTGCCAGGGGCCCAGTCATTGTTGTGGGGCCCAAATGAGCTGCCCATTGAGTCCCCACTGCCAAAAAATATTTGATAAATGGATTCGGGAGGGCCCCAAGAAAAATGTTTGCCCAGTGTCCAATCAATATTAAAGACAGCCCTGCTGTTTTTTGATTTTAACCGGTTCCCAACCGGCGCACGACGATGTATGTCGGCAGAATGGCACGGACAGGCATAAGGGCGTACAGGTACATCCCTTTAAGTATGCCGCCGTGCCATCGCGTGCGTGCTGTTCGGGACCCCCGTGAGTCTGGTCGCCGGTCCCGGGGACTTGATAGCCGCGGGGATACCCGTGATCGTCTCACGGGAAGGCTGAACGGGGAGATGCGGAAGTAAACAGCATCTCCCCGTTCTGCCTAGCAACAAGTGACACTGATCTCTGCTCCCTGTGATTGGAGCAGAGATCAGTGTTCACTAACACATGCCCCCCACAGTTATTTACACGCCCCTACGAACACTTAACCCCTACACTGCCACCCCCTGGTTAACCCCTTCACTGCCAGTCTTATTTACACAGGAATCAGTGCATTTAAATAGCACTGATTGCTGTATAAATGACAATAGTCAAATGTGTCAAAAATGTCTGATGTGTTCGCCATAATTTCGCAGTCACAATAAAAATTGCTGATCGACGCCATTACTAGTAAAAAAAATTATTAATAAAAAAGCGATAAAACTATCCCCTATTTTCTAAACGCTATAACTTTTGCGCAAACCAATCAATAATCGCTTATTGCGATTTTTTTTACCAGAAATATGTAGAAGAATACGTATCGGCCTAAACTGAGGAAAAAATATGTTTTTTTATATATTTTGGGGGGATATTTATTATAGCTCTTTTTTTTGTTTATAGCGCAAAAAATAAAAACCGCAGGGGCGACCAAAAGAAAGCTCTATTTGTGGGGAAAAAAGGACATCAATTTTGTTTGGGAACCACGTCGCACGACCGTGCAATTTTCAGTTAAAGCGACGCAGTGCCGAATCGCAAAAAGTGGTCTGGTCTTAAGCCAGCAAAATGGTCCGGTCTGAAAGTGGTTAAAAAAAAAAAAGACGGCCCTGCTGGGAGGCAGAAGTTTTCTTTCCACGCCAGAGATTCTGTAAGTAAATGGCGTTGATTGACGTAAGGCCAAACACAATGTTATGATGGGATCTCCAAGGGTGATTTTTTTTTTTTCACAAGCCGAATTTAAAGAAAAACAAATTAACGCAGCTCTGCAATGAATAATACATCATAAATTTTTTTTTTTTTTTTTAGGAAAGCAGTTTAACCAGTTTGGCTTCAGAGCAATGTTTTTTATTTTTAGCATGTAAATATCTTAACTTTTGGCAATAAAATGACTTAAACCCGCAGAACATTATATATTTTCTGAAAGCAGAGGCCCCGTAGAATAAAAAGGTGATAGTGGTAATTTTGGTAATGTCACATGGTATTTGCACAACTGTTTGTTAAACACACATTTTCAGAAAAAATATAGTAAAACAAATTTTAGTACAAAAACACAATACAATACCCTTTTTATTAGTTAAAAGATGAGGTTGCATCAAGTAAATAGATACCAAACATTTCCTGTCTTAACCACTTCCCTCCCGCCAGCCGCCTATCAGTGCCCATTAGTGCCCAGCAGTGCCGCCTATCAGTAGTACCCATCAGTGCAGCCTATCAGTGCCCATCAGTGTCGCCTAATAGTGCCCACCAATGCCAGCCATGAGTGCCCATCAGTGCCACCTACCAATGCCAATCAGTGCTGCATATCAGTGCCACCCATCAGTGCCGCCTACCAGTGCCCATCAGTGCCGCCTACCAGTGCCCATCGTCAGTGTCCATCAGTGCCACCTCATTGGTGCCGCCTTATCAGTGCCCATCAGTAAAGGATAAAACGTACTTATTTACAACATTTTATAACAGAAACAAAAGAAAAACTTTTTTTTTTTACATTTTTGTTTTATTTTTATTTATGTTTAGCAAAAAATAAAAAACTGTAGAGGTGATCAAATACCACCAAAAAAGCTCTATTTGTGGGAACAAAATTATAAAAATTCTGTTTGGGTACAGTGTAACACGACCGCGCAATTGTCATTTAAACAGCGACAGCGCTGTAAGCTGAAAATTGGCTTGGGCAGGATGGGGGTGTATGTGCCCGGTATTGAAGTAGTTAAAATTGCGTGCGCCTATGATTTGATGACTGAGGGCTCTTAAGAGGAGGACTGAAGCAGGGTGTTGTGATGTTTTCAGGAAGCTCTGTACATAAGGCCCCCTTTCACACAGGCCTTCTGATCAGATCCACCGGTCAGTTTTCCAGGCGGACCTGATCGGACGCTCCATTCATTCCTATGGAGCAGGGGATGACATGTCCGCTGACACCCGCTGCTATCCGATCCAATCCTGTCTGTGAAATCCAGACAGATGGAGACCCTATTTTCTATCCGTCTGGCGGATCGGTTGTAAAAATGGACAGGCAGTCCGTTTTCATCCAATCTCCCCATAAAGGAGAGCAGGGCTCTGACAGGTCCGCAGTGTTGGTCATCTTACTTTAAAAAAGTAATTGCGTTAGTAACTCAGTTACTACATTGGAAAAGTAATTAGTTACGCAGCAAAGTAACTGACATTTTTTTTTAAATATTCTATAAGTGTAACTAAGGGGCGGGTCTAGTATTACTGTAACCAAGGGGCGCATTTATTATTATTGTTATATATCGTGTAACCAAGGGGCTGCTCTATTATTACTCTAACCAAGGGGCAGATCTGTTATAGCGTGTAAGCAAGTGGCGGGTCTATTGTTATTATATCGTGTAAGGGGCGGATGGCTACAGAAGAGGGCGAATGTTAAATTAATGGGCAGAGCTCGATATATAACAATAATAATAAATGCGCCCCCTGGTTACAGTAATACTAGACCCACCCCTTACTTACAAGATAGACGCCCCTTGCAGAGTAGCACGAGCATCAGGCGTGCGGCATCGCCTCGTACAATTACATGTTAACTGCGCCTGCGCGGTGTAGAGTTCACTCAGAGCTGTTTAGGTTCGGCAATTTTCGTAAGCTCCGTAGTCCTTCGTACTGCGCAAGCCCTGCGCCTGCGCAGTACAGGGGGTCCTTATCCGGCGGGACACCGGAATTACACTACTGCCATCTAGTGACGGTAGATGTAATTGGGGTAACTAAGCCAAAGTAATGGGAACTGAGTTACCATGAGGGGAAAAGTAATCAGTTAGATTACTAGTTACCCTCTAAAGTAACTGAGTTACGTAACTCAGTTTATTTTAACTCAGTTACTTACATCACTGCAGGTCCGTCTCTGCGCAGTGAGCGGACACGGACCTGTCATCCGTCTGCTCAGCGGGGATCAGTGGATCGATCCCCCCGCTGAGCAAAGCAGAGTGGAAGGACCCTAATGGCCCGTACACACTATCCGAATATCGTACGACAGATCGTACGACTTTTTTCGCTTAATAGTCACAAGTAGAAATTGAATAGGTTACTAAAGTCACGAAAATTCTCGTACGACAGAAAAAAGGGAAGTGATGTCATGTGTTGTAATGTATTTGTATTGTATGTTCGGACGACAACTGTACTGACTAAATGAAAATCGTATGATCTGGTATCGTACATGGAAAATTTTCGTGCTTGTCCGGTCTAATAATATCCGACGAAATGTCATGATCGTCTCTCGAAAGCTCTGTACTAACGATCCAATTATCATATGATCGCGGCAAAAGCAACATTTTTCGTCCGATTTTCGGATCGTGTGTACGGCCATAACCCTGCCAGATCCTCCCACCCGCCATCATCTTGCCTGCATTACATAGAGAAGCACATAGACCCAGTGATGACCTCACTGGGTCTAAAATACATATGTAATAACAGATTTAATTGAAAACATGACTTAGCGTGTTGATGGCAGCCTTATGGACCAGTTAATGAAAAATATAAGCTTAATAAACTTTAGCTTTAAGTAATTGTAACTGATAATATTAAAGAGAAGTTTCATTTCCCATTGTTATTATTTTTTTTCTCTTCTCCTTCGCATACCTGCTGCTGAGATGGCCTGCAGTTGGGATACTCATCCACACAGAGGTGGCAGAATTGTGCTTCTGGAAACCTCTTCTCTGCCGCTTCTGCCGGGTCAGAAGCCGCCATGCTCCTTTGTGATGTCATCGGGAGCTTTCACTGGCTCTTCCGGGTTCTGGTGCAGCCTACCAACAATTTCCCACCCAAAACCCTCCCTACCTGTGTATATGGTGACTTTTGGGGACCCGGGGCCACTAACTTCATTAACCTAGGCGAATGATGGATGATGGGGGCAGGCGGAAACAAAAAAAAACCCCAAAACTATATACTGTATGTGCAGAGGAGGGTGGGCCAGTTACAGAGGAGCCAAGTCACAGAAATGGGTGAAGATCCGCTTTAACTGTTAAAATAATCATTTATTTCTGTTCAATCAGAATCTTAAAAATAACGGGACAATTTCTTTATTTCCAGGTACCACTGGTTCCCAAACGGAAGAGGAGGAATCACTAGATTCGGCATCCCTCCTACCGGTGCCAGAGGAGCAGCAGACGATTAGGCAGGAGGAGGCGGTGGCAGGCGACACAACTGGGATCAAGGGTTTCGGCTGGGCGACCAGTGGAAGGAAATCGCCTCCTCCTCCTCAGAAGGGGAATTTTTACATTTTACTTTAACTTTTGATTTTGTAAGGAAAAAAACATATGCAAGAGGCAGTAATTATGATGACTGCTGAGGGCACACATTTTTGTATTGTGGCTATTTGTTTTCTGGAGACTGGGAGACTTTAAAGAGATTTAAGTGGAAAGAAGCCTCTACCTCTGTCCTCAAGTCTTACTTGACCGAGGCCCTAAGCCTTTATAGTGCTGCTTGCTACCATCTGAACTGGCTATGCCTCTACCTGCCACCTGAACTGGCCGTGCCTCTGCCTGCCATCTTACCTGGCCATGCCTCTGCCTGCCACCCGAACTGGCCATGCCTCTGCCTGCCACCCGAACTGGCCATGCCTCTGCCTGCCGGCTGCCACCCGAACTGGCCATGCCTCCCTCTACCTGCTATCTGGACTGCCTGCTTACGGACGATGTTCTTGCCTACTGCCAGGATCAATACTTTGGCATATCTCTGCCTGCTGCCTGGACAATTCCTTTGGCTGTCTGGACCAATGATTTGCCTGTGCTGAGACAGTATTCCTTTGATCAGCAGAATGTATTTTGGGGTGTAATTCTTGATATATACATGTTATGTGTTAGAAGCCTGAAGGTGCTACTTGGATGTTGGGCCTCTCTATGTGACCAGGCTGTGGAAAAGTCTCACACATGTGGAATTGCCATACTCAGGAGTAGCAGAATGTATTTTAGGGTGTAATTCTTGGTATGTACATGCTATGTGTTAGAAATATTTTACAAATTGACAACTTTGTGTAAAAAAAAAAAAATAATTAAATTTTCTTTCCATATTTTCCAAAAACTTGTGGAAAAAAATGACATGTTCAAAAGACTCATTATGCCTCAGATTATACATTGGGGAGTTTGCTTTCCGAAATGGGGTCATTTTGTGGGTAATTTCATCGTCCATGTGCTCCAGGGCCTTCAAAAGTGTGATAGGTAGTCAGGAAATTAAATGTGCAATTTATGCCTTTAGAACGCCTGGTGCTACTTGGATGTTGGGCCTCTGTATGTGGCCAGGTTGTGGAAAAGTCTCACACATGTGGTGATGCCATACTCAAGAGGAGTAGCATGCTTGGCCAATCATAGAGCCAGTGGCGAGGAGAGCAATAATTGGCCACAGGCAGGATGCTCAGGGGGTTTAGTACATGCCCCACACTATATAAGGCCTCCGCGCCGGCGGCCTCGTGTAGTGTGTTCCGGCTTGAGGAACAGTGACAGTGTACTGTACATGTACACACTATATGTGAATCATTTCTGTGTGGGGAAAGTGTAGGGAAAGAGGAAAAATAGGCAGGGATAGTGTATTCTTCTCAGCCTTTGCTTGTGGGGAAAGTGTACGGAAAGAGGAAATATAGGCAGGGATAGTGTATTCTTCTCAGCCTTTGCTTGTGGGGAAAGTGTAGGGATAGAGAAAAAATAGGCAGGGATAGTGTGTTCTTCTCAGTGCTGTTCTCTACCAATCCAGCCATCTGCAGGAGTTAGTGTGTGTGTGTGTGCTGTGTGAGTATAGCACAGCACACTAAACCACCTTAACCTGTATCTGCCCTGTTGTCACCTAAGACAGCCATCTGCAGGAGTTAGTGTGTGTGTGCTGTGTGAGTATAGCACAGCACACTAAACCACCTTACCGTGTATCTGCCCTGTTGTCATCTAAGACAGCCATCTGCAGGAGTTAGTGTGTGTGTGCTGTGTGAGTATAGCACAGCACACTAAACCACCTTACCCTGTATCTGCCCTGTTGTAATCTAAGACAGCCATCTGCAGGAGTTAGTGTGTGTGTGCTGTGTGAGTATAGCACAGCACACTAAACCACCTTACCCTGTATCTGCCCTGTTGTCACCTAAGACAGCCATCTGCAGGAGTTAATGTGTGTGTGCTGTGTGAGTATAGCACAGCACACTAAACCACCTTACCCTGTATCTGCCCTGTTGTCATCTAAGACAGCCATCTGCAGGAGTTAGTGTGTGTGTGCTGTGTGAGTATAGCACAGCACACTAAACCACCTTACCCTGTATCTGCCCTGTTGTCATCTAAGACAGCCATCTGCAGGAGTTAGTGTGTGTGTGCTGTGTGAGTATAGCACAGCACACTAAATCACCTTACCCTGTATCTGCCCTTCTGCCCTGTTGTCATCTAAGACAGCCATCTGCAGGAGTTAGTGTGTGTGCTGTGTGACTCCAGCACAATATACACTACCCAATTGCTGGTTTTCCCATCTCCCTGCAGGCCATTACAATGTCTGGAAGACCAAAAAGGAGAGGCAGACAGTCACGAGCCAAGAAAACAGGGAAAGCAGGCTAGAGACAACAGTGCTGGTCGTGAACGCTTGTCCTTATTTTCGGCAGCTGGACATGTTGAGCCGCATCATGCCGAAGGCTTGGTAGAGTGGATGACCAAGCCCTCCTCATCCTCTCTCATCCAGGCTCAGGGTACTGGCAAAGCAGCTGCCAACGCGTACTCAATGTCATCAGGCACTCCTTCCCTAGACCCACCATGTCCTCCTGAGGAGTCCCCCGAACTGTTTGAGCAGTGTTGGGTACATGCTCCAGGAGGATGCCCAGCGTTTTTGAAGGCTCCGATGATGATACCCAACTAGAGGAAGGCAGTAGCGTGAGCGCAGAGAGAGGGGATGCTCAAGGACAGCAATCTGGCAGTCATGTTCCACCAGCTGCAGCTTACTGCCAGGTTTGCTCCAGTGGTGAAGAGGGAGGGGATGATGAGGTCACTGACTCCACGTGGGTGCCTGAACGGAGATAGGAGGAGGAGGAGGAGTCGGCACATCTCCAACGAGGCAGGATGCCCTCCGGGGGCCAGCTTGAGGCCAGCACACCAACTGAATCACACCGCAGAGCTCTGCCTGTGCAGGGCGCTGCCTCTGCACGTTATTACAAAAGTTCTTTGGTGTGGGCCTTTTTTCAGACTAGTGCATCAGATCGCACCGCTGCTATTTGCAACATATGTCTCAAGTGTATCTCGCGTGGCCAAAACATCAGCCGCTTGGGCACCACAAGCATGACCAGACATATGTTGACCTGCCATGCAGCTCGTTGGCAAGCGCACCTTAAAGACCCACACCAAAGAACAAAGCGGACCTCTCTTTGTTCCTCATCAGCTGGGATCTCCAACCCCACTATACCTTCAGTCCTCTCTGAAAGCTGCACTGAGAGGAATGAAGGTGTAGAATTAGGTGTGTCACAGCCAAGTACTTGCGGGCACTCTGCTAGCAGTACACCGACGTCCGATTGTACCAGGCAAATTTCCCTGCCCGAGCTGCTGGACCGCCGAAAGAAGTTCACTCCCAGCCATCCACATGCCCAACGGTGGAATGCTAGCTTGGCTAAATTGCTAGCACTTCAACTGCTGCCTTTTCAGTTGGTAGACTCGGCCCCCTTCCGTGAGTTTGTTCAATGTGCGGTTTCTCAGTGGCAGGTTCCCAAACGCCACTTTTTCTAACGGAAGGCGATTCGGGCTCTCTACCGGCATGTGGAAGGCAATGTCTTGGCCTCGCTGGACATGGTGGTCAGCGGTAAGGTGCATATTACCGCTGACTCATGGTCCAGCAGGCATGGACAGGGACGTTACCTATCTTTCATGGCCCATTGGGTCACTCTTTTGGCAGCTGGGAAGGATGCAGGACAAAGTGCAGTAGTGTTGAAGGTTGTTCCGCCACCACGCTTCCAAAATGCTACTACTGGTTGTGACACAACTCTCTCCTCCACCCCCTCCTCTTCTTCTTCCTCCATGGCCTCTTCGAGTGCTCTGTCCTCGGAACCAGCGGTGCTCCGTAGGCGTCCAAGGGGCTACACAAGTACGCAGGCAAAAAGATGCTATGCCGTGCTTGCGCTGGTGTTTGGGGGACAGGTTCTGTCAGCTCTGCAGGGGCAGGCCGAGAGGTGGTTGACGCCACACCAGCTTAAGCCAGGAATGGTGGTTTGTGACAATGGCACCAACCTCCTCTCCACCCTGCGACAGGGACAGCTGATCCATGTGCCCTGTATGGCTCACGTCCTTAACCTGGTGGTGCAGCGGTTCTTGGGCAGGTACCCAGGCTTACAGGATGTCCTGAGGCAGGCCAGGAAAGTCTGTGTGCATTTCCGTCGATCATATAATGCCAGTGCTCGGCTGGCTGAGCTGCAAAAGGAGTTGAACCTGCCCAAGAACTGCCTTATATGTGACATGCCCACCAGGTGGAACTCAACGTTGGCCATGCTGCAGCGACTGCACGCGCAGCAGAGGGCCATCAATGAGTACCTGTGCGACTACGGCACCAGGACAGGGTCAGGGGAGCTCAGATTTTTTTTCCCACACCAGTGGAGCATGATCAGGGATGAATGCACTGTCCTGTCACCATTTGAGGAGGCCACGAGGATGGTGAGCAGTGACAGTGCATGCATCAGTGACACTGTACCTCTTGTCCACCTGTTGGAGCATACGCTGCGTGGAATAATGGACAGGGCACTTGAGGCAGAACAGAGACAGGAAGAGGAGGACTTCCTTGCCTCTCAAGGCCCCCTTTATCCAGACAGTGTTCCTTCTCTCCCACCCATCACACAGGAAGAGGATGAGGAGGAGGAGGAGGATTGTGTCAGCATGGAGGTGGAGCCTGGCACTCAGCATCAGCAGCAGCAGTCTTTTAGGGATGATTTACAGTCCCAAGAAACCGGTGGACTTGTACGTGGCTGGGAGGAGGTGGCTGCAGATCATGTCGTCCTCAGTGACCCAGAAGACTCCGGACTGAATGCCCCAGCTAACCTACGTTGCATGGCCTCCCTGATCCTGCAAAGCCTGCGGAAGGATCCTCGTATTCTTCGGATCAAGGAGAGGGACCATTACTGGCTGGCCACTCTCCTTGATCCACGGTACAAGGGTAAGGTTGCGGAACTTATCTTGCTGTCGCAGAGGGAGCAGAGGATGAGACATCTCCGGGAGGCCATGCAGAAAGGTCTGTGCCACGCGTTCCCAGAGACTGGGAGGTTACAAACTCCTGGTCCTGGACGACGAGTTGCTGAGGCTTCGGTCAGTAGCAGAGGGAACGGTGGGGAAGGTGGACATCTGACCGATATGTTCAGACAATTTTTTAGTCCTCAGCCCCAAGGTATGATCGGTTCCAGCAACCATCGCCAGCGTCTGATATACGTGGTGCAGGAATACCTAGGGGCAAGGTCAGACTTGGACACCTTTCCCACCGAAAATCCTCTGGCTTACTGGGTCTTGAGGATGGATCACTGGCCAGAGCTTGCACAGTATGCAATTGAGCTACTGGCCTGTCCTGCATCCAACGTTCTTTCGGAACGCACATTCAGTGCTGCTGGAGGCTTTGTCACCAATCACAGGGTGCGCCTGTCCACCGACTCCGTTGATCGACTGACCTTCATAAAGATGAATCAGTCTTGGATCACCACCAGCTACCAGGCACCTGAAGTTGATATAACATAATAATTTATTTTGAAATGTCACATCCCTTCAAGACTGCCTATGCTGATGCTGAGTGACTGTCCTGTTATGTTGACTGACTATCCTCTTCCTCCTCAATGATCCTGATGATAGCTTGGAAGAACATTTTTGTTTCTGGGTGCCACCACCAGTGGCTAAGGCCCAATTTTTCAGCCCCTGTTTAACAGGGGCTTGTAATTACTATTTTTTATGCAATGCTTTGCAACAAGTCTCATTGCTGTGCTCCAAGTACAGTATCTGTGAGGGGTTGCAGTGTTGTGGCACCAGCACCAGTGCCTAAGGCACAATTTTTCAGCCCCTGTTTAACAGGGGCGTGTAATTACAGTTTTTTATGCAATGCTTTGCAACAGGTCTCATTGCTGTGCTCCAAGTACAGTATCTGTGAGGGGTTGCAGTGTTGTGGCACCAGCACCAGTGCCTAAGGCACAATTCTTCAGCCCCTGTTTAACAGGGGCGTGTAATTAAAATTTTTTATGCAATGCTTTACAACAGGTCTCATTGCTGTGCTCCAAGTACAGTATCTGTGAGGGATTGCAGTGTTGTGGCACCAGCACCAGTGCATAAGGCACAATTTCCCAGCCCCGGTTTAACCACTTCCCGACCACCTCATGTAGATATATACGTCTACAGAATGGCACGGGCAGGCAAAAGCACGTACGGGTACGTCCCCTTTAATTTGCCTGCCCGTGGGTCGCGCGCGCGCGACCCGGTCGGGAGCTCCGTGACCACGGCCGCGGGACCAGCGGACCCGATCGCCGCTGGTATCCCGCGATCGGGTTACGGAGCTGAAGAACGGGGAGAGGTCTATGTAAACAAACCTCTCCCCGCGCTTCCTACACTGACTGTCAGTGATCGGCTGTTCCCTGTCATCGGGAACGCCGATCAATGACGTCAGACGTACAGCCACGCCCCCTACTGTAAAAAAAACACAACACGTCACACTGACTCCTCCCCGCCCCCTAGTGGTTAACCCCTTCACTACAACTGTCATTTACATAGGAATCAGTGCTATTTAAATAGCACTGATTTCTGTATAAATGACAAATGTCCCAAAAATGTGTCAAAAATGTCCGATGTGTCCGCCATAATGTCGCAGTCACAATAAAAATCGCTGATCGCCGCCATTACTAGTAAAAAAATAAATATTAATAAAAATGCTATAAAACTATCCCCTATTTTGTAAACGCTATAACTTTTGCGCAAACTAATCAATAATCGCTAATTGCGATTTTTTTTACCAAAAATATGTAGAAGAATACGTATCGGCCTAAACTGAGGAAAAAAAAAATGTTTTTTTTATATATTTTTTGGGGATAGTTATTATAGCAAAAAGTAAAAAATATTGCATTTTTTTCAAAATTGTCGCTCTATTTTTGTTTATAGCGCAAAAAATAAAAACCGCAGGGGCGATCAAATACCACCAAAAGAAAGCTCTATTTGTGGGAAAAAAGGATGCCAATTTTGTTTGGGAGCCACGTCGCACGACCGCGCAATTGTCAGTTAAAGCGACGCAGTGCTGAATCGCAAAAAGGGGGCTGGTCCTGTGGCTGCAAATTGGTCCGGGGCTGAAGTGGTTAACAGGGGCGTGTAATTACAAATCTTGATCTAATAATTCACAGCAGGGCCCATTCCTGCGCCCACCAAGAGTAACTGTGAGGGCATACAGTGTTGTGGCAACACCGTCCACCACCACCACCAAAGGCCCAATTATTCAGCCCCTGTTTAACAGGGGCTTGTAATTACAAATCTTGATCTAATAATTCACAGCAGGGCCCATTCCTGCGCCCACCAAGAGTAACTGTGAGGGCTTACAGTGTTGTGGCAACACCGTCCACCACCACCACCAAAGGCCCAATTTTTCTGCCCCTGTTCAACAGGTGCATGCAATTACAATTCTTTATCTAATAATTCACAGCACGGCCCATTCCTGTGCCCACCAAGAGTAGCTGTGAGGGCTTACAGTTTTGTGGCAACACCAACATCTAATGGGGCAAATTTCTGCAGAGTATATACGGCAGTCCCCTACTTTCAAACATCCAACTTATAAATGACTCCTACTTGCAAACGGAAGGAGAGAACAGGAAGTGAGAGGAAATCTACCCCTAGGAAGGAAAATTCTATCCTGTTAGATTTAATTTGGGAAAAAGGTATCTCCTCTCTACTGATGCTTTATCACCAATCCTTGTTTCAATAAATACCCCACTTTTCCAAAAACATTTGTCATTGGGAAGGAAAGTGAGGTGAAATGTTCTGAACAGGTCCACAAATATTACAGGGGCAAATTTATCTGTTCAAAATTACAATCAGATTCTACTTAAGAACAAACCTACAGTCCCTGTCTTGTTTGCACTGCCTGTATACTGCTGTTCAGAGTATATAGGGTTGTAGGTATAGGGTTTTATTTTGGGTGCGGGGTTCCCCTTAATATCCATACAAGACCCTCATTTTTTGCAGGGACAGTTCTAAACGCGGGAAACACATGCCACTTCACAGGCATACTTTAGACACCCCCCAGGTACCATATTTAAAGGAATATTTCACTTTTTTTTTTCCACTTTACGCATCATTAACTACTTCACCCCCGGACCAATTTGCAGCCAAAGGACCAGGCCCCTTTTTGCGATTCGGCACTGCGTCGCTTTAACTGACAATTGCGCTGTCGTGCGACGTGGCTCCCAAACAAAATTGGCGTCCTTTTTTTCCCACAAATAGAGCTTTCTTTTGGTGGTATTTGATTGCCCCTGCGGTTTTTATTTTTTTGCGCTATAAACAAAAATAGAGCGACAATTTTGAAAAAAAATGCTATATTTTTTACTTTTTGCTATAATAAATATCTCCAAAAATATATAAAAAAACATTTTAGGCCGATACGTATTCTTCTACATATTTTTGGTAAAAATAATCGCAATTAGTGATTATTGATTGGTTTTCGCAAAAATTATAGCGTTTACAAAATAGGGGATAGTTTTATAGCATTTTTATTAATATTTTTTTTTTTACTAGTTATGTCGGCGATCAGCGATTTTTATTGTGACTGCGACATTATGGCGGACACATCGGACATTTTTGACACATTTTTGGGACATTTGTCATTTATACAGAAATCAGTGCTATTTAAATAGCACTGATTCCTATGTAAATGACAGTTGTAGTGAAGGGGTTAACCACTAGGGGGCGGGGAGGAGTCAGTGTGACGTGTTGTGTTTTTTTTTACAGTAGGGGGCGTGGCTGTACGTCTGACGTCATTGATCGGCGTTCCCGATGACAGGGAACAGCCGATCACTGACAGTCAGTGTAGGAAGCGCGGGGAGAGGTTTGTTTACATAGACCTCTCCCCGTTCTTCAGCTCCGTAACCCGATCGCGGGATACCAGCGGCGATTTTTTACTAGTAATGGCGGCGATCAGCGATTTTTATTGTGACTGCGACATTATGGCGGACACATCGAACATTTTTGACACATTTTTGGGACCATTGTCATTTATACAGCAATCAATGCTATTTAAATGCATTGATTCCTGTATAAATGACACTGGCAGTGAAAGAGTTAACCACTAGGGGGCTGGGAGGGGTTATGGTCTGTGACGTGTGTGTTTTTTTTACATTAGGGGGCGTGGCTGACGTCTGACATCACTGATCGGCTTTCCCGATGACAGGGAACAGCTGATTAGTGACAGGCAGTGTAGGAAGCGCGGGGAGAGGTTTGTATACACAGACCTCTCGCCGTTCTTCAGCTCTGTGACCCGATCGCGGGACACCATCAGTGATCGGGTCCGCTGGTCCCGCGGCCGTGGTCACAGAGCTCCCGACCTGGTCGCGAGCGTGCCGCTGGCGGCGCGTGCGCGACCCCACGGCTAGGCAATTAAAGGGGACGTACCTGTACGTGCTTTTGCCTAGCCGTGCCATTCTGCCGACGTATATGTGCAGGAGGCGGTCGGGAAGCGGTTAAAATGGCTGCTCCCAAAAAAACGTCCGGGGGTGTTCGGCTCATCCCTAGTCCTGACATTTTAGGGCCTCAAGAAATGAGATAGGCCATCAGTACATCAGGATTCATCAATTTTCAATGATATGTTTGTAGCCTAGCTTGTAGACTCTATAATGTATCAGTGGCGGCCCGTCCATAGGGGGCGCCCGGGCGCCGCCCCCCCCCCCTCCTTGCAGTTAAAAAAAAAAAAAATAAAAATAAAAAAAAAAGTTCAAAAAAAAAAAAAAAAATGTATTTAAACATGTCCCTTTAAGGGCGCCATGTCCCTTTAAGGGCGCACAGTGCAGTATGCACCGCTCTATCACCAATAGATAGATTCATGCATTGCATGAATCTATCTATTGGTCACCTCTGCCGCCCCCTATTCAGGTGTCCGGCCCCTGATCGGGCGCCGGGCATCTGAATTACAGTGGGGGGGGGGGGGGTGTTGCTGGAAGCGCCCCTATTAGAGCTGTAAGCTCTAATAGGGGACCCTATTAGAGCGGTGTGCTCTAATAGGCTTCCCTAAGTGTAAACAGCGGGCGCACGGCCGTGCGTTCGCTGATTACACAGTATTGTGTTAGAGAAGCGAATACATCGCTTCCCTAACACAGACCCGCCTCTCAGCCAATCAGGTTGCCAGGTCTGTTACCTGTCACCTGATTGGCTGAAGTCACAGGCGCTGTGATTGGACGCTAGGCGTCCAATCACCTAGCGTCCAATCACAGCAGAAGAAGACAGGAGGAGCGCGGGAGAAGACATCCGACGGAGACATCCGACGGAGACACCGCTCGTCGCCTGACGCCGTCACCAGCTGCACACCGGGACAAGGTAAGTGCAGAGGGCAGGCAGGGGGCACAGTGGCAGCACTTAAGGGGCACAGTGGCAGAACTTGGGGCACAATGGAAGCACTTAAGGGGCACAATGGCAGCACTTAAGGGGCACAATAGCAGCACTTAAGGGGCACAATGGCAGCACTTAAGGGGCACAGTGGCAGAACTTAAGGGGCACAATGGCAGCACTTAAGGGGCACAATGGCAGCACTTAAGGGGCACAATGGCAGCACTTAAGGGGCACAATGGCAGAACTTGGGGCACAATGGCAGAACTTGTGGCAGAACTTGGGGCACAATGGCAGCACTTAAGGGGCACAATGGCAGCACTTAAGGGGCACAATGGCAGCACTTAAGGGGCACAATGGCAGAACTTGGGGCACAATGGCAGCACTTAAGGGGCACAGTGGCAGCACTTAAGGGGCACAATGGCAGCACTTAAGGGGCACAATGGCAGCACTTAAGGGGCACAATGGCAGAACTTGGGGCACAATGGCAGCACTTGGGGCACAGTGGCAGAACTTGGGGCACAGTGGCAGAACTTGGGGCACAGTGGCAGCGTTTGATGGGCACAGTGGCAGCGTTTGATGGGCACAGTGGCAGCGTTTGATGGGCACAGTGGCAGCGTTTGATGGGCACAGTGGCAGCGTTTGATGGCACAGTGAGGCTGTTTGTTTGCGCCCCCCCAAAAATTTTGAGCACCAGCCGCCACTGCCTATTATCATACACTTATCAGAATTTTTTTCACAAAAAATATCACAAAAAATTTAAAAGACTTATCACAATATCAGATGGTGATTCAAAAGGAGAGAGTCCAGACACAGATGGTGATATCAATATTTGTCTGTTGGTTGTGCACCCTTCCACCAGATTACTCAACTCGTGCGTCACACTCCCCTCTGGGGTTCAAACTCACCACAATTCCAAGATAAATAGGCCTTGCTTAATCATCCCAGAACTCTGTTCCTTGTGTCTCTTTTCAAGCAAGTCTTGTAGGGATGAGCTTGGGCGTGTTCGCATGGTCCATGTGCAGAGCCCGCCAGGAAGTCGGCGCAGTGCTGCGTCAATCACAGGCAGTGAGACATTGCCCGATCACTGCAGCCACGCATCGGGGCAATGTCTCACTGCCTGTGATTAGCGCAGTGCCGACTTCCTGGCGGGCTCTGCGCGTGGACCATGCGAACACGCCCGAGCTCATCCTTAATGTCTTGTTTTGCAGAAGACAACTGCTGAAGGGCAAAACAAGACATGCTTGAAAAGAGACACAAGGAAGCAGAGTTCTGGGATGATTAAGCAAGGCCTATTTATCTTGGAATTGTGGTGAGTTTGAACCCCAGAGGGGAGTGTGACGTATGGGTGGAGTAATCTTTTGGAAGGGTGCACAACCAACAGACAAATATTGATATCACCATCTGTGTCTGGACTCTCTCCTTTTGAATCACCATCTGATATTGCTATTAAGTGTTGATCGGTCAGTTGTTTGTTTTAAACCTGAGAAGTTTTATTATATAATAGACTTGATGTCATTATTATTTTTAGCCTGATTATTTAAAAATTTGACAGGAGCGCCGCTAATGATGAATGACATCAAATGATTTTTAGATCTATAAGCTGCATTTATCAAAGAGAGGATAATAAGCGTATATTGATTGGTTTGTGCAAAAGTTATAGCGTCTACAAAATAGGGGATACATTTATAGCATTTTTATTATTATTATTATTTATTTTTTTACTAGAAATGGCGGCGATCTGCGATTTTTATCGGGACTGCAACATTATGGCGGACACGTTTGACACATTTTTGGGACCATTGGCATTTATACAGCGATCAGTGCTATAAAAATGCACTGATTACTGTATAAATGTCACTAGCAGGAAGGGAAGGGGGTTAACACTAGGGGGCGATCAAGGGGTTTATTGTGTTCCCTGTGTGTTTTTCTAACTGTAGGGGGAGGGGACAGACTAGAGGAAATGATAGCTTGTGGTTCCTAGCTATTAGGAACAAACAATATGTCACTCCTCCCAGAACAGAACAGGGATTTTTGTGTTTACACACACACATCCCTGTTCTGGCTCTCGTGCCTGCGATTGCTCATGGCCGGCGGTCATCGCGACCGGTGGCCACGAGCATCGGCACCCCCGCAGTGCAGCAGGCACATGCACGCGCCTGCCATCCCAATCCCATGAGCCGATGTATAGCTACAACGGTTCGTGGGACCGTGCCGACCTGCCGCCGTAAAATGACGGCAGCTGGTCGGCAAGCGGTTAACTCCTTACCAGCACACAATCCAACACATTGCATTGATGTGAACTAGCACCATATAAAACAATGTGTAAGCAGTATATAGTACATTTCACTTGCAGTCCATTGACACTTCCTCCAGATCTCTAACTGAAACTCCTTATGGAGGTACAGGCAAAAAGCTGGATCAAGAGTGTGCAGGAGCCTGACACTGCACCGCCATCCACTGAACACAGGTGTAATGGTTTGCAGGCACCGCTGGGAAATAATAATAAATGCACATTTTTTTCCTGCACAAATATACACAGATATGATTTTTTTCGTAAAAGTGAAATTTGAAACACAGAGGTGTAAATGTGTTATTGGAGTGACTCTGAATGATATCCTTATTTTCCGAAAATAATCCATGCACATTCATTCTTCATGGCCCTTTACATTGTATACTGATGTGCTTTAGAACAGGAATTGCTGTGCATCATGACACAAGTTGACATGATGGTTGATTGCAATGAAAAAGTTGTGTGTCTAGCGAGAAATTTTTTTTCATTGCCATCGTTCACACTAGAAAAATACATGAGCCACAGTGCCACCAATTGGACCTTTTATAAAGTGCATGGAACATGTTTTTAATTGAATTATCCCACCTATAGAATTGTAGCAGGTACCATGTGATAGCTGTGGACCAATCAGAGCATAGGCGACACAGCTGTTATGAATGAATTTATTTATTTATTTATAACAGCTTTGTTGACATTGTGATCATGTGACCGCACTGCGATCACATGATCACCGGGCTCCGAGTACCACTGTGTCCACATGCGTGTATGTCCACTTTACACACGCATGTGAAGTGGCCATCTTCCTGCTTGCCTATTACCCTGCGGGGGCTGGGCCAAGGCATCACTGCACCACGTTAGACGATAGCGTCATTATGTGCACATGGGCAGCGGGGAAAAATGCCATAGTTTGGCACCAATTGCTGCCATAAACAGTCATCATCGCAGTGTATGGATGACGACCACTCAGAATCTGCACAACTCCATTACACCAAAGGGAATCTCTGGCCTCAGGGAACATTCTTTGTCTATCTGTTATAATGATCACAGATGTGAAGGCTTTAAATTCAGTATATTATAACAGACTACATATACTTTTTTATAATATCCACTTTATCTATGGGCCAGAAAAGTTTGTAAGGGGGTGTTGGATTTGCATTGTCTCATATTTTGAAACATAATCTTTAACCCCCCTTTCCATCCATATTTTACAAATGTTATTTAAAGCGGAGTTCCACCCAAAAAAAGAACTTCCGCTTTTCGGAAATGCCCCCCCCCTTCGGTGTCACATTTTGGCACCTTTCAGGGGGAGCAGATACATGTCTAATCCAGGTATTTGCTCCCACTTCCGGGTATAGATGGCAGCAGTATCTGTGGCTATCTACGCCATGTCCAGCGCCTCCTCCGCCCCCCCCCCCCATATCTTCTGGGAGACATACAGACACGCAACGCGACTCGCACATGCGCAGTAGGGAACCAGGCTGTGAAGCCGCAAGGCTTAACTTCATGATTCTCTTACCGAAGAAGGCGGCGCCTTCACCCGAGAGCCGAGGGACAGATCTGCTTTGGGTGCCGACATCGCGGGTGCCCTGGACAGGTGAGTGTCCATATTTTAAAAGTCAACAGCTGCAGTATTTGTAGCTGCTGACCTAAAGTGGAGTTCCACCCACTTTTACAACTCTTCAGCATCCCTCACTAAACTGTGCACTGTAAACAAATTGGATATTTTTTTTATTTTTTTTTCAGCACAGACTGTATATCTGCTGTATTCATTTTTCACTTCCTCCTCCCTGGCCGCGGCCCATCGCATCATTTCCTGTTTGCAATGCCTCCTGGGAAGGGGCAGCAACTTCCTCTCAAACTGCCGTTGCTATGGAAACCTGACCTGAAACCTATTACACTGCTTATGCTGCACTGAGCATGTACGAGATCTGCAAGGATGAGATCCAGGAAGAAATACAGTCTGGCTTCAGATGCCCATACTTAAGATGGCCACGGCCTGCTGCAAGTTTATAAAATAACAAACTACTGCTAAAAACTAACAAAACAGACCTTAGTTTACAGACTAACTTTACTAGAATACATTAAGCTTGTGTATTATAGGGGTATTTTTATTTAAAAAGTATAATTTCGGCCGGAACACCGCTTTAAGACCCTTCCCTAAAGTGATATTAACCGCTTCTCGACCACCTCCTGCACATTTACGTCGGCTGGGCAAAAGCACGTACAGGTACGTCCCCTTTAAATTGCCCAGCCGTGGGTCTCACGCGCGCCGCTGGCGGCGTGCTCGCGACCCGGTCCTGAGCTGCGGGACCAGCGGACCCGATCGCCGCTGGTGTCCCGCGATCGGGTCACAGAGGTGAAGAACAGGGAGAGGTCTGTGTAAACAAACCTCTCCCCGTGCTTCCTACACTGCCTGTCACTGATCGGCTGTTCCCTGTCATCGGGAAAGCCGATCAGTGACGTCAGACGCAAAGCCACACTCCCTACTGTAAAAAAAAAAAAAAAAAAAAAAAAAAAAAGCACACACACACACACACACACACACGTAACCCCTCCCCGCCCCCTAGTGGTTAACTCCTTCACTGCCAGTGTCATTTACATAGGAATCAGTGTATTTAAATAGCACTGATTTCTGTATAAATGACAATGGTCCCAAAAATGTGTCAAAAATGTCCGATGTGTCCGCCATAATGTCGCAGTCACAATAAAAATCGCTGATCGCCGCCATTACTAGTAAAAAAAATATATTAATAAAAATGCTATAAAACTATCCCCAATTTTGTAAACGCTATAACTTTTGCGCAAACCAATCAATATTTACCAAAAATATGTAGAAGAATACGTATCGGCCTAAACTGAGGGAAAAAAAACGTTTTTTTTTATATATTTTTGGGGATATTTATTATAGCAAAAAGTAAAAAATATTGAATTTTTTTCAAAATTGACGCTCTATTTTTGTTTATAGCGCAAAAAATAAAAACCGCATAGGCAATCAAATACCACCAAAAGAAAGCTCTATTTGTGGGGGAAAAAAAGGACGCCAATTTTGTTTGGGAGCCCTGTTGCACGACCGCGCAATTGTCAGTTAAAGCGACGGAGTGCCGAATCGCAAAAAGGAGCCTGGTCCTTTGGCTGCAAATTGGTCTGGGGCTTAAGTGGTTAAAAAAAAAAAAAATACAATACCGTTTTATATTTTGTTAATAAATTTTGCAAACAGGTAATTTTTCTCCTTCATTGATGTACGCTGATGAGGCTGCACTGATAAGGCGGCACTGGTGGGTACTGATTGGTGGGCACTGAGAGGTGGCACTGATAGGCAGCACTGCTGAGTGGCACTACTGGTGGGCATTGATAGTTGGACCTCGTGGGCATTGATAGGTGGGACTGATTGCTGGCACTTATGCACTGATTCGTAGCACTGTGTGGGCACTGGAAGGTGGTATTTGTGGGCACAGATGAGGCGGCTTCGCCTCTTCCTCTTCGGGGCCGATGTCCCTTGCACTGAAGCCAGTGATAGGCTTTTTTTTCTCCTCACGCCGTCAGCATGAGGAGAAAGAAAAAATGATTTACGATCTTCTGTTTACATCATGTGATCAGCTGTCATTTGCTGACAGCTGATCACATGGTTAGGGGCCGGGACCGGTGATCACCCGAGTCTCGGTGACTCAGTGATCACAGCGCGCCCTGCAGGGGGGGGGGGGGGGGGGCGTGCAAAGGGGAGGACGTCTATTTATAGCCTCCCGGCAAAGTAGTTCCACGCTGTAGCCGTCATTTGGCTTAGGCGCTGATCTGAAGGAGTTAAGTATCACAATGTCATTTCTGACAAATATAGTTTAATATTTGTACTAATAAAATTTTATATTTTTTATACATGTAGAATTGGGGTAGTGGTAAAGTCCTGGAGTTTATTTGCTTAAGGTGGTTTGTTTAGATATCCAGTAATAACTGTGTGGTCCCAGACAATCCATGTCCTATACTCATAAGGGTTCCAATATTGGATTCCTTTCTCCCAAATGTATACTATTTAGATGTACCAAGCTACAGAGCGGTAGAACGGTCACACTATAAAACACAAACATTTCTGTTTTACCTTACATAATACACCAAGATATAATAACCAGTTCCCACTTGAGAAAGTTCAGGGTGCCAACAAGTTTCAAATAGCGCCCAAACATTTCATACTCTGATCTCTTTATATATATACCCTGAGGGGGGGGGGGGATAACCCCACCCAGGCCCACTGTGCCTTTGCGTCTAAGGCGTGGGCATCTTGGCAGGACGCTCCATTTAGTCAATAAGCAACATTAAATTTAATGGAAAACCGAGTGTTAAATGGTGAAGCTCTTCTGGTGGAGTTTCAAATGGCGCTTTTATTCACTCAGGGATGAACAGGGCCAAGTGATTAACCTGAGTGAAAGAACACATCCCTAGAATCTCTTTAGACATGCATGTTCTTTCTTGCTGGCCACTGGATGGTGCAGAATTTTTCTGTACTGATTAGTTGCTTGAATACTGTTCCAGAAGCAGGTCTGATAAAATGTAAACAGATGGGCAGAGTGCATATCTTCCAACTTTTTGCAATGGTAAAGAGTGGAACACAAGATTGTTTCGTTCTGAATCAAAATTTGGGCAAATTTTTCATTATGCAGAAATTTGTTTGTATCCGAATTACAATAGTAACGAATTTAAACAAATCTGAAATAATGAACTGAAATTACAAAATTCTAATCAACTTTGAAAAGTTTTCAAATCGTTTAATTCAAATATCCAAATAGAAACTAAAAGGAATAGAATATAAAAAGAACATAGTAAAACATAAAATATTTTTTGGAAAATTAAGAATTTTTAATAAATAGTCTCGCACAATTTTTATTTTTTTTACATCCGGTCATCATATACCTAGTGTAGTGGTGATCAGGGACACTGACTGGTGACATTATGTAAAAAAATAAAAAAATAAAAAAATGTATGTATGTACAGTGCCTTGCGAAAGTATTCGGCCCCCTTGAACTTTTCAGCCTTTTGCCACATTTCAGGCTTCAAAACAAAGATATAACATTTTAATTTTTTGTGAAGAATCACCAACAAGTGGGACACAATTGTGAAGTGGAACGAAATCTATTGGATTGTTGAAACTTTTTTAACTAATAAAAAAATGAAAAGTGGGGCGTGCAAAATTATTCGGCCCCCTTGCGTTAATACTTTGTAGAGCCACCTTTTGCTACGATTACAGCTGCAAGTCGATTGGGGTATGTCTCTATCAGTTTTGCACATCGAGAGACTGAAATTCTTGCCCATTCTTCCTTGCAAAACAGCTCGAGCTCAGTGAGGTTGGATGGAGAGCGTTTGTGAACAGCAGTTTTCAGCTCTTTCCACAGATTCTCGATTGGATTCAGGTCTGGACTTTGACTTGGCCATTCTAACACCTGGATACGTTTATTTGTGAACCATTCCTTTGTAGATTTTGCTGTATGTTTAGGATCATTGTCTTGTTGGAAGATAAATCTCTGTCCCACTTTCAGGTCTTTTGCAGACTCCAACAGGTTTTCATCCAGAATGGTCCTGTATTTGGCTGCATCCATCTTCCCCTCAATTTTAACCATCTTCCCTGTCCCTGCTGAAGAAAAGCTGGCCCAAACCATGATGCTGCCACCACCATGTTTGACAGTGGGGATGGTGTGTTGAGGGTGATGAGCTGTGTTGCTTTTACGCCAAACATATCGTTTTGCATTGTGGCCAAAAAGTTCGATTTTGGTTTCATCGGACCAGAGCACCTTCTTCCACATGTTTGGTGTGTCTCCCAGGTGGCTTGTGGCAAACTTTAGAGGAGACTTTTTATGGATATCTTTGGGAAATGGCTTTCTTCTTGCCACTCTTCAATAAAGGCCAGGTTTGTGCAGTGTACGACTGATTGTTGTCCTATGGACAGACTCTCCCACCTCAGCTGTAGTTCTCTGCAGTTCACCCAGAGTGATCATGGGCCTCTTGGCTGCATCTCTGATCAGTCTTCTCCTTGTCTGAGCTGAAAGTTTAGAGGGACAGCCAGGTCTTGGTAGATTTGCAGTGGTCTGATACTCCTTCCATTTCAAAATGATCGCTTGCACAGTGCTCCTTGGGATGTTTAAAGCTTGGGAAATCTTTTTGTATCCAAATCCGGCTTTAAACTTCTCCACAACAGTATTACGGACCTGCCTGGTGTGTTCCTTGGTCTTCATGATGCTCTCTGCGCTTTCAACAGAACCCTGAGACTATCACAGAGCAGGTGCATTTATACAGAGACTTGATTACACACAGGTGGATTCTATTTATCACCATCAGTCATTTAGGACAACATTGGATCATTCAGAGATCCTCGCTGAACTTCTGGAGTGAGTTTGCTGCACTGAAAGTAAAGGGGCCGAATAATTTTGCACGCACCACTTTTCAGTTTTTTATTTGCTAAAAAAGTTTAAAATATCCAATAGATTTCGTTCCACTTCACAATTGTGTCCCACTTGTTGGTGATTCTTCACAAAAAAATGTTATATCTTTATGTTTGAAGCCTGAAATGTGGCAAAAGGTTGAAAAGTTCGAGGGGGCCGAATACTTTCGCAAGGCACTGTATGTATGTATGCATGCATGTATGTGTGTATATATATATATATACATATATACACATATACACACACACATACATACACACACGGGTGGGTGTGGGTGTATATATATGTGTGTGTGGGGGGGTGTGTGTGTGTGGGGGGGTGTGTGTGTGTGTGTGTATGTATATATATATATATATATATATATATATATATATATATATATATATATATATATATATATATATATATATATACATACATACATACATATACATATACACACACACACACACACACACACTATATATATATATATATATATATATATATATATATATATTTATTTTCCCCTTTATTACATATTTTTTTTTCTTTTTTACATACTGTGACCAGAGCAACATTGTACTACTCTGGGGAAGTGATCTTTTTTTTTTTTAAACACACTGATTGCTTATAACAGCGATAATCACTGTTATAAGCAACCATGTGATCACTGTGACCAATCACACAGATCAACACAATGAATGCTACAATTGGAAGCCATACATTTTGTACAATCAAGTGATCTGCTGTGATTGGTCACAGCGATTACATGGTACAGGCAGCAGCCCGGTACACTGATCTGTTATCCATGACAGATCGCGTCAAAGGGCATGGGTGCGGTGTGATCTTGGAGGAAGTCACATGATGTCCACCCAGCACAGGAGAGTTCTGCTCGGTTGTCATATTACAATAGGCCGGGTGGGAATCGATTAATGACCTTAAGCTGGAAAATAGCCAAGAATAACCCCTCCCACTACCAGCATGCCTCAGTTTTGTAGAAAAGTAGTACCAAGAGCATGATCATAAACACAGAGGGGGTTAGGACCTGTGTCTCCCAGTGGACCCCAAGAAAAGGATTTTATGGTGAGTACAAAAATGTTATTTCATTTCTCATCCATTAAGGGACAGAGTTTTTTATTTTCAGAACATTCAAAAGCAGTCCAGTTAAGTCGATCCAAATAGTACATCTGCCAGGAGTTTTGCCAGGTTGGTGTACCACGTGCCACTGAGCTTATATGAAGCAAAAAGGGAAAAAAAGCAAGTAAAATAATGTTAGTTCACCTCACTAGGACACTAGAAAATAAACAGAAGCATACTCATAGTAAGAGGTGTTGATCCCCGAGCTGGTCTACAGTTTTTTGTTTGGCAGTGTGCAATACTCCTGTAGGTGGCAGTATAACCTAGGTATACAAAGTTAGGGCAGTATAAGACCAGTATCAAGTCCATCGTGTGTCTGGGTGAAGCAAGGTTGGGTACTTTTTGCGATTTCCTCTCTCTCAATAGATGAGAAAGAAAAGCTATCACACGCACACAGATTGTGTTTTTTTTTTTTTTATTCAAAGACTGCTTTTAATAACCGAGCATCATAAAACAAACTGTACAAAACACAGCCAAACTGTGAAAAATAAAATAAATACAATCAAATTGAAAGAACTTTGTAACAAGATCAGTATCAAGTCCATAGTGTGTCTGAGTGAAGCGAGGTTGGGTACTTATTGCGAGCCTGGGAAGCCAACTTCTGTCTGAGTTCTCGTACTTCTGACAGGAGAACACGCTCTTTATTCTCCAAATCTCCCCTCCCTCGATCCAAAGAAACTACAAAGGCATAAAAAATAGACATATATAAAATATTGCAGAAAACCCTGGTCACTTCTAAAGAAAAACAGTAACTGATGGCCTAACATCGTCATCCACTTGCCTCTCCATTTCAGCCAATCAGAGGAAGCTTTGTATTCATAGAGCAGCATTCAGCCTGACTCAATTTTGTTCTGGAGGTGGGATGGAAGGTTTCCATCCCACTGCCGAAACACAGTGCTGTATACTGTAGCTGAGGCTACATACAGTTTATACAGCACTCACAGCCACTGCATCCCTTAGAGAAGGTAATAGTTTGTTTGGTTCAGCTTGGTCATAACAAACTATTTAAAGCGGAACTAAACTCACCTAGAATCCAGTAATGCGCCATCCTCAGAACTCCCCGCCGGCCGCTGTTATTGGCCAGGCGGAGATGAAGTCATTACTGCGCATGCTCGAAAGTTCCGTCAGATTCGGCATTGCCAAATTTGTGCAGTGAGCTGCGCTTGCTGTACAGGGGTGGACCGGAAAGTAAAAAAACTTTTGTGCAGAATAGACAAAGCCCATCTTTTCTTCATTAAAGCTCCCGCCTGTCCACCAATTTTTAAATCGTAGCCTAAAGTTCCACTTTAAACTTCACTAAAAAGCTACAAAAATAAAAAGGCCATTGTCTTTATCAGGTTGCTGTCCACTAATTTTTGAAACTTCTATGCAGAGTGACTGTATGCTTACATTTGAGTGTTATTCCTCATATGCCAAGTCTACATCAGGGTCGGGGGGTAAGAAACTGGCCTGGCACTCGCTATGCAGAAAGCTGCTATGGAATTTCAAACAGTAATGGAACCTGAACTTCTAAATTTAAAGCAGAACTAAACCCTCCTATTCTTTTCAGGCAAGGAAGCTGCAATCTAAAGGGCCGTACACCAGGGCCAAATATCGGGTGGCATCGGCCAGTTCAATAGAAACTGGCCGACATTCAGCCCGCGAGTACAGCAGCCGATCCGACAGAAGCTGGCCGTTCAGCAGGTTTCTGTCGAAGGTGCATGGCCAAAAAAGATCTGCCGATCGGCATTCGATCAGCGTTCTGAGCCAATGAAAGAGTGCTGACCGGTCTGTTCTGGCGGGCGGGGGGTTTGGGCAGTCCCCCTGTCAGAACACTATAGCTCGGGGGGGAAATCGCCATACTAACTTTGCATAATTACTACAGCGGCTCCTCCCCAGCTCTTCAGTTTTTTTTTTCACTCAGTCCGCTGGGTTAAAGCGGAGTTCCACCCAAAAGTGGAAGTTCTGCTTTAAGGACTCCTCACCCTCACACTCCTCAAACTCTTTTTTTTGGGGGTGGGTACCTAGTTTTGACAGGTGCCCAGCTTCCAGTTCCACTTGGGCCGCCAAGTCTACTCAAGCGGAAGTTCTCCTCTCCCCTCCCTCCAATCTTCTGGGACACGTCACAAATCCCAGAAGATTGCCCGGACATTAAGGAGGTGCAGCTTGACTCTCACGTAGGCGCAGTGCGCACCCAGCTGTGAAGCCACAAGTTGTCACAGACAGGTGCCCGCACTAGTGATGCTGGGAGAGGCGATCGCTGGACCGTGGGACAGGTTAGCGTCTACACTTTTTGTAGCTGCTGACTTTTACTAAACACAAAAACGACTGGAACTCCGCTTTAAAAATAATAATAATAATAGTGTACTGGGCTTTAGTTTGATCTGCAACTGCCGTGGTGCTCCACATGCAATCTGCTATGGAACCAGCAATTTGATGGTTTGACAGTTTGGCTGAGAACACAAGCAAATGTGACAAGGAAGATTCCCGGCATGGTGGGAATGTAACTGTTAAATCGATGGGTTTAATTGCGCTTTTAAGTAAAGTAACAGGTTTGCTACCCCCCCCGCCCCCCCTCCCCAACAGCACATACTCACCAGCTTTCCCCTTCGCTCCCCCTTTCAGCTGCCAGGAATTAAGAAAAGACCCAGCGTTTCAAATGACTAGTTCCATTTGACTCTGATGGGCCAATCACAAAGCACCTGTACTGGTGCAAGCATAGAGTGGTGGGGGAGTAAACGTAAGGGGAGTGTGTTCTGCATGTGAATAAGGTGAGGATTAAAGTGAACCTCTTGCACTACTTAAGCCAGATCTGCTGCAGACCTTGAAATATTTATATTGCATATCTAAATTAGAACCAACATTTGGAAGTGGTAAAATTCAATGACAGCAATAATAGGTATGATAGTCACAAAAAGCCCATAGAGTAAAGAAACAAACAAAAACAAAAAATTGTGATAGGTCTAAAAAAGTTAGAGATAACTAAAGTTACTGTTGGTAACTTCTCCAAACAACCTTATACACCCTTCATAGTGCAAAGAACTTACAGTGGGTGGAGGAGTCAGAGGAAGACACATCATTTAAACACACATTTTCCATCTTCTTCTGACCATCTGCCTCTTTCCGTAAAGAATTCCTTGTGGGCACTCCATGATTCAGAACTCGGTCTGTAGAAAATGGGAAAGAAGGTGAGGACAAGGTTCCCGGAGGAAAACAGAAGTCTAGCAGATGATACTTTGGCGTTTACCCTGGAAAACCACATTATTAGGGGCAGTAAATAGGTGTATGTATTGTTTGTGCATAAATACTGCCCAATCCACACTTGCATATTTACATAGTTAGTTAGGTTGAAAAAAGACACAAGTCCATCCAGTTCAACCACAAAAAAAAAAAAAAAAAAAAAAAAATCATCATACAATCCCATATACCCCATTCTATACCCACAGTTGATCCAGAGGAAGGCAAAAAACCCCAGCAGCGCATGCTCCAATTTGCTAAAGCAGGGGAAAAAGTTCCTTCCTGATCCCACGAGAGGCAATCGGATTTTCCCCGGATCAACTTTACCTATAAATGTTGGTACCCAAATATATTATGTACATTTAGGAAAGTATCCAGGCCTTTCTTAACCGCTTCCCGACCGCCTCCTGCACATATACGTCGGCAGAATGGATACGGCTAGGCAAAAGCACGTACAGGTACGTCCCCTTTAATTGCCTAGCCGTGGGGTCGCGCGACCCGGTCGGGAGCTCTGTGACCACGGCCGCGGGGACCAGCGGACCCGATCGCTGCTGGTGTCCCGCGATCGGGTCACAGAGCTGAAGAACGGGGAGAGGTCTGTGTAAACAAACCTCTCCCGCGCTTCCTACACTGCCTGTCACTAATCGGCTGTTCCCTGTCATCGGGAAAGCCGATCAGTGACGTCAGCCACGCCCCCTAATGTAAACAAACAAAAAAAAAAAAAACACGTCACAGACCATAACCCCTCCCCGCCCCTAGTGGTTAACTCTTTCACTGCCAGTGTCATTTATACAGGAATCAATGCATTTAAATAGCATTGATTGCTGTATAAATGCCAATGGTCCCAAAAATGTGTCAAAAATGTCCGATGTGTCCGCCATAATATCGCAGTCACAATAAAAATCGCTGATCGCCGCCATTACTAGTAAAAAAAAAAAATATTTAATAAAAATGCTATAAAACTATCCCCTATTTTGTAAACGCTATAACTTTTGCGCAAATAAATCAATAATCGCTAATTGCGACAAAGTATTGACTAGGGGGGCTGAATATAAATGTACCCCCCACTTTTCACATTTATTTGTAAAAAAGTATGAAAGTAATTTATAATTTTCCTTCCACATCATAATTATGTGCCACTTTACATAGGTCTATCACATAAAATCCCAATAAAATACATGTTTTTGGTTGTAACATGACAAAATGTGGAAAATTGGGTATGAATACTTTTTCAAGGCACTGTATATACTATAGATCTGAAAATGTATCAATCCGGATGTGCTGACAGCCCATCTCATTTCTTGAAGCCCCAAATTACCCTTTTTTGGAAAGTAGACAGTCCAAGGTATTTAGTAAGAGGCCTGGTGAGTTTTTTTTTATTTTTATTTTTTGGAAAATTACGAATTTTTTAAAAATTGTTTTTCCTCACATTTTTTTTTCAAGGCACTGTATTCTAAATTGCATACATTTTATTTGAAATAAAAGGGCTCTATAATATTAAGCGATATTTGCGCTATACACAAGTGGTTTTGTATGTGAATGTTGCTGATGGGACCCTAAATTGATGCTTTGCATAGCTCCAACCACTGTCCTGAAATTGATATTCTAATGCAGGACTGATTGTGCAGTGCTTTACAAAATAGATTAAGACAGTATGGCGGCAAAACAATTCAATAAAAGGAGGGATAGAATGAGAAATAATGATTTTCTTTTGGGAATGTGATGGAATGAGACATGTTCAAGCAGAGTTCCACCCAAAAGTGGAACTTCCGCTCATTGTACTCCTCCTCCCTCCGATGCCACAATTATCTCCATTCAGGGGGAGGGGGGACAGGATACCTGTCTATTACAGGTATCCTGTCCCCACTTCCGGGAGACTCAGCTGTGGATATTTTCATCACCGTTCGTGTTCCCTCCTCCTTCCCCGGCCGCCGGGCCAGTAGGAGAGAGGGAGCAGGGCCTCACGCATTCGCAGTAGGGTTATCGTGGTGCAGCCATAAGGCTACCCTGCCGGGTTCCCTTACTCGCAATGGCGGCGGCAGCACCCGACAGCTGATGGAAACATCAGCTGCGGTGCCGACATCGCTGGACTCCTGGATAAGGTAAATGTCCTATTATTAAAACGTCAGCAGCTGCAGTATTTGAAGCTGCCATCTTTGCCTCTGTTTAATCTTCAACTGCCACGGTGCTGCACATGTGATCCGTTATGACACCAGCCATTGGATGGTTTGAATGTTTGGTTGAGAGCACAGCCAATGTGCAGTTAGCATTCCCGGCATGCCTTTTTTTTTTTTTTAAACTATTAAATCGATGGGTTTACTTCCGCTTTAAATTTTTTCAGCAGTAGGCAGACCTCCGCTTTAATATCTGTTCCAGGAGAGCTTTATGCACTAATTCAGGTGTAGGGCTTTTTGAAAGTTTTAGTCCCTTTTCACCATAACCTGTATAGTTACACTGTCTCAATAAAACACTACAGAAACACTGCCGAGTGTGTTCACCAATCATACAGAGAGCAGGATGAAAGTGCCACTCCAGGAATGATCGATGAAAAGAGGCAGTCGTAATGTGGTTGTCTACAACTATTTTGATACCAAAGATACTTTTTAATAACTTTAGGGTGTGATTAAATTTACAACATGCACCTCTAAAATTGCTACGAATCTGTAGAAATGTGCTTGCAATTTCATTGAAAATGTACGTGCGGATTACACATGTAAAGGTCACAATGTACTTTTTGCATTAATGCTGTTCAAACAAACTTTCATACTAACCATAATATTCCTTGTCAGTCTGTAGTAAGATGTCCTCTGCTGCCACCTCCTGTACTGTTCCTGTGCGCAAAAATGTCCTCCTTTCAGCATCTTGTGTGGATTTTGCGAGTTGTTCTGTTTCTAGCTGCCCAAGTCTGTTCGACGCCTCAGCCCACTATTCACACAGGAGGAAACAAGCAAAAACGCATCAAAGATTTATGCGGAAAAGTAAACAAAAATGTATAGCAGGTTATTAAAGGAGAAGTACAGGAGGTACTCCTCGTTTGACTCTACTTCTCCGATGGATCACAGGAGTGGTTTGTTTTGCTCTCCTGTGACCCATCTTTAGCAGAGACTGGGCTGAATCCGCTCTCTGCTGACGTCAGACGTCACAGGCATCATCACGAGAGTCGGATCCGCCCAGATCCCTTCACTGCCACCCAGCTCAGCCTCCCAGCGAGCCACTGAGAGCCTGAGACAGACGATCCCACCCCTCCACAGCCCAGCGCTCCAATCAGTGAGGAGGGGGCAGAGCAGAGAGCTGTGACTGGCAGTCAGCAGCTCTCTGCTCACGGAGCTGCGAGAACTGAGTGATCGGTGATGTTCGATCGCTCGGTTCTCAGTATTGGAGGCGCCGGGGGACAGATGCAGCATCGGACCAATGCTGTATCCACCTAGGGAAGTATGATACTAAAAACAAAAAAAACAAACAAACGACACCCCATACATCTCTTTTAATTCAATAATGCAGAGCAGTGACTAAAGCTCAGGAATTCACATCAGTCAAGAAACATTAATTTAAATATATGTTCCTGTATGGATAGTTCAGTTGAATTCAAGCTAATACAGGAGACCTTTATAAAAAGATAAGATGGCGGCCACTTGCCTTTTGGGTTTCCAGTTCTTTGACGACATCATGCAGCTGCTTCTCCTGCTCTTTAATACCTCCAGTCAGTTTCAACATTTCTTCATAATGTTTGCTGCGCTTTAGGTCGTCCTGCTGCTGTTTGTGAAGAGCCTGAATTTTCCACTCAGTCCCTGAGCACAGATGATCGGCTTTTGCAAAACTCTCTTCCAGCAACTGAAGGGATATTGCAGGACAGACATGTCTAAGATGGGAAATGTGCTAACAACATACATACACATTTATATGGACAACATTATGTGAACACCTCTTTAAATGATTGCGTTTAGGGGTTTCCAAGGAAGGGTAGTTATTGTTACGCTATACAAAGCCATTTAAGACATTAAAGAGGAGCTCCAGTCTCTTAAGTGAAAATTGAAAGTCAGAAGCTACAAAAATGGTAGCTGCTGACCTTTAATAAACAGCCACTCACCTGTGCCACGATCCAGCAGTGTGCTCCCTCACTAGCATCTTTACTATGGGCACCCGGTTGCCCACTGTGCATGCGTGAGCGGCACTGGTCCCACAGTCTTCTGGGACCTGTCATTTGTCCCAGAAGTCTTCAGGAGGGGAGGGGGGAGAGTGAAACTGTAAAAATCGGATACCCGCTCCCCCCTTGCTCCCCAAAAGCTTAATTACACAAACAGGAGCGGAGGAGAGGGGTCTTAAACCTGAACTTCCCCTTTTGGGAGAAGCTCCGCTTTAAGCCCGAGGCTCTCCTCCTGGTGACATCAGAGGGAACCTCAGCCCCTCCCTCTTTAGACCTCGGCGCGGGGCAGGAGAGCACCGGGACATCAGCTGACTGACAGTGGAACTGAAAAATAAGGTAATGAGCCACATTTATAAAAAAAAAAAAAAAGGCACTGAACGATTTAACCTGATATAACAGAGGGGATTCTAGTTAGTAGTGAAAGTGACTTTACAACCACATTTATCGTTTTACTCCCACTTCTTGATAAATTGGAGCACTGTCAATGTAGCCAGTGTATTTCGCAGCTGCCCTGGTGGGAAGGCTAAAGTCACAAGTGCCTTCCAGGGAGATCATGTCTGTACAGTGTGAGATCTCACCAGATTTCGGAAGAAAGGTTTTTTTTTTCTCACATGACATGTTTATGTGCTACAATGGCTTCAGCAGCATGTCTGCTAATACGCTTATGCTGCCATAGCAATGTATAAACAATAATAAACAGCACCAGATCTCATGCAGCACATGTGTGAGATCGGGCACTAACTTCTTTGTTGGGCTGGCAATAAAAAATAAAAAAAAAAAGACAGAAGAAATAGCTAGTCACTGATGACGTGTAATAGTCAAAATGGCGATAAGGGGTTATTGGAGGAAAAAAGGAGCATTAGCATGTGGCAGTACTGAAACGAACCTGTTGGTCCTTTAGGTCAGCCTCATTTTCCATTAGCCTCCAGAACATCTGTTCTTCCAGGTCAGCCTTCCTTCGGTTGGTGTCAAGTTCTCCTTTAACTTCTTGTCGCTCTTTTTCTTGCTCTTTTTCAAGTTGCTGTCGGAATGAAAACAATGAGTGTATGGTCACTGTCCGTTCACATACAGAAACGTACAAAAAGGAAAAATATGCCTGGGGCTTCTCCAAGCCTACGAAACTGACCCATCACCTCTTAAGCTTTTGGCTAGACTCAGTTTAATAGAGGTGGAAAAGTCACTGGGGTTATTTGAACACAAAAGGGGTCTTTCCAGCACTAATAAAATGATGTTTGTGTGGGGTTATACCCAGGGGTCCTGCAACCTTCCTTGAGCCTCTGCATTAGTGCTCTTAATAATTAATTGGCAGATCTACATGCTTGTTAAATGTGCGAGCTCAATGCATAATGATGATATGCCATGTGGCACTCATTCCAACCAACCAAAGCTGACTGAAGTGGGACCAATAAAAGTTGAATTCTGATTGGCTGGTATGGAGAACTGCAGTCTGCTCTTATCTAAAAGAGAAACGGTTTACATAGAAAAAAGGACCAGGGTTTCTGCCCTACATATTTACTAAGAGCAAGTGCTTCACTGAGTAAGGCCGGTCATACACGGCTCTAATATCAGCCGGGTCAGCAGGAACTGGCCGAGATTCGAACCGTTAATGGGCAGGCTGATCGATTAATGAGGTTGACATGCTGGTAGGTTAATTAGATCATGTCGATAAAATTGGCCAAATATGTGTATGTTGTATGTGTTTGTAAGCGTGTCGGGACCCCACAGGTCAAGGACCGCACTATACCACAGATAGACACCAGTGGCAAAAGGCGCCCTGAGGCGATTCAGTTTGCATAGGTTGCGCTATACAAGTCATTTATTCATGAGCTGATCGATTAATCAACTTGGGTCCAAGCAGCATGCTGGACTCTCTTGCAATTATCCCTAGCAGCTGCTATATCCGCTAGCGATAATCACTGTCTTCTCCCAGCGGGGACAGGTTCCCCTACCGGAAAAAAAAAAAAAAAAGACACTGGCCCGGCAGAAGGGATTCCCCCATCAACACAGGTGATAGGGGAATAAAAAAAAAAAAACTGTGGTTGCAGGAAAGAAGTTTGCTCCATGTATGGCCAGCCTAAGGAAGTACAATAACAGATATGCAGCAAGCAAGCTGATGGTTGCACATTGCCTTCAAGGAGGCATTAAAGTTAGTGTTATGTGAAAGAGCCACCAACAACAATCACATATTTGTATTGTCAGGCCTGCACAACTGCCATTTATGCAACTTTGGAGTGCACCCCTTTCGGTAACACCAATGTACATAATTGCCAGCACACCATGGATCTTCAAATATCATCCAAAGGTTTTACTGAAATGTGATCACACACAGCAAAAGTATGCCAACATTTCGAGGCCATGCAGGATCGAAGGGGTCCGAAACTCTAAAACTGCAGTCTTTCGCTGTGATATGATCACTTTTACATAAAATCTTTGGATGTTATTTGAAGATCCATGGTGTGCTGGCAGTTATGTATATTAACCTGTGACGTTTCCAGCTGGCTGCTGCTACAGCTGCTATCCTTAAAGGAGCTGTAAAGTCCCAAGCATTTTCATACAATAAATTTTGAGTTAAAGCAGTATCACACTATCCCACTTATTTTTTTTATTTGAACCAAGGACATCTATATTGAAGCATCTGAGGATATGCAGAGTCCATCAACCTTGAGCCCAATGATGGTTCTACTGCTTGCCTCACCAAACTTAGCTGTGCGGTTGCATCCCCTCATGAGGTGAGCGCAATCACACGGGGGGGGGGCATGTGTGTGAAGTCACCGAGAGTATTACCATGAAGCACTAACACAAGTCACTGAAATGTTTTCTTTGGAGCACTGTAAATAGATCAATTGATCCTTTAAGGACTGATTATGATTTATTTTTTATGTGTAAAATTAATTTTTCACATTAGTTTATTGCCCTTTAATACGGATATTATTTACAGCATATGTTCTTTGCATTTGCACTTTATGAATTAGAATCATGTTTGAATGTTAATTATGGAATATTGAAGCACTTAGTGTGGCACAATATTCATTTAAATTTACAATCATTACTTGCACTTTATGGATTGGAATCATGTTTGAGTATTAATTTTGCAGTACTTATGGAGAGTTATTCATACAGCGCAGCACAATATTTATATATTTCTTTAGTTTAACACAACATATGGGAGTGTGACAGGTGTCAGCGGCTGGAAGGCATTATTATTAAAGCGGGATTCCACCCTTGTCTGTAACCAATATGTTTGACACGTGACAATGTCTGTTTATTTCTCTTTTGTTTTGGAAATATAAATAAAAAGTTTTTGTTAAAAAAAAAGTGGAACTTCCGCTTTTCGGAACCCCCTCCCCCCCTCCGGTGTCACATTTGGCACCTTTCAGGGGGGAGGGGGGTGCAGATACCTGTCTAAGACAGGTATCTGCACCCACTTCCGGGCATAAACTCCCACGGGAGATTACGCCACTTCCTGTCCTGGCGCGCTGTCTGCCGGGACACACACGTGAAGCCGTCACAGCCGGGTGCCCATAGTTACCATGACGGCACCGAGGAGAGGAGGGGGAGAGGAGCTAGCCTCCGGGCGGCCACATCGCTGGACTGTTGGGAAGGCAATTGTCGGTTTATTAAAAGTCAGCAGCTATGCTTTTTGTAGCTGCTGACTTTTAATAAACTAAAAAACTGGTGGAACGCTGCTTTAAAAACTTGGATTTCCTCTCACTTTGGCACAATGGTCACCAATATATAAAATAAATCTCCACAGTGGGGTCACAGACTGCAATAAAAACCTGACAAGGGATCCAACACTTGCCTACTCTTAGCTTTACATATATTTTCATATATGACAAAAGATGTCAGAGGTATCTGTACCTGTGCAGTAATTCCAAGTTTCATCTGCAGGTTACATTTTAAACAGGCTCAGTAAAATGGAGCAGGTAAAAAAAAAAAAAAAAAAAATGAGGGGTGGCAGCACTCCACATTACTTTAATGGTTAGCATTTATTACCCCAAAGTTAATATTTCCATCAGAGTACTTGTGCAGTTCGCTTTATACACAATAACAGAGCATCCAGAGACACCCAAGATTAGAACATACTTGGTCATAGAAACGTCTCTGGGCCTCCAGTTCCATCTGTTTGAGCTCCACATCTTGCATGACTGTCGCAGTTTCTCTTTCTCGCATGCACATCTTGCGTTCAATCTCATCATCCAGGCGTTTGAGCTCCATCTTGCGCTGATCCTGCTGGTGTCTCAAGAAGCGCCTTCGTGCACCATCCAGAACCTGGAGCTCCTTCAATTTGAGCTCTCGTTTGACAGTTGCCAACCTAGGAAAATGGTAGTCATTTAATAATGTGACAGGGTTACATTCAGAAAATGAAGGGGACCTAAAGCATGCAACCATCTATACAAAATGAATGACAGATACTCGAAATAAATTTAAAAAAAAAAAAGATACATTTTCATGAATGACTAATCTATAAACTGTTCTTAACCCTTTCACATCTAAGGGTAAAACAAATGTAAATGCCTAAGCACAATTTTGCAACTTTTTCATGCGTTAGTAAAAACTGTGTCACAACTACTTTGTATACCCAGGTGGATTATACCTTTTTTTTAGGACAAATTTAGCTTTCTTTTGGTAGTAAATGGTAGCGGATATCTCCTGATCTCCTTTTTAGCAAGGGAAAACTGGCCCAAAATAGTAAAAAAAAAAAAAAATAGCTATTTTTTTTTTATATTTTTTGCTATTATCATAATTTACCACCAAACAACAACCCAAAATAAATTCTACTGCTCCGGACGATTGCAGCGATGCCACATATGTGTATGTTAGTTGTTGATTGTACCCGTAGTACAGCCCAAAAAAAGGTGCGCATTTTGCGTTTTTTTTTATAATGCCTAAAAACACACTGACACTACTATTTATTTTTTTTAATTTTTAAATTCTACCCAAAATATGATGACCGCGACCTTTGACGCCGACCTTGACCCTAACATTAATTTTAGCAAACTGATTTTTTTTCTTAGATTTTTTTTTTTCTTTTACACACTTTGGTTTGTTAACATTTTCCTCTCCTGCAAGAAGTGGAAGATGCAATGTATAATTCTCTTCATTCAGAGGAAGTAAACACAGGGGTAGACTCACAATGCCTGATCACTGTGATAGCCAATCAGAGGCTATCACGGTGATCAG
>CM053030.1:50087266-50192682 GCA_028564925.1 Lithobates sylvaticus
GATTCGTGCATTTTTTATTTTATGTGCAACACCACTTATTAAGCCATAGTAAATAATGAATTTGGGGTGTCTGCAGATTTGTTTATATTTGTAGCATTAAATAATGAAAGCCTTCCATACTTCTCTCGTAAGTATTCCAGTTCCTCCTGGTGAAGCCTCTCCCTCTCCTGACTCTGATAATCCACAACGAATTTGGGGTATTTATTGAATATGGGATACTGTCCCTTAGTGAGGGGCACAAATTCACTGAGAAGACGCTGAGGGTGGATCTCGGCTGGGGTGGCGTCCATGAGATGGTAGGATTCTTTAATCATCAGATTGATATCCAGGTTATTCCGGTGATGAAAAAAATACTGTAGAAACACAACAAGCGCCATAAGCATGTACAGTAAAATGAGCTACATTTTAAATGGTAGAACAACATTAAACAGAAATCCAACATAAACAGGCAAAAGCATGGGAAGGGGGGGAGAGAAAGAGCAAAAGAGAAAGTAAGAAGTAAAGAGAACAAGAAAGAGCGAGAGAGAGAAAAATAAATGGGCAAGAGAGGGAAAAATAAACAGGGGCTGGGTTTCTTGAGAATGTGAGCGATTCACACAAACTGCCATGATGCATAGCCAGGAGGGGGGACACTGCTATTCAATATTGCACCTTCCTGTCTGTGCCCTACTGGACTATGAAAGAGCATACAGAGGAACCTTGGTTAACGAGTAACGTGGTTAACAATCGTTTTGAAAGACGAGCTAATTTTTTTTTTTTTTTTAAACTCAGTTTGTGAGTGTTGTCTCGCAAAACGAGCAGAATTCAAGCTAATGGGTGTGCAGTACCGCATTTTGCCAGAGGTGCGGGGGCGCCGGTGACACTCAGAACGGTTTGGAAATACTCCGTTCCTGAGCCTGAGTTCAGCCGACCTGTCCCCGAGTATTTCGGAGGCTCTCCGCCCCCCCCCCCCCCCATCTCTGGCCACATGCAATAGAAGTCAATGCACAACAAATTGACTTCTTTTCCATTGACTTCTATGGGGAAACTCGCTTTGATATGCGAGTGCTTTGGATTAAATTCTGGAACGGATTATGCTCGTAATCCAAGGTGTGTGTGTGTGTGTGTGTGTGTGTGTGTTGTGTGTGTGTGTGTGTGTGTGTGTGTTTTTATATATATATATATATATAATATATATACTATATAATATATATATATATAAATATATATATATATATATATAATCGTAATTTTCCGATGGCGTCTGTTTTGCACCTGAGCATTTGACACTTTACTTGTACATATTGTACCCCCGAGGAAGTTGCTATTTGCAGCGCAATGCGCGGTCTTATTTGGGGTTGTCTTTGATTTGTGCAATTTTGGAGGGCGATGCCAGGTTTATAGTAAATTGTATAGGGACGGCCTATGGGAACCTTTGGAACCACCGTGGGATAACCATGGCTTGTGGTGTTAGGCAGGAAATGTGATCCTGGAAAGCACAGCCAAATAGGAAGAGAGGGTAAGTCTTAGTAACCTTCCTAGTAACCTGGAGATTTCTTTGGAAAGCATTGGATTTTCTAGTAGTTTTGAGTGTGATCATCAGCACACACAGTGGCTGAAGTTATTATCAGTACCCCCTATGGCCATATCGCATCCCTCATGCAATCAAAAAAGCAAACACAAAAAAGGAATTCATGCACATATGAAGATAGATATAAACGTGAATAGACTGGCACTGGAATAGAATGGCATACACAAAATCTGGTGCAGCTCTGCATTTAAATCTTTTAGCTTCTTACGTCAGCGTGTTCAATTAAGCTGCGACAAAAAAACTGGAAACTGATTTTTTGCACAGCTGCACCAGATATTGCACTCTCCAGTTTTAGTAAATCAACCCCCACGTGTCTAGCAGGATTCTGATTGTAAATTACAAACCGAACTTAAAAAAATAAATAGCATGGATACGACTCTTGTATGTCTCACCTATGGCATGCATTAGTGTTAACTTCCATGTTACTGAAGCCTTCCCAATAAACTAGGGGCACTAGGCAGGGGTGTCCTTTGTCACCCCTCCTATTTGCCTTAACTATGGAACCCCTTGCCACACGCATTAGTAGCTCCCTTTAATCAGAGTTCTCCCCATTGGTACTATAGAGGGATGTATCGCTTTGTACGCAGATGACACTTTAGTATACTTGGCTGACCCTTGTGACTCTAAAAAAAATCTTCTGTCTGAAATACCTTTGGAGACTATTCTGGCTTTTCGGGTGAACTGGCACAAGTCCATTTTTTCCTTTGGATCAAGCTGCTATATCCTTGATTCACCCGGATTCCAGACTACAGGTGGTCCCCTCATTTAGATGATATCTCGGTATTATAGTTCAATTACCTCGATCTTCGTATATTACTAATAAATTTGTGCCCCTTACTGTCACAGTTGCAATTACAAACTAAACAATGGATGGATTTGCCTCTAGACCTCATGGAAAGGACCAATGTCATTAAAATGATAAATCTCCCTAAACTTCTCTATGTTATGGCCAATTGCCCATTCCAAAATCAATTTCTAAACGTATTGATACAATATGCACAGCGTTCTTATGTAACGGTCTTCTTCCCAGAGTAGCACTTGAGACCTTACGACTTCCAGCCAATTTGGAAGGTCTAGCTTTCCCAAATTTTTTATTTGTGCTACTTGGCTTCTCAACTGCACCACATACACAACTGGCTGCATACAGTTTCAATGCTTAAGTTACTATTGCCTCCTCCTTGGAAACCCTCCACAAAATTATCTATAGGGGCTGTGTACCAGCTTGTCCGGGTACGTTGATTTTACGTACATCTCTCTCCCTGTTTCAATGAATAAATGATTTGTATAGCGCTGCAAATGCGAACTGAATCGCCTCAAGGCGCTTGGTTTCAATCCATAGTTGCAAAAATTTCTAAGGACTTGTGGTCGACATCCCCCATTAATCCACTGTGGTTTAACCCCAACCTCCAAGAATTATATTCCCTACCTGATCCACAGCGGTGGTCTTCTAAAAGGGGTCAAATATTTATGTCACCTCTACAATGCACAAGGACATTGATTTGCCACGCACTTACTTATTTTACTATTATCAACTTGGGAAAGCTTTAGGCTTGCAATTCGATTCTTTGGATGACCCTATCGAGGTGCCGCCCATGGAGAAATTATTAAGACACCCAGACCCTAAAAAACTTATCTCCACCTATTATGCTGCCCTAACAGACACTAACCCTAGATTCCAGGCTTCACTGTATATACCCTTCACGGAGGCAGACTGGTCTGAATTTGGGGACACGTTTAAAACCTCTGTCATATCCTCTAGAGACCGTGTTATCAAGTTTAAGATCTTTCACTACTCTCACCTTACACCAGCTAGATTATACAAAATGGGGTTGTCTCCCTCAGCTGAGCGTTTGAGGGGTTTGCGGTCAAACTGTAGACTTTTCCATAGTTTTTGGGCCTAGTTCAGGATTTCTGGGCAAATATAGGAGCTTTTATCTCTTCTGCATTGGGCCTGCCAAATACTGTAAACCCCAAAAATTGTCTTTTGGGCATCTTTGGTGATTTGACCATCCCTTCTCATGCCAAGAGACTGCTTTGCAACCTTTATTTTTATGCAAATAAGTCCCTTTTATTGTCCTGGAAAGGATTTGTGTCCCCAACACGAACCTTCTGGCTAAAACTGGTTAATGAGTCGGTGCCTCTGTAGAAGCTCACCTTTAAAATTCAGAAAAGGAGTTAAAACAGTTCATGAAATATATGATATAATATGGGATAGATGGCTGGCCAGTCCCCCGACTCTAACCTCCGAACCTTTGTGATTAACGGTAGCCCTATACACCTGTACTGGCCAGGCCCCCCGCTCCGATACACGTTATGTTTGTGTTAGGTTGTCTGTGTAAATTTCTTATTCATCGCAGGTTTTACTGACCACAATGACAATGACAAGCACTGTTTTTTTCTTATGTACACAATTTTCTTTTTCTCTGTACATTAAAGAGGAACTGCAGTCTTCTCACATAATTTGTAATAAAAACATATTTGCCATTCTGAAGCTTCCCTCCAACCACTTTGCATATTATTTTATATATACTGTGATTCTGTACTTGCCAAATATGCTGCAAAAATCTCCCTCCACTGAGTCTGGCTACAACAATTTTATTTATTTATTTTTTAATTCTGCATTTTATTTTAAGCAATTTTATAGAAATATAATTCAATTGCATGCACATCATACAGTACAACATAAAGCAGTTTGGTTCTATTTTAAGTAGGTATACAAAATCTTTAATGTCACCATTCTTATTTTATATATTTCTAATGAAAGTATAGACTTTGATCTCCATTGTCCTAGTAAGTCACACCAACAAGAAGCCCCTACGTTTTTTGACAGCAACCACTTTAACCTGTTAACTTCCTGGATTTACACAACCTTCCAGCTCTGATTGGCCCTCTTATGACTCATCCCCCTCCATTCCTGTCAAACTCTCAGGAGAGTGAGAGAGCGCTGTGCATTAGACATGTGCATTCATTTTCGTCTGAATTTCAGGTATTTTCATTATCGTTTTAACAAACGATAACGAAGATCCGACATAAACAAATGCTTTATTTTCATTGTGACAACAGTTCGATATAGATAGGAGATTCAACGCTGACAATAACAATCTGTGTTTAACTGAACCTGTGGTTGAATGTGCCTAACCTTAACTCTATTAGTCCAAGATTATTCTACATAGAGAGAAAGGATTTGACAGAGAGAGAAAAGATTCGACGTAGAGAGAAAAAAAATTGACGTAGAGAGACAAGATTGCTGCTGGAATTGGATGGAATTGCAGCTAAACTATACAGTCATACAGTTTAGCTGCTCCGTCGAAACTTCTTTGAACATTCGACAGATACCATAAGCCTTCAATGACAGATTCAACCTTAATTCATTTGGATTTTCGGACGAATGCAATTTTTAACGAAAAACAAAAAAAATAAGAACTAATTTCGGGAGTAACTAAATACATTTATGACGAAAACTAAATTCCGAAACGAAATATTTCAGTATGCACATGTCTACTGTGCATGTTGTCAGAAGTCTAGGCTAATGACCAGCAATAAACAGGAAGTGGTCTGTATAAGGGATTTACTGGCAGAAAAAAAATGTTTTACTATCCAAAGTAAAAACAAGGGCAGAAGATGTAATAGATGGAAAGTGGAAAAAATGACTGAAGTTCCGCTTTAAATTATGTTTATTGCGGGGGGGGGGGGGGGTTCCTGTATGGTTGTCTCATTAAACATATCTTTTAAAAAAAAAAAAAGCGAGACTTTAATTCTCCTGTATAAAGAAAAATATTTGCATTGTAGCTTTTACCTTCTATATATCTCTTAGATTGTAAGCTCGAACTAGTAGGGCCCTCTGATTCCTACTGTATTAAATTGCACTGTAATTGTCCTGTCTGCCAGTATGTTGTAAAGCGCTGTGTAAACTGTTAGCGATATATAAATCCCGTATTATAATATACATTACAGTAACTTCTGCATACAAAGTGGAGAAGGTACCTCTATGTCTTCCTTCTGGTTGCAGTGCAGTAAAGGAGAGCGTGAGCACAGGACATAGGCCACTACCGCCATCAGCAGGAAGGAGGGATGGTTGGAGAACACATTATCAAACAGCTTCAGCCATTCTTCTCGGGTTAAAACCTCAGAGAACAGAGTTTCCAGGAGTGGCCAGGCATAAATCTGCAAAATAGGCAAAGTCACCAAAAAGCAATTTGAACTTTTTTTTTTTTTTTTTAAACATAAAAGGAAGTTTGTGAAGTTTTAAAAAGTAATGCATGGCAATGCAGACAATGCTCCATGAGTATTCTTCAATATGTTCTCTCAACATAGTATTAAAATAAAAAATGATCCCAGGAGAAACAGATATTAAACGCCGGTTCACACTAGATGTGGTGCGAATTGACTTCAAATTCTCACTGCATCAAAATCGCAATCTGTTCATGTGAATTGATTGCGGAGTATTCATATTTTTTTTGCTAGAAAATTACATAGAACCCCCAAACATTATATGTTTTTTTAGCAAAGACCCTAGAGAATACAATGGCGGTCGTTGCAACTTTTTATCTCACACAGTATTTGCACAGCAATTTTCCGAACACGAAAAACTGTTTCATGCTTTAAAAAAAAAAAAAAAAAACTGTAAAGTTAGCCCAATTTTTTTTGCATAATGTGAAAGATGAAGATATGCCGAGTAAATAGATACCCAACATGTCACGTTTTAAAATTGCATGCGCTTGTGGAATGGCGCCAAATTTTGGTATTTAAAAATCCCCATAGGCAACGCTTTAAAATGTTTTACTGGTTACATGTTTTGAGTTAAAAGAGGAGTTCTAGGGCTCAAATTATTGCTCTCGCTCCAACGTTCGTGGCGATACCTCACATGTGTGGTTTGAGCACCGTTTTCATATGTGGGTGGGGCTTACGTATGCATTCACTTCTGCGTAAGAGCTCACAGGGACAGGGGCGCTTTAAAAAAAAATTTAATTGTTAATTTTACTTTTATTTTTTTAGTTTGAGACTTTAAAAAAAATAAAAAATGTAATTACTTTTATTCCTATTACAAGGAATGCAAACATCCCTTGTAATAGGAATATGACATAATCGGACCTATTTACAGTGAGATATGGGGCCAATAAGACCCCACATCTCACCTCTAGGCTGGAAAGCCTAAAATAAAAAGAAATAAAAAACGATTTCTGCTTCCCAGCCGTGGTGACGCCGTTATTTGAATGCAGAGGCCGGGCGTGATGTCATAACATCACGCCCGGCCTCCGAACGATCATAGAGACTCGCTATGATCACCATCCGGGGGCCAGCGGATCCGGTGTCCGACTCACTGAAGGAAGCGGTGAGTCGGAAGAAGCACCGGAGGGTGGCAGTAGGGAGGGACGTCCCCTCCCTCCGCCTGTAAGAATGATCAAGCGGCGGAACAGCCACTATGATCGTTCTTTTGGTGCAGGGAATCGCCGGCTGAAAAAAGCCGATATCTGAATGATGTCTGTAGCTGCAGGCATCATTCAGATATACCCCCAGAAAGTCAAGGACATCCCTGGACGCCCTATGGGCGCGAAGTGGTTACGTTAACGACACCCCACAAATCAGCTTGCAAGAGGCAAAAGGCAGAATCAGATCGCATGGGTGTGAACACCCATGAGATCAGATTCCGGTGCGGACAACAAAGGGTCCTGCACGAGTTCGGTCCGAATGCCATGTGAAATCAGCCATACAGTTTGTATGGCTGAATTTGCATCGCACAGACATCGCATGTGATCTGTACAGCAATGCATTGCAAAACACATGAGATGTCTGGCATCGCAGCAGTGTGAACCAGCCCTAAAGTAAGTAAAGCAAGTAGCCAGGAAGAGCATGTTTATAGCAATTGAACTGTACTAGCTTGCCAGTTGTTTTAAAAAAAATAAAAAAATAAACCACATTAAAAAATCTAATTAAAATCATCATGGGGTGAATAAGGTTCAGAAAGGCATTTTTTTTTTAATATGAAACCAAAATCAAGAACACAGGGGACCTGACCTCAAACTAACTAGAGGAACATTCAAAACTAATCTTAGAAAGTATAATTATACTGAAAGGGTAGTTGATTCTTGGAATAAACTTCCAGCAGAGGTAGTGAGTCAGTCAACAGTAAATGGCTTCAAACATCTATACGCAGACAAAAAAGTTAAACAATAATACAAAAAACTTGTATAATAAAACAAAAAAACAGGCAAACTAGACGGACCACTTGTCGTCACTTTTCTATGTTTAAATAAAAAAAGCACCTAATAAAAATGTTGGGATGGTGCAGTAAGTACAACCTGTCTAGGACATGATGCTGGGGGGGCAAGCTGTACTTCATACACTCTCATCAGAGGTCACCACTGCCCTGAGTCCAGCTCTCTTCTAAGGCCACATTCGTACGGTTGTTTTTCCACGGTGCAAATGATAGTGGCCGGAATCTACAGACTTCTGCTGCTGTGTTTGATAGATGCGAGCGGCTAGTTGCAGCTGTGGAGCCTGTATGCTTTAACGAACCGTTGTCTGCCACCGCAGCTATTCCTGGCCGTTTGCGCAGCCATTGATTACCCGAGATGATTGCTGCTAGAGGCACTCAAAAGAGCCCAAGAAGGGACTTAAAAGCATTCAAAACACCAAGATTGAAGTGTTTAAATGCTTTTAATTAAATGGCGCCGATGACATCTGGATATACCGGAAGCGATGTTAGTTTATCACTTCTGGGTTACTGCTATGGAGACCAGATCAAAGCTGATCCCAATGTCTTGCCGAGAAAGTTCCCCCGGCGCATAAGGACCCCCCCTGTACTGCGCAGGCGCAGTGCTTGTGCAGTACGAAGCACAACGGAGTCTCTGAAAATAGCCGAAGCTGAACACAGTCAGTCAGTCAGCTGTAAATGGCGCCTGCGCACTACATTCTAACCTATGTCCAGGTTTGAGCCCCACCATCCAAGTGGAAATAGAGTTAGAATAAAAATATGCCGAGCGCAGCGAGGCCGTGCCCGAAGTGTGGCGAGCGAAGAGAGCCCGCGAGGAGCCCTCTTACAGGCGCCGTGTACAGCTGACTCACTGTCTTCAGCTTTGGCTATTTCCGGCGGCTTCGTTGTGCTTCGTACTACGCAAGTATATGTAAAGAGAAAAAGTGCAGCGCTAACTGAATATGAATAAATTTATAAAGAGTCCAGAAAGTAAATGATGAGTGACTATCGAACAAATAACAGTTCCGCGAGTGTCCAACCCAACATGTGACAAACGTATTCCACCACCAACAGCACAAAATGCTTACCAGAACACAATGACACACACAAGCATATACTTGGTGGGTCAAACAGGCTTAATAATATAATTCCAGAGGTCCCAGATTATTGGATGCGCCTGCGCAGTACAGGGGGTCCTTATCCGCCGGGGGAACTTTCTCGGCAGAACACCGGCTTTGTTCAGGTGTCAAGCCAGCTGGCGGACATGCCGGCTGGTTGCTGGGGTCTCCCGGTGGGACAGGAGAGCTTGAGTGAACTGCGGAAGGGGGGGGGGGGTGCTGATTGGCGGCTCAAAAAAAAAAAAAAAAAACAGTACCTGGACAGTACAACCATTTCAAGTCAACCTCAGACATGGAATATGAACAAAGCATATCCCTCTATAGTGTGTACTTGTCTCCATTAAGAGAACCTATTGTCATTTCATTGTGACTTATAGAATTTAATTGTGAATTTGTTTTTCCCAATAACAAATCTTCTCCTCATCTTATTGTATTTCTGTCTGCTGCTTCCTTCCTCTGCTATCAGCATGAAACACTTCTGACAGGTGTTCCTCTGTGAAATTGGGGGGGGGGGGGTCTCCTTACTGAGCTCTGCACAGTGTAAATTTTCACCTCCCCACCCCTTTTTTTCTGGCGGCTAAGACAAGCTTTATAAACTCTTTGAATGGATGTAGAGAAGAGAAGACTGCAGATAATCAGGTACAACTTGTGAAGGAGAATGTGTTTCATCTCGGTGTATCATCTGAGGCCAGTCACTTCACCGGGTATATGTGAGAGTTTGCAAACACTGTAATGCATTATATACTTTTTCCAGTGCGCACCACTGCAGTTCAGTGGTATGAACCAGCCAGGTAGGAGATGAGGAATTTTGCCCTGCAATAGTCTTGCCACACGTGGTGTGACTGTACCCCAAGTAATAAAAAAAAAAACACTGAGGGTTCAATATCACTTTAGTGATTCTACAAACACAATGCTGACTTTGAGAACTTGCTATACACCGGATGGATCTCTTACCTGGGACGTAACGCCAAAATTCACAAAATGCTGAAGAACCTCCTTGTCGTGATGCGCCAAAACATTCTCAACCATGCCAAGGATGTTGATTGGTGGATTAGGAAAGTACTCAAACCAATGCTGACACCAGTTAGCTGCAGAGGAACATGACAGATTATTATAGGCTAGGCCAATGCATGTCCCTCCAGATGCAGGGAGGACAATCCCAACATACTGATCCTTGTAGCTTCCGGATAACTGGAAGGACACTGCTGGGCTTTATGATCAGAAGAACAAGTTTGAATGCTACACACACTCACACTAGAACATCCTTTCATAAACTAAACAAAAAAACTATGAATTTTCACACATGCAAAAACTTACTCATGACAGTAGCCACAACTTCAAAACAGATGAGCTGATTGTTCTGAAAAAGCTTGACAAATGGGAAGGCCATCAGAGGTAAGTATTTCGTCTCTCCAAATATCGCAGACCAGTGAGCCAAGGCTGAAAGTGTCCTGGTGAGCAAATGAAATCACAGAAACTTGTTTGGGAATAAAAAAAAATATGAAAATACATTGCGGCCACATGTGCATATTTCTCTGGGTGTCCATATTTTTCCACACATTAAACTGAACATTTTAGGCCTGAAGATTAGTTAAACCCCTACACATTAAAAGGAACAGGCCTTTTCTGGCACTTTTTGTTTACAAGTAAAAATCTGTATTTTTTTGTTAGAAAATTACTTAGACCCCCCCCCTGTAATAATATGCCCAAACCATTGTGACTATATGCTTTGATATGCTTGCCATGTCAACTATGAAAGAAGGCTTAGAAAAATGCTTGCACAAGCACTGGACACTCTATATATCATTGTGGGTTGGTTTGTCCTTTCCTGTTCTCTGTTCTGTAGGCCATGAGACAGGATGCATGACTTATGACTCATAACCAGATGGCCTGTTGACTCTTGTAACCTCATGATAAAATGTATTTTAGGGGTCATTGACTTGTATAACCATATATTTTATACCAATGCATCATTTACTAACCACTCCCCCCTCCCCTCTTTCTATTGGTATGTTGAACCATATACAAGCTGCAACACACACGCCACTAAAGGCAGACGTTTTATGAATGCACAACCTGCCTCTCATTTCATTCGGTGTCTCCAGATATCCGAGGGACCTGTTGGTGTACCTATAGACGGATGGTCATCCAGAATACCTACTTTTTTTCTTTTCATCACCAAACACATATATATATATATAATATATAAATATATATATATATATATATATATAAATGAACATTTACCTGTCCAGGGTGCCCGTGATGTCGACAGCTGAAGTCGAGCAATCAATCGTCTCTCGGCTGCCCCCCGCCGCCACCCTAGGTGAGAGAATCAGGAAGTGAAGCGTTCAGGCCTCACTTCCTGGTTCCCTACTGCGCATGCACGAGTCGCGCTCTGCGTCCTCACTGGTCCCCGCTGTGTTATGGGACCTGTGTGTTTCCCAGAACACAGGGGGGGTGACGCGAAGGGGCGTGACTCCCGCGGGAGTCTATTCCCGGAAGTGGGTGCAGATACCTGTATTACACGCGCTATATAAATCCTGTATAATAATAATAATAAGAGGAAGATCTAGACAGCTTAGATCACCTGACTCGAAATTACATAAATTTGTCAGTAGGCTATAGTGTGCATAAACACTGGCCAATACCCCTGAGGGATGCTTGGGGTAGAGATAGACACTTGAAAAGTATATGCTTTTGATAAAGGTATATGTTTTATTCAAAGAAGAAAGGTGTACAGATATATAAATGCTGGATAGAATTCAGTATGTTTACATACAAAAGTAGGTAGGCTTGTACAGTTTTTAACATGTCAACAGCATAAACATACAAAAAGCGTTGTGACAATTATAAGAACTTGCTTGATACATGTATGATAAGGATGATGCCAACATGTTTCGGACTTTGGTCCTTTGTCAAGGCAACTAGATATCCTTTTGATTCACATCTAAATGTGTGTAAGAATCATAGGGTTAGTACATATAGATAAAGGCATGTAATACAGTCATTTTAACCATTGCTGTGTGCAACCAATGCAGTACATGAAAATTTGTGTAAGAATGGGCAGGTACTCACATGTAATGCCAATATTCATATTTGCCACAATGAAAGCCACTGAAAGTGGTGTGGAGAAGTACAGAAGGTGAATGTTTATAAAAACAAAGTAGAAATAGCCACTGGAAGTGGAAAGCTTGCTGGGGTAACCTCAGAGGGTTACAAGGTCCAATACAGGGCTTGGGCCGAGGCCCAGGTCTTGTAACAGTCAAAACTGAGCCAGGCAGTGTGGGGCTGTAAAAATAAAGTATAGGCATAAGAATGGTGAGGGTGGTTGTAAAAAAGATGCATATGCAGCCCTATAAGCAAAACGCTGTTGTTACCTGAGTAAAGATCGCTTGGAATGAGTGATCAGTCAGCTCTGGATCACCAGCAGCATGTACTGAGGCCATCTATTGTGTAGGTTTATAAGTAATCGTCTAATAACAATCAGCTGGGTGAGAGTATGGGTATTCTGCTGAAAGAAAAGCTGATTGGCTGTTTGTCTGTGAGGAAAAAGGCGCCAAAAGCGCCATAGGTGTATCTCCATTGAGGACCTCTGACAGGGCGGCGCCGGGCGTTAGCGCGTCATGACGGCGAGGTCACGTCCGGCGTCGTGACGTCACCGACGCGGGAAAGAGAGCCGCTGACGACATAATGCGCTCCACTGTGGAGCGCAAACAGGAAGTGGACAGGCGGATTGTGTCCATAATACAGCGGGAAGTTGGCGCATGCGCAAAACAAAAGCTGCGCATGCTTGCCAAGTCTTACCCGCGCCGGGTAACCAGACTGAGGGGAAGCAAGCTATTATGTCTAGTATAGAAATACTATTGAGTGTAAATAATCAAGTGGCAATGAATTTGGAAGACATGTGTTGTGCCTGGGATAGGATAGTAATGAACGTGGTGTGTAGTTCTTTATAGCATGCGGCATTGGATAGAAAGGACAGATTACATGTTACAACAGATATTGCAAAATACAAGTTTGACAAGGATTGTGGTTTATGTGGGTGCTTGAAATGTGGGGGATAGGATCAAAGATCTAATTCACAGACTCCTGTTTCAAAACCATCGAGGTAGGGTTTAAGGTTAAAGGCCTCGTTGAGGCCAGGGGGTGAGGTAGCATTCAGATGGAAAATCCATCGAAGTTCGCTTTGTAATAGCGCTTTATTATAGTCACCACCTCGGGCAGGGGGTGGAATATGATCTAGAGCTTTAAATGAAATTTTTGGGATAGCGTCTTGATGGACAATATTGCAGTGTCGTCCTAACGGTAAGTCAGGATCTCTTTGGTTAATACTGCTGATATGGCCATATATCCGCTTCCAAAAAGGTAGCTTGGTCTTGCCCACATAGAAGCACCCACATTCACATTCAAGTAGATAGACAATGCGATTGATCGGCAGTTCACATAGTATTTGGGAAAAAAACGTTGACCGTTTGGTAAAACATTGTGTATATTAGATTTAGATAGATATTTGCAATAACTACAATTGCCACATGGAAAAGTACCCTTGAGTTGCTTCTGGGATTTATTACTGCTTTTGTATTCACTAGTAATAAGTTTGTCTCGAAGGGATGGGGCACGTCGATAGGTGATCAAAGGTTTTGGCGGGACAAAGGGGGAAAGAGTCCTATCTGTGGCAATGATATGCCAATGTTTCAAAAGTATTTGAGTGATCTCATTGTGTTGTTGACAGTAGTTTGTAATGATTCTAAGGGGAGGTTGGGTAGATGGCCCAGTATGTTTGGCAGTGAGTAGAACAGAGCGTGGTTTAGATTTCGCTTTTTTGTATGCGTCTTTAAGGACGCTGTTCTTATAGCCGCGTGCTCGTAATCTGTTACGTAGCACGGAGGCCTCGTGTTCAAAGGAGGTATCCGTCGAGCAATTGCGTCGGGCGCGGAGATATTGGGCAAAAGGAATAGATTTTAGTAAGGGCTGTGGGTGAAAGCTGGAAGCGGCTAGGATAGTATTGCCGGCAGTAGGTTTGCGGAAGAGGTGACTCTGTAGATGTCCATGTCTGTCCTTGCTAAGCGTTAAATCAAGGAAAGAAATGGAACTATAACTATAAGTCGTTGTGAATTTCAGATTAAGAGAGTTGGACGTGTTGAGAAAAAGGAGGAATTGTTGTAGAGCATGGGTGCCCAACCGGTGGCCCGCGGGCCACATGTGGCCCGCGGCGCCATCCGAGGTGGCCCGCCACGTCTTGCTCCGAGATGGCGGGTCGGCAAGCCCTGATCGCGGGTCCCCGACCCGCCATCTCCGAGCATCAGCGCGAACAACGGAGCCGCCGCTAAAGGAAGCAGAGCCGATGCTTCCTGTATAGCGCCGGCTCCTTCACAGGCGGAGTGATATCAAATGTACTCCGCCTGTGACAGGAAGCATCGGCTCTGCTGTCTACTGCAGCTGCATGATGCTTCCTGAGAATGAGATCAAAGACAACAGCCAGCAGTGCCAGAGCCAGCAGTACCAGGTACCAGTACCCACCAGCAGTACCAGGTACCAGTACCCACCAGCAGTACCAGGTACCAGTACCCGCCAGAAGTACCAGCTACCAGTACCAGTACCCGCCAGCAGTACCAGTACCCACCAGCAGTATCAGTACCCACCAGCAGTACCCGCCAGCAGTACCAGTACCCACCAGCAGTACCAGTACCCGCCAGCAGTATCAGTACCCGCCAGCAGTATCAGTACCCGCCAGCAGTATCAGTACCAGCCAGCAGTACCAGTACCAGCCAGCAGTAACCGCCACCAGTACCAGTACCCACCAGCAGTACAAGCCACCAGTACCAGTCACCAGTGCCCGCCAGCAGTACCAGTACCCGCCAGCACCAGCAGTACCCACCAGCAGTACCAGTACCCGCCACCAGTATACCAGCCAGCAGTACCAGTACCAGCCAGCAGTACCCGCCACCAGTACCAGTACCCACCACCAGTACCCGCCACCAGTACCCACCAGCAGTACCAGTACCCACCAACAGTACCAGTACCCACCAGTACTGACCACCAGTACCAGTACCCGCCAGCAGTACCAGGTACCAGTACCCGCCAGCAGTACCAGGTACCAGTACCCGCCAGCAGTACCAGTACCCGCCACCAGTACCAGCCACCAGTCACCAGCACCCGCCAGCAGTACCAGTACCCACCAGCAGCACCAGTACCCACCAGCACACGCCAGCAGTACCAGTACCAGCCAGCGGTATCTGCCAGCATTACCAGCAGGCAGTACTCAACAGCGGTATCTGCCAGCAGTACCAGTACCCACCAGCAGTACCAGCCAGCAGTACCATTACAAGCCAGCGGTATCTGCCAGCATTAGCAGCAGGCAGTACTCAACAGCGGTACCAGCCAGCAGTACCCACCAGCAGTACCAGCCAGCAGTACCATTACCAGCCAGCAGTACCATTACCAGCCAGCAGTACCATTACCAGCCAGCAGCACCATTACCAGCCAGCAGCACCAGTACCCACCAGCACACGCCAGCAGTACCAGTACCAACCAGCAGTACCAGCCAGCGGTATCTGCCAGCATTAGCAGCAGGCAGTACTCAACAGCGGTATCAGCCAGCAGTACCAGTACCCACCAGCAGTACCAGCCAGCAGTACCATTACCAGTCAGCAGCACCAGTACCCACCAGCAGCACCAGTACCCACCAGCACCAGCCAGCAGTACCAGCCAGTGGTATCTGCCAGCGGTACCAGCAGGCAGTACCCAACAGCAGTACCAGCCCTGGAGGACAGCCAGCAGCAGCCACCAGATATAACCACCTGGGGGACAGCAGCAACCAGCTGCAGGAATCCTAAGGAAGAAGTGAAGATCAAGGTCAGTTGAGATGCAGGTAAACCGCTGTGCTTCAGTGTGAAAGGGGCCTCAGTCCCCTTTCCCGCGATCGGTCCGATGGGGTCTGCCGGTCTGTTTTTCAGGCGGACCCAATCGGACCCTCCATTCACCTCTATAGAGCGGCAGATGTAAACGGACTTGTGTCTGCTTACACCCGCCTATCTGCAATCCGATCTGCTTAAAAATACAGAAGGGGATTTGTCCCCTTCTGTTTGGGCAGATCAGAGGGCCCTTAGGGTAGAGCGGGCTGCATCTGTGTCTGCTCTACATATGCGGACACAGACCTGCCATCCGCCCGCTACGGTCATTGTGGCCCGCGACCGGTTACCAAGTCGCTAAAGTGGCCCTCGCTCCTCAACAAGGTTGGGCACCCCTGTTGTAGAGTATCGATTGGGCCCTGCCATAGAATTAGAATGTCATCAATGGCTGTAAGCCCTAGAGCATGGGGTATAGAGCTGTAAAGGGCCTCCACGTCGATGGCGACCAGGACAGTGTCGGCATCGACATGGAGGTCCGAGAGACCTTGAAGTAAGTGTGTGGTATCACGTATGTATGAGGGTAAGGCCTGCACTAAAGGCTGGAGTTGTTTATCTATATAACGACTAAGGTTATCGGTAAGGCAGCCGCGTCCAGAGACGATAGGTCTACCTGGTGGTCTGGGAAGGTTTTTATGTACCTTGGGTAAGGCATAAAAAGTTGCTTCTCTCGGGAATTTGGTCCTGATGTATTCGGTAGTAGGCTTGTCGATGATGCCTTGTCTCGAGGCATCATCGACAAGTGTATACAATTGTTGTTGAAACGATTTAATTGATGTACTAGAGACTATAGCATACCACTCACGATTACGTAGTATATTGAGACACATCTCGAGGTAGTCTTTTCTATCTAGGACAACAATGTTTCCGCCCTTGTCCGCCGGTTTAATCACTATGGACGGGTTTGTTTTTAAGTTTTGTAGGGCCAGGTGTTGATTATATGTGAAGTTTTTAATTTTTGAATGGGTCGGAAAGGTTTTGAGGTGACGTATTTCGTTAGTCACTGACTGTAGAAATAGTGCGGCACGTGGGTTAGTGCCAAGTGAGGGAAAGAAACTCGATTTTTTCTTTAAAGAGATATGGTGAGGAGGGTGTTGGGGGTGGGTAGATATATCATCCTCAAAATTGTTGAGAAGATTTTCTAAATCAATGGTGTCAATCAGATCTGGGGGATTGTTTTCCTCGAGAAGCTCGATGAGCTGCTGGAGGGCAGTGGTTTCTGTGGCAGTGTGTAAAGCAGTGTCGGAAAAAGGATTAGGAGTGTACATGCTATGTAGTAATAGTTTGCGAATGAATAGGTGTATGTCTTTAATAGCGGTGAATTTGTCAAGCTGTGATACTGGACAAAAAGTGAGTCCCTTTTCAAGGACAGAGGTTTCATGGCATGTGAGTTTGTGAGAGGATAGATTGATGATATTAACGGAAGAAGATGTTAGCGTGTTGTTCGTTTGGGTTTTGGGTTTTGAAACGTTTGTTGTTGGTAAGTGTGAAGTGAGGTTCTCATTTTGTCTAAAAAATCTGCATTTTGAGATGCAGAGGGTAGGGAGTGCGATCTAACTGTCTTGGCAAAAGAGGGGGCCGCCGGCGAGTCCCCAAGGGGGGAGGCGCCGGGGGTCCCCTCCATGTCAGACACATCGTCACTCGAAAAATTAGGTGTACGTCCGCGTTTAGGTTTGCGAAGACCCAAAGGGAGATGGGGTTTGTGAGGGGGGTGGGATGAAGTGTGAGTCTTGTCAGTGGTGGAACGAGAGATAGGTACCTTGGAACCAGGTCGTATCGACGTCGTAGAGCGGGTCATGCGATTTGTGTCGTTCCATTTGTATGCACGTTCTTCATGAATTACATAAATTACATAATCAAAGGGCCCTATATTTTAAGTCAGAGAAAACCTGTCTGATAGACTTGGAGTGAGATAAGAAAATCATCAGGGCACGCTTAAGGTAGCCATACACAGTGCAAATCTCTTTCCTGTAACCATGGGTTGCAGAAAAAAAATTGCATGATTCCCCCATCAACACAGATAGTGTTGACAGGGGAATCCCTCCTGCCCAGCAATTGCCTTCTCTCGGCAGGGGGCGAGGGAAGACACCCCCGCCGGGAGAAGACAGTGATTATTGCTAGCAGCTATACCAGCCGCTAGCGATAATTGCAAGTAAAATCTGGCAGGCTCATTGTACCCAAGTTCATTGATAGATCAACTTGGTACATTCAGCCTGCCCATACACGGTTTGAGTCTTGGCCAGTTCCTGCTGAACTGGCCGAAATTCGAACTGTCTATGACCGGCCTTACTTTGCAGAGCTACTAAGCAGAATGTAGAGCCTGCATATGTATTTAGCAAATACGGCTACCTAAATATACTGTACATATATAAATGTTCCTAATTATTCAATTTAATTACATTTATAGACATGTGCACACAGAAATATTTCGTTTCGGAATTTTCTTTTCGTCCAAAAAATACATTTATTTAGTTACTCCCGAAATTTGTTTTTTTTATTTATTTTGTTTCGTTAAAAAAAGCATTCGTCCGAAAATCTGAAATAATTAAGGTCATTGAAGGCTTATTGTGTCTGTCGAATATTCTAAGAAGATTCAACGGAGCAGCTAAACTATACAACGCCGCAATCATACATTTCCATTTAAGAATTACAGTTTACAAATACAGTTTAAAAATGTCAGAAATGTAAACAAACGGCTTTGCAGATGCCTCTTACGTCACTTCCGGTTCATGCAGTCTCCGGTCACTCCCTATGCATTACGTCACGATACGTGACTTCATCAGGGGACAGTCCCATCAGTGTCGTGACGTAATGCATAGGGAGTGGCCGGAGACCGTATGCACCGTTGGTGATGTAAGAGGCATCTGCAACGCCGTGTGTTTACATTTCTGCCTTTTTTAAACTGTTTCTTTGTAAGTGCCCATTTGGCCATTAAATAAATTTGTTCATTTATACGTTTTGCACTATGGGAGCTTCTTTTTTATTCCCTGTATATGCCCGTTGTATGTGAATGAGCACTTTGGGATTTTGGAAGCCATTACTTAAACTTGGAGCATATAATCTTGAAAGGCACCATCAGCCATCATCAGCTATCACTGGATTTTAAGACCGGGAGATTTGTCCCCCAGTTAAATGCATTGTTAAGGCTGTATACACTTCTTATGGAGGTAAGAGTCCAGTGAGCACTGAGGGGCTTTCATGAAGATTACCTATTGAAGATTCTGTTTGATTTTATGATCAGCAGTTATTTATTTACCTACTTTAAAATATAGCGGACTATTTTTCAGAATTTTTTCAGCATCTTTATACCGCATCACAAACATTGCTGTATAGTCCTAGAGTTTGGTCTTTTTCACCTTATTAGCATTATTAAGATTGCTTACATATTTTTTGCACTTTGGATTAGCAGCTGTATGATACATTTTTGCACATTTCTTTGCACATCGGTTTTGCTTATTTTGCACAGGTTGTATTTGCCTATTTTGCACAGGTTATATTTGCCTATTTTGCACAGGTTGTATTTGCCCATTTTGCACAGGATTTTGCACAATAGATACTTTATACGTATTTTACATAGGAGACATACATTCATGATTTTAGGTAGCTTAGCATATTTATTCTTTATTGAGAAGGTTGCGCTGATCACTTTTATATTCAGCACAGAGGAGCAGTATATATTCTTTTCTATGTTCCCTAAATGAGCAATTAAAGTGGTTGTACTGGGTCAAGTTTTTTTTACCCTTATGCATTTTATGCAGAGGTGGTTCTTTAATTAGGAAATTAGGAGGTCGCTTAGGGCCTCGCGCTCACAGGGGCCTTGTGGCCACTTACTTCGCCTAACGCATGTAGTGGGTGCCATGGATCCCCCTAACGCTTTCTCTCCCGATGGCAAATGATAGGAGCAGGTCCGAGGAGAAGAGACTGTGCTGCCCCCCCTCCCTGCTTGAGCCACCACTGTCAGCAGCGGGAAGAGGGCTCTCTGCTTCCTGCCCGGGTTCCCCCTCCCTCCTTCTGTCAACAGCAGGGAGCAGAATAGCAGGAGATTGGAGCAACTGTGTCTCTGTGTGGAAAGAGAGCAGCTGTGGGCTCTTCTTTCCTCCCCTCCCTCTCCTTCTGATGCCACTGTACTTGGGAGCAGTACTTGCCAGGGCAGCCACCTGCTATGTTTCTTCCCTCTTATTTCTATTGGCCATGGGAAAAAGTAATCAAAAAGGAGCATAAAGGGGGATCATGGGAAATCTAGTCCTGAGGACTGTTGGACGCATTGCAATCCTAAGGGGGGGGGATGCAGCCCCCAGCAAGCCCAGCTAAAGGGGAAGGAGAGAGAGCCAAGAGCCCAGGAAATCTTTCAGGGAAGTGCACCCAGGACTCCATAGGGAGAGGACTGTGCTGAAGGGATGTCATCAGAGAGAGAGAGAACCTCGCTCCTCTGCGCCACCAGAGGGAAAGCCTACAGCCAGCCCTTTCTGGCTATTTAAACTGCCTGGTTCATTTAATCAATTCCCTTCTCCTTGGTCAACATATCTAGAGACTCTCTGCTGTGTTCCTGTTGAAGACTTGCCTGGCTGACATCCCTTCTGGTTCCTGATCCTGTCTGCTGCCTCTGGCTACGCTGATCTCTGGCTTCCTTATTTCCTGGCTTGTTCTGACTACCCAATTTGGCTACCGAACCTGGCTATGTTTTGACTAAGTTTACCAGTTGTACCATTAACCATTTTATTAAAAGGTGTGATTTTTACTGCATTTTCTGTCTCCGTCTGTTTCATAGTTCCTGACACACACACTTCTCACGTAACCTAAGACTTCTGAAGCTCCGCCGACCAGCCAATGAAGAGTGACGTTACTTCTCCTCACGTCACCCCTCCCATTCACCGCACAAAAATCTCAAGCTGGGAAGACCAACCGAGGATCTCAATCTGAGAAGGCCTGCTGCGTAGCTGATGGGCGTGAGCGAGGCCTCATGTTTTAGTTTTTTGCCTAATGCCCTGTACACACAATAGGATTTTCCGACAACAAAATCCATGGGATTTTTTCCGACGGATGTTGGCTCAAACTTGTCTTGCATACACACGGTCACACAAAGTTGGTCGGAAATTCCGAACGTCAAGAATGCGGAGACGTACAACACGTACGATGAGCAGAGAAAAATTACGTTCAACAGCCAGTGCTGCTCTTCTGCTTGATTCCGAGCATGCGTGGCACTTTGACGCCAGAATTGTGTACACACGATCGGAATTTCCGATGACGGATTTTGTTGTCGGAAAATTTGAGAACCAGATCTCAAATTTTGTGTGACAGAAATTCCTATGGAAAATGTGTGATGGAGCCTACACACGGTCGGAATTTCCAACAACAAGGTCCTATCACACATTTTCCATCAGAAAATCCTATTGTGTGTACGGGGCATAAGGCCTCACAAAGCCTAGAGCCACCTCTGATTCTATGCATGAAGGTAAAAAACCTACTGTGTGCAGCAGCAGCCCTAGCCCCCCCCCCCCCCAATACTTACCTAAGCTCCATCTTGATCCAGCGATGTGCACAAGAGCATCTACTATCCAGCGCTGGGTCCCTGGACAGATAAAAATAAAAAAATTATCTTCAGTTCTTTTTATGTGGGAAAAGCTGTGTTTTTTTTACTGTGAACACATTATAAGTGACAGCCATCTGCCCAGGGTCCCGGGAAAAGTGCTTGGAATAGAACTAAAGAGTTTTTGTTCTAAATGTTACCTCCATTTATCAGCATATTTGGTTTACAGTACAAAACATTGCACAGCTTTAAAGAAGAAACAAAAAAGGTGAAGGTACTTCAAGTTCTGAGCTCCAGTATATGTTCACACGGAACGTTCACAAAGGTTGCTGGCAGTTGAAAAGGTCATTGTCAGGCTATGATGGTAATGATAGTATAATGGGGTCCCATTGTCACTTTACAAGGAGTGCCATGTTTATCATCCATACAGTGACCTGTGCCTTGAGAGAACCTGATCTTCCACATTGCATTGTAGATGAAAGTGAAGCTACGTGTACAGGTTACTGCAGAGCACCAACACAAAGCAATATTGTGCAGATGTCACCGTCTCGTACTGGGTCCAACTCGTCACCGATCTATGTCTTCACATATCTGACAAGCAATCTGTGACTTCAATGACAGGAATGGACATGATAATCACAATATATATGGTATATACAGGAAACTGCTGACACGCCTTCTGCATTGAAACCCCAAGCCCCAACCTACATTATATCATAAGACGAGGAGCAATATGCATACATGGCCCAAGAGTTGTAAGCAGGTTATGTAGGTGTAGCACCAGGGGCGGACTGACAACTCATGGGGCCCCCGGGCAATAGGAGATTATGGGGCCCCCAGGCAATCAGAGATTATGGGGCCACACAGTATACACACTCAGTATACAATCACACAGTATAAACATACATGTATACACAGACATGTTTCTATTGGCTGAGAAGGTACTGGAGAGGTGGGGCAGCTATAATCTCGGGAAATTTAGACCAAAAGGATGTCGGTAAGGGACATTTCAGAAATAGATGTAAAAAAAAAACACAGATTTTTACATACTGTCTCTGGTTTTACTTAGGCTGGCAACCCTGATGGGGCCCCCTAGTGGCCCGGGGCCCTAGGGCAGTGCCCGAGTAGTCTAATGTTCAGTCCGACCCTGTGTACCACAACCCTCGCAGGAGCTGCTGGTAAATCCTGGACTGTTCTCCTTCCTGGCCTCCAACAGTCTTTTGTGATCGAAAGCAAAGGTCCCTTGAGGAACTAGGAGTTCTCAGACCCTTTAAAAAATAGCACAATATGTTGTAAGCTGCATACAGGAGGATCTCCTCTCCTTTGTAGAACTGTCCCAGATCTACTCCCTGCAGGAACTACCAGCCCTCCTGGCTGCTTTTTCACCAGCCCACATGGCTGCTCCGCAGACCTCCCAGGGCAAGGGATAGGAAGGGTTAAGCACAGCGCTGTCCTCCTGAAAGCTTACTACATGTGGCAGTGTCTCCCCTTGTGAATCCCTGGGTGTACTGATGTACTCATACTGTCCTCCTTGCTCCCTGCTGCGCCTTAGGCAAGATTCCTTTCCCAACCGTAATGTTGTCAGGATCTTCCTCAGCACTCCATTTTCCACCTGACTCCAACTCCCCTGCTGGCATGGCTCTGCCATATTTAAGGGCTGACCTAGCCACCCTGCCAGGGCATTCTGCCTGGGATTTACCAAGTTTCCACAAGTATCCAGATCAGTACCTCCTGGCCCCCACCCACTAACTTTTAGAAGTTTCTCCAAACTTCTAGAACCAGGGGAAGGTGCCTGCCTCTGTGAGCCATCCAGCCTCACCTGCAGTAACCCAGACCCAATTTCAGACTCACAAACTTAAATTTGCCTGCACTGACTAGTGAGCACACTAGAGGATGCTACATAGTGGTTACGTAAAGGGCAATAATGAACATTGCTTTATACTGGGATTGCTCATTCTGCATTGTATCAGAAAATCTTTGCAGGACTACTGCCTGCCAAAAGCAACAGGGGAGGATAATTTTTGCTGCAGTGGAAGAGCAAACCATCACCACCGTAGCACGTGAACTTCCCTGTCTGCTGCCTTTGCAGCTTAAAGAGGTTGTAAACCTTCATGTTTTTTCACCTTAATACACCCTATGCATTAACCATGTTTATCATCCATACAGTGATCATACAGGTCTGAGCATGTCGGCCCTTTACAAAATAATCTAGAGTGGGTGACTGGGGACAAAGAGAAGGCTAATTTATTAAATACTTTCTTCAGCTCTGTGTATACAAAGGAGCATGGGGGAGCTCATGTCCATAATGGGGGTGGTATTTACACAGCCCCGAATGATCCACAATGGCTCAAAAGTGATATGGTCCAGAAATATTTAGACAGAATAAAGGTGGATAAAGCACCTGGACCTGATGGCATCCACCCACGGATCCTAAAAGAATTGAGCTCTGCAATTTCAAAGCCATTGTATTTCATTTTTAGGGACTCATTAATGATGGGAATAGTACCACTGGATTGGCGCCGGGCCAATGTGGTGCCTATATTTAAAAAGGGAACAAAGTCTTTACCAAGTAACTATAGACCTGTTAGTTTAACTTCTATAGTCGGGAAGATACTGGAGAGATTAATAAAAGACCACATAGACGAGTTCTTGCTGGAAAAAAACATTTTAAGCAACAGACAGCATGGGTTCATGAAAGACAGAAGTTGTCAGACAAACCTGATTTCTTTTTATGAAGAGGTAAGTAAAACCTTGGACAGAGGCGTGGCTGTAGACGTGGTATACTTGGATCTTGCAAAAGCATTCGATACAGTTCCCCACACACGGCTCATGTGTAAGGTAAGGTCTACAGACTTGGAAATATCGGTTTGTAAATGGATAGAAAACTGGCTAAAAGACAGAATTCAGAGAGTAGCGGTTAATGATTCTTACTCTGAATGGTCTAAGGTTATCAGTGGTGTACCCCAAGGTTCAGTGCTGGGACCCTTACTTTTTAATAACTTTATAAATGATATTGGGTCTGGGATCAAAAGTAACATTTCTGTCTTTGCAGATGACACCAAGCTATGCAGTGGAATAACGTCCTTACAGGAGGTCTCCAATTTACAAGCCGACATCAATGCTCTGTCTAATTGGGCGACTATGTGGCAGATGAGGTTTAATGTTGATAAATGTAAAGTTATGCACTTGGGGGCTAAGAATATGCATGCATCATACATACTAGGGGGAGTACAACTGGGGGGATCCGTAGTGGAGAAGGATCTGGGGGTTTTGGTAGATCATAAGCTCAATAATAGCATGCAATGCCAAGCTGCGGTTTCCAAAGCAAGCAAAGTCCTTTCTTGTATTAAGAGAGGTATGGACTCCAGAGAGAGAGATATCATTTTGCCCCTGTTCAAATCATTAGTAAGACCTCATCTGGAATATGCAGTTCAGTTTTGGGCTCCAGTTCTCAAAAAGGATATCGGGGAACTGGAGAAAGTGCAGAGAAGGGCAACCAAACTGATAAGAGGCATGGAGGAGCTCAGCTATGAGGAAAGATTAGAGGAACTGAATTTATTCTCTCTTGAGAAGATGAGATTAAGGGGGGATATGATCAACATGTACAAATATATAAGGGGTCCATACAGTGAACTTGGTGTTGAGTTATTCACTTTACGGTCAACAAAGAGGACAAGGGGGCACTCTTCTTTACGTCTAGAGGAAAAGAGATTTCATCTCCAAATACGGAAAGGTTTGTTCACAGTAAGAGCTGTGAAAATGTGGAATAGACTCCCTGCAGAGGTGGTTCTGGCCAACTCAGTAGATTGCTTTAAGAAAGGCCTGGATACTTTCCTAAATGTACATAATATAACGGGGTACTAACATTTATAGGTAAAGTTGATCCGGGGAAAATCCGATTGCCTCTCGGGGGATCAGGAAGTGATTTTTTTCCCCTGCTGTAGCAGATTGGAGCATGCTCTTTTGGGGTTTTTTTTTTTTGCCTTCCTCTGGATCAACTGTGGGTATAGAATGGGGTATATTGGATTGTACGATATTTTTTATTTTTATTTATTATTTCTTTTTTTTTTATGGTTGAACTGGATGGACTTGTGTCTTTTTTCGGCCTAGCTAACTATGTAACTATGTAACTATGTAACCACTTCAGCCCCAGAAGATTTGGCTGCTCAATGACCAGACATTTTTTTGCGAAACGGCACTGCGTCGCTTTAACTGACAATTGCGCGGTTGTGCGGCGCTGTACCAAAAATAAATTGATGTCCTTTTTTTTCCCACAAATAGAGCTTTCTTTTGGTGGTATTTGATCACCTCTGCGGTTTTTATTTTTTGCTCTATAAACAAAAGAAGAGCCACAATTTGGAAAAAAACACATCTTTTTCTTTTTGCTATAATAAATATCCTCCATTTAAAAAAAAATTCCCTCAGTTTAGGCTGATATGCGTTTTTCTACATATTTTTGGTTAAAAAAAATCGCAATAAGCATATATTGATTGGTTTGCGCAAAAGTTATAGTGTCTACAAAATAGGGGATAGATTTATGGCATTTTATATTATTATAATTTTTTTTACTAGTAATGGCGGCGATGTGTGATTTTTATCGGTACATCGATATTGCGGCAGACAAATTGGACACTTTTGACACATTTTTGGGGCCATTGACAATTATAGAGCGATCAGTGCTATAAAAATGCACTGATTACTGTATAAATGTCACTGGCAGGGAATGGGTTAACATTAGGGGGCGATCAAGGGGTTAATTGTGTTCCCTAGTGTGTGTTCTAACTGGCGGGTTGGGACTGTCTAGGGGAAGAGAGAGATCAGTGTTCATACTTTGTATGAACAGACGATCTGTCTCCTCTTCCCTGAAAGAACCGGGATTTGTGTGTTTACACACACAGTTCCCGGTTCTCGCTCTGTCATGAGAGATTGTGGGCACTCACATTGGCTCCGGACACACGATGCGGGCACCCCTAGTGGCCAAAAGGCGAAGTGACGTAAGGTTACGTCGTTTCGCCCAGCCGTGCCATTCTGCCGCAGTATAACTTTGGCGGCTGGTTTGCAAGCAGTTAAGGTGACCGTCCCCCAAGCCCCCCCCCCCCCTGTTTTACTCACCCAAGCCCTGGAATTTCCCACGGCGGAGACACGCTCTTCCTCTGCCCGGGGTTCTCTGATCTTGATTGTATAGATTGGGGTGCCTGGGCCTTGTGCGGGTGTGCTCCCAAGCCGGGCTATGTGTGTCTATAGATAAACACAAAATGGCTCAGCCCTGCCCCCCCGCAGGATTTGATTGACAGCAGCAGGAGCCAATGGCGCCTGCTTCTGCCTCTGTGTCCTGTGAGGAAAGGAACACAAACCAGCTCTGCTGCAGATGGGCACATCGCTGAATCGAGAGAGGACTCAGGTAAGTGTTTAGGGAGGTGGGTGGGCGGGCTGATACAACTACTGGGACAAAATGTCTTGAACCACTTTAATAAAGGTTTGGACGTTATCTTGAAGATCCATGACATGCTGGCAATATATGCTCTGACAGGTGTAACTAGGGGAGGTCTGCAGGGTCAAATTCCTGTGGTGGAGTGAAAACTAGGAATACAGAATCACCTTAGTAAAAATGTATCTAAGGTATGTATACTGACAAATAAATTCAGTAAATCACTGAGAACGAGGTGTAAGAGTAAGCCTTTCCAGGATCTCTGCTCTCTACTTGCAATCATCATTCCTGCCATGCTCTCATGGATCTTCTGTTCCTCTCCTCTCAGTAGCTCATTCTCATTAGATAAAACTTAATGTTGAATGAATGAGTGACTTGTATAGCGCTACCTATGCAAACTAAATCTCCTCAGGGTTCTTTTTGCCGCCGGTGTCCATCTGCGGTATAGTGCAGTCCTTTGACCCATGGGGTCCCGACATGCTTACAAACACATACAACATACACATATTTGGCCAATTTTTCGACAGGATCTAATTAACCTACCAGCATGTCTTTGGAGTGTGGGAGGAAACCCACGCAGCCACAGGGAGAACATGCAAACACCAGGCAGATGGTGTTGTGGTCGGGATTTGAACCAGCGACCCTATTGCTGCTAGGTGAAAGGGCTAACCACTACACCAACGTGTCTTCCTGTTCAGTGTGTATCTGCCTCCACTCTCCCCCACCATAGTCCGGGCTCATTTACTCATCTCTCCTGCCTCTTCTCTTTCCCATTCCATCTGTGCTCTGATCACATAGTTGGTAAGCATAGGTATGCACAGGGGGTGTGTCAGGTGTGCCTGGGCACACCCTAATCACTCTGTGCAGTGCTGACTCCCCCTACTGCCTGGGCTCCCCCCCATGCAGTGCTGCCGGCTTCCCTTCTAGTTTCTCCTCTCCCCTCGGCTGCTTCAGGAGAGGTTTCAGGATAAGAGTGGGGGAAAGGGCTTGTCAATATGTAATTTCCCGACCCCTTCCTTTTCTAAATGAACACACTCACTCAATGTGTTCAGTCATAATGGAAGCATAATAAACTGTGTTTACTATGCTTCAGTTTGTGAATGAACGGGAAGCCGCTCAGAACAGAACACTTCCCATTCATTCCCTGTCCAGTGCAGCTGAGGCTGCAGAGAAAGGCATGTGTGCTTGAGCTTTGGGGTGCACACCCCCCAATGCAATAGGCTGCGCACACTTATGTTGGTAAGGTTGAATAAAGACACTGGTCCACCCAGTTCAGTCTGAAGGAGTGTGTGTGTCTACTGTTTTCCATATCACTGTGTATTGCATTTGCTAGGAAACATATAGAACATTTTTTTAAGTTATCTACACTCCCCACTGACACCACCAACTGTGGAAGGGAGTTTCACAGCCTTACTGCCCAACAGTAAAGAACCTCCTGACAGGGCTGGTGCAAGAACTTTTGACACCCTAGGCAAAATCTAATTTTTCCGCCCCCCATTGGCTCCACCCCTGACTGCACCCCCTTTGCCCTGCCCATGTGAAAGGAGGTGGCACTCTACAGGAAGCATCAGCTCTGCTTCCTCTAGCGCTGACTCCAGTGCTGCACTGCGCCTCTAATTACACTACCGGTCTGCCTGAGACTGAGTTAAATACATGCTGCAGCAAACCAGTGTCCGGGCGCCCCTAGGCAGCAGTGCGCCCTAGGCGGTTGCCTAGCTTGCCTAGTGGTAGCACCGGCCCTGCCTCCTGAGCAGTTTAGGATTGAACTGCTTCTTGTCCAGCTTCATTGTGTAGCTGCATGTCATTTTAGAGACCAAAGATTAAAAAGTTTCCTTCCTATACTAGAGTCAATGTTTAAACATTTGTATATTGTGGTCATTTCTCCTCTCAAAGCGGTTGTATACCCGCACAAATTTTAAACCTGTAAGGCAAAAGGCATAATGAGCTAGTATGCACCGCATACTAGCTCATTATGACATACCTACCTTAGAACTAGGCGTCGGCAGCTGTTCCTGGTCCACGCCGAGGGAGCTGATATTTCCCCTCGGCCTGTCTTCCGGGTCCACGGCTCCGGAGCTGTGAGTGGCCGGAGCCGCAATGTCGTCTCTCCCACGCGTGCTTCTGTCGGACCTTCAGCCGGACCTTCACAGCACACGTCAGCGGCTGCATGCAAAGTGAATATCTCCTAAACCGTACAGGTTTAGGAGATATTAATTTTACCTACAAGGTAAGCCTTATTATAGGCTTACCTGTAGGTAAAAATACAAAAAAAGGGTATACAACCGCTTTAAGCATCTCTTCTCCGGGGAGAATACGTTTAATGCTTGTAGTCGTTCCTCATAACTAAAGGTTCTCCAGTTCCCTTATTAGCTTTGTCGCCCTGCTCTGGACTCTCTCCAGTTCCAGCACATCCCTTCTGAGGACTGGTGACCAGAACTGGACGGCATACACAAGATGCGGTTCCGGCTGTCCAGATAACTTGATCTTCTGGCCCTTGTCCAGCATAGTTTTCTTACAACTACTGATCCTGTCTAAATCCCCACTCTGTCCATCTTCAACTCCCTGTGTGCTTTGGTATTAATCACCTGTGGTCATTCAACAAATAAATGTCTATTGTGTCAATCCCGCACTACCCTTTATGTGTTTAGTAAGAAAATAAATGATGTGTTATCTTCTAAAACCATTAAAAAAAACATAAAAAAATCTGGTCTGGTCTGTTGATAGGATGACATTATTGGCGTGGCAGGAGACATGCATGGTCGCAAAGCGGGAGGTGAGCCGCTTACTTCCCACTGTTTGGCATAGTCATCTACAGGCCACGGACTGCTACCGATCCATGGCCTGGGGGTTGGGGCCCCTGCATTAGCCAGCTCTTGTTAGGACATGCAGCCCGGCAGCCCTGGCCCACTGGGCCAATGCCCGGTGTGCCCTATGGCCAGTCAAGCCCTGTCTTTAGTATTCAAAGAGAAAAATATGCAGGAGAACTTTGGCAAGTCCAAGAAGCCATTATACTAACTCACGTCCATTATCCTTATGTATGCCTTCAGCTTTCCTTTGGTGGTAAACATTTGTAAACTGTGACACCTGCAGCTACATGAACAAGGTGGAGCAATGCATAAAATAGCAATAAATTTATATAATAGATGTTCTGCCTCGGCACACCTGCATGACTGCACGTAAAGGATGTGATATAAGCCAAGCCACCAAATACATCTAATTAGCAGTATTTGTTTAAGTGTGCATTAATGAGAAGCGGATTTCATCACAAGGTAGTTTAATTAGTATTAATTAAACATAATTACATCTGTTAAAGAATAATGCAGAGACGTTCTGAGAAATTTATAGTTGTGCACAACTGTACACAGAATTTTAAACAAAAGGATAAAAAAGACAGATTGTGCTTTCTAGTACCTTTATATTGGCAGGGACTCCTTAGTCCTTACCTAACCCCATGGCTACACACACATGCAAAGACACGATCACACGCGGTGGTGGCTAAATGGTTCTGAATTTAAATGCCTACAAGAATACTAGAAAAACAGAGTTTGTATCTTCTTCCATAGCTGCAGTTTCATTATTGGTCAGGTTAAATGTAACACACGAGAATCCTAAAACCAAAATTCATCGAGAGAGAGTTGAGAAACCTGTTATAAAATGTGTCTCAATTTGGAAAATTGATTCCAAAGGCAATTGGATAACTCGTTGAACCAACATTCTCTTGTCCCTTAAAAATATTAGCAGGTGTTAATATTTTTTGCCTTTCTGCTGACACCCGCCAGCATCCGATCTGATCTTTTTCCATCTGAGAGCCCCATAGAGAACAGCAGTGCTGTGTCTGTGTCCACCCTACATAGGGGAGCAGACACGGACCTGTCATCCACCTGCTCAGTGGGGAGATCCCCTGCTGAGCAGGTGGATGTGGACTACGGACAACGCCCTTGTGAAACCAGCCTAACCCAAGCTTCTGAATAAGGATGAGCTCAGGCGTGTTCGCACAGCCCATGTGCAGAGCCCGCCAGGAAGTCAGCACTGCGCTGCGTTAATTACAGGCGATGAGACATTTCTCGATCTGTGCAGCCACGCATCGGGACAATGTCTCACTGCCTGTGATTAGTGCAGTGCCGACTTCCTGGCGGGCTCTGCACGTGGGCTGTGCGAACACGCCTGAGCTCATCCTTACTTCTGAATAATGCCGCGTACACACGAAGGGACATTCCCGCGGGATTGTCCGCTGGACTCGAGTCTGCCGGACAGTCCGATCGTGTGTGGGCCTTCGACTGACTTTTTTTCCCAAAAGTCCGGCGGACTAGGTTTTAAGTTTTGTTTTAAAATTATCCGCTGGACTTAGCAGTCCGGCGGACAATACGGCCGTCTGTAGTATGGTCCGGCGGACCAAAAAGGACGCATGCTCAGTAGCAAGTATTTTTCTAGTATTTTTCATTTTCTGTACGTCATCGCGTGAACCGCCGGACTTTTAGTGTGATCGTGTGTGGTGAAGTCCGTTCGCTCTCAAGTCCGGCGAAGCCCAGCTGGAAAGTCCGGCAGTTTGTCCGCTTGACTAGGCCCGGCGGACAAAGTCCCTTCGTGTGTACGCGGCATAAGACTAAAGCCTTGTAAACACGGTACAATTGTTGGCAGGGGATTGTCTGTTGACAGACTGTTGTCCTAAAATCTTACCGTACGCTCCTTTTGATAATTGTTGTTCAACTTTCGGCCAACAAATGTTGGATGACAGGCTAGTAAATTTTTGGCGGACAACAGTTTGACATCAGATTTTCCAGTACACAAATCCTTACATCAATTGCCCCCACCAGCAACATAAGATGCATCCAATACTCCCCATTACTCTTCTATTACTACATTCTCCCCTATGAGAGCCAGCAGCAGGCACTATGTGCAGCTGCTGGCTCTCAATCTTTGCTCTAGTCCCAGCTGACATCAAGATCCAGACATTTTTAAAAAAAAATTGGGGGATATGTAGTTTAATACCACTCAGATTTATACAGCAGCTTAGATTGAGGGGGTTTAGGGTAAAGCAGCCACCACTATTCGCATGCACCTTTCATTCCAGTGGCTACTTGAATCTGGTGTATGCAGCTAAATGAAGGAGGTCTTAACCTTATAACTGGAAAATTGTACTCACTGAAGATCGACTAGAGTTTCCATTTTGATTCACAGCTTTTTTTTTTAACAAGAAAATTGATTCACAGCTTTAGCCTAGGTTCACATTGGTACGATTTGGCACGCGACTTCGCTTGCCAAATAGGTGGCTATTGCCAGCAATGGCACAGTCTGAATCGTTGTGACGACGACTTTGCGGTGCCGTACTGATTCCCAAAAGTAGTTCCTGTACTACTTTTGGCGACTTTGGGCAGCGATTTGTATAGACATCTGTATAGGAACTCGCACAGATGTCTGTCAAATCACCCCTGAAGTCGGACTGCATTGCCGGGTTAAAATGGCGCGAGTTCAGCTGAACTTGCACGATTTCTAACCCGCAGCAATGTGAACCTGGGCTAAAGCCTCGTACGCTCGATCCGATTGTTGGCAGGGGATTGTCTGTTGACAGACTGTTGGCCTAAAATCTGACTGTTAGTACGCTCCTTTTGACAATTGTTGTCCAACTTTCTGCTAACAAATGTTGGATGGCAGGCTAGTAAATTTTCAGCCGACAACGATCTGTTGTCAGATTTTCTGATGGTCAGTACACAAGTCCATCACACAAAAGTCGAAAGTACAAACACGCATGCTCGGAATCAATGCTCACCAAACATTAGCAGAAGGGGCCCAAAGGGTGGCGTTCAAGAGCTAAAATTTCTCGTAGTACGTTACTACATTCGTATTTGTGGCACGACAATTCTGTTCCATTAGTATGCAAGACAAGATCCTGGCCCCTTTGACAAATAAAAATCAGACGCTCGGTTGGCCAACAATCGTACCGTGTGTACAAGGCTTCAGACCCCATACACACTATTCGATTTTCTGCAGATTTTTGTCTTCAGATTTACCAAGGAAAATTTATTGGAGACTAGCCAGACAGAACACCATGGCAGAACCATGTTCAGTCTTATCAGTCTTCAAAAAAGTTTCTTGCGGATGATACCAGCGGCGTGCAACCCTCCTTTTCAGACTTGCATCATCTGCTACAGGAGTGTAAGTGGGCTCCGCCCCGGGCTACACCTGCCCTTGATAGCTTTAGTTTTAAGTTATTACTTAAACCAGTAATAATTGAATGCAGAGGCAATTATTTATTATGATAAAGAAGAGCACATTTATGTAGTCTTACGGATACAACCGGCCCTTTGAGGGCAAGCATAATGCCGATGTGACCCAGGATCTGAGTTTGACACCCCTGGTTTAATGGGATCACTGACAGAACAAGAATCAGCTGCATAGGAAAACAGGCTGAAAAAAAACCCCAAAATCAGATTACTCCATCCATGCTGAGCAGCGTGAATGGATGAGTCTCCCACTGCAAATATTGTATTTCGATAGCTGGCAGTGCCCCCTGGCAAAACACCTGAACAGCGACTGCATCCGATTGGATGAAGATATTGTGCAGCCAACAATTTTCTGATAAGTTTTTCAATCAAAGGATGTTGGGTGGATGGGGGCCGAAAGCGCCACCGATGGAGCAAACTTCAGCTGGTTCATCAGAAACCAGACTAAATTTGATCAGTGTATGACCGGCTTAAAGCGAAGTTCCGCCGAAAAAAAAAAAAAAAATGAAAGTCAGCAGCTACAAATACTGCAGCTGCTGACTTTTAAAATATGGACACGCTACTGTCCAGATCCCCCGCGGTGTCCTCACCCAAAGCCGATTCTATCGCCAGAAGTGGGAGCAAATACTTGTATTAGACAGGTATCTGCTCCCCCCTGAAAGGTGCCAAATGTGACACCGGAGGGGGGGGGAACTATAAACGGAAGTTAATTTTTGGGTGGAACTCCGCTTTAAAGTATAACTAAAGGGAAAACTTTTTTTTAGTTCCAATAGTTTTTATTACAATTTTTTTTAACATAATACAGACACAAATGCTCAAATATTCATTAGAAAATTTTTGAAACAAGGATGCATTATCCAATATGATCAGTGACCCTGATCAATTAAACATAAACAAAACATAAGAAGAAGAAATTATAGCGTGGTTAGAGAGACTTTACTGTCTCCCGGCAGCATCCTTTTATGATATAATAAAACCAATAGCAAGAAAAGTGAAAAATAAAAAGGAAAGAAAAAAAGAAAGAATCAGAAAGAGTAGAGCAGAGTAGGAGGGGTCCCCTTAACCCGGACCTTCTCTCACAAAATAGCCCAGTATTCAGGGAGCCTGGAGATAAGCATAGTTCCCAACTGTCCCTGATTTCGAGGGACTGTCCCTGATTTGGAGCAATGTCCCTCTGTCCCTCTTTCCCCCTCATTTGTCCCTCATTTTGGTCTGATCTATATAGTTGTATATAAAATGCATTTTTATCTTTCAAAAAGTGTTTCCCAGTGCTAAACCTTTCATCCAAATTCTAAATTGCTGCATTTCTACATTTTAACCTCTTCCCACCCGCCCATCTCTTGTTCTGGGCCGCCCTCATTTGACGTGATTTCCTTCTCTGGCCCCTAGGGGGCGTGCGCGCACAGCATCACTGGGGACCCGATGCGCGTGCCCGGCGGCTGCGATGTCCGCCGGGCACCCGCGATTGCCCAGTAACTGAGCAGGACCGTGGATCTGTGTGTGTAAACACACAGATCCACGTCCTGTCAGAGGAGAGGAGACCGATGGTGTGTCCCTTGCACATAGGGACACCGATCGGTCACCTCCCTAAGTCAGTCCCCTCCCCGAACAGTTAGAATCACTCCCATAGGGAACATAGTAACCCCTCGATCAACCCCTAGTGTTAACCCCTTCCCTGCCAGTCACATTTACACATGCTTTTTCATAGCACGGATCGCTGTATAAATGTGAATGGTCCCAAAAATGTGTCAAAAGTGTCCGATATGTCCGCCGCAATATCGCAGTCACGATAAAAATCGCAGATCGCCGCTATTACTAGTAAAAAAAAAAATAATAAAAATGCTATAAATCTATCCCCTATTTTGTAGACGCTATAACTTTTGCGCAAACCAATCAATATACGCTTATTGCGATTTTTTTACCATAAATATACATATCGGCCTAAACTGAGGAAAACATAAAAAAAAAAAAGAAATTTGGATATTTATTATAGCAAAAAGTAAAAAATATTGTGTTTTTTTTTTTTCAAACTTGTCAATCTTCTTTTGTTTATAGCGCAATAAATAAAAAAGGCAGAGGTGATCAAATACCACCAAAAGAAAGCTCTATTTGGGTACAGCGTTGCATGACCGCGCAATTGTCATTCAAAGTGCGACAGTGCTGAAAGCTGAAAAATGCCTTGGGCAGGAAGGGGGTGTTCATGCCTGGTAGGCAAGTGGTTAAAAGTCAATATAAAGGAATAGTAGGGTAAAAAAAAAGCCCTTGTAGATTTAATAATTTTGGGGTTAATTCTCCTTTAAGTGGGTGTAGCAGGGGGCGTGTTGTATACCTACATATGTTTGTTAGTAAATTCCCATCTCAAAATGTTGGGAGGTATGGATAATCAATCCAGGGATTCCACACATTTTCAAACCTAGCTTGCTTACCTCGTCGAATACTAGCCAATTTTTTATTTAACATAATCCAGGATATTTTGTGTTTCACCAAGGTAACATTGATTATAGGCGATTTCCATGCATGTGCTATAGTTATTTTTGGAGCTAAAAGATTAAAAAATATGAGATTCCGTAGATGTCTGGGGATCTCCTCCAGCAGATTAGTAAAAATACCCGTTTTGGCTCCTCTAGGTATATTTTGTCCCATCAATGAGTAGATTAGGTTGAATATCCTGATCCAGAAATGTCGGACCTTCGGGCAAGACCACCAGACATGACATACATATCTCCTTCCTGTCCGCACCCCCAAAAGCATAGGGGTGAAGTACCAGGGTATAATTTTTCTAGCCTTGTAGGAACAAGGTACCAGCGTGATAGCCCCTTGTAATTTGCCTCCACCAATGAGGTGTTGAGCATGCTTTTGTGCACCATGGTCGACCATTTCGTCCACACCTCCTCCTCACCTATTTCCCCTAGGTCCGATTCCCATTCCGTTTGGTAGGAAGGTTTTAAAGGCAAAACTTTTCATTTTGTTTTGGATAGAGTGGAGATGGATCAGAACACCTGTCAGTTTTTATTGCTGTCTCTGCCCCTGTTGGGAGGTATGTATTATGAACAGTGATGGAACTAATGCCGTTAAGGTAAACGGCGTTACGTAACGCCGTTACTTTAGAGGGTAATGGAGTAATCTAACTGATTACTCTTCCCCTCGTGGTAACGCCGTTCCCATTACTTGGGCGGCGTTACCGCAATTACCCTCCGCGATCCGCGGAGCCGTCCGCGGCCTCGGCCTTAGGAAAGCGGTGGCCATCTTGGTGCACCCGATGGCCGCAGCTCCGGCCTAGCTCCGGAGCGGCGGCCATCTTGGTGCACCCATCGGCCGTTTACAATGTGATTGCTCCGTCAAATGACAAGATGACGCCGGTTCCTCTCTCCCCTCTGTGTACAGATCTGTACAGTGGAGGGGAGAGATTGGATGGCAGCAGCCATCCCTCCATACCCTGCCAATACTCTGCAATACCCAGCCAATACCCTGACAATACTCTGCAATACTTTGCCAATACTCTGCAACACCCTGCCAATGCTCTGCAATACCCTGCCAATACTCTGCAATACCCAGCCAGTACCCTGCCAATACTCTGCAATACCCAGCCAGTACCCTGCCAATACTCTGCAATACCCAGCCAGTACCCTGCCAATACTCTGCAATACCCTGCCAATACTCTGCAATACCTTGCCAATACTCTGCAATACCCTGCCAATACCCAGCCAGTACTCTGCCAATACTCTGCAATACCCTGCCAATACTCTGCAATACCCTGCCAATACTTTGCAACACCCTGCCAATACTCTGCCATACCCAGCCATACTCGGTAATACCCAGCCATACTCTGCAATACCCCGTAATACCCAGCCATACTCTGCAATACCCCGTAATACCCAGCCATATTCTGCAATACTCTGCCAATATCCCGCCAATACTCTGCAATACCCTGCCAATACTCTGCAATACCCTGCCAATACTCTGCAATACCCTGCCAATACTCTGCAACACCCTGACAATACTCTTCAACACCCTGACAATACTCTTCAACACCCTGACAATACTCTGCACTACCCTGCAATACCCTGACAATACTCTGCAACACCATGCCAATACTCTGCAATACCCTGCCAATACTCTGCAACACCCTGCCAATACTCTGCAACACCCTGACAATACTCTTCAACACCCTGACAATACTCTGCACTACCCTGCAATACCCTGACAATACTCTGCAACACCATGCCAATACTCTGCAATACCCTGCCAATACTCTGCAATACCCTGCCAATACTCTACCATACCCAGCCAATACCCAGCCATACCCTGCCATACCCTGCCATACTCTGCCATACTCTGCCATACACAGTAATACCCAGCCATACTTGGCGATACCCAGCCGTACCCAGCCATGCTCAGCCTTACCCAGCCATACTCAGCCAATATTACAGTTGGGGAGATTGTGGATATTACAGTGGGGGAGATTGTGGATATTACAGTGGGGGAGATTGTGGATATTACAGTGGGGGAGATTGTGGATATTACAGTGGGGGCTTTCTGGTGGTGGAATTTTCAAAGGTTTTTGCGAATTCAATTATTATTTGCTGATCCGAAAAATGATCCGATCCGTGACTCTGATCCGAGCAACGATCCAATCCGTGAGTTTGGGGGGGACAGATGTACAGAGGGGGAACAGATATATGTGTGTGGGGGGGGACAGATGTGTAGTGGGGTACAGAGGGGGAACAGATATATGTGTTGGGGGGGGAACAGACATGCGGGGGGGTACAGAGGGGAAATATACGTGTAGGGGGGAACGCGCCCCTTGCTTACAGTAATACTAGACCCGCCCCTAAGAATATTTAAAAAAAAAGTCAGTTACTTTGCTGAGTAACTAATTACTTTTCCAATGTAGTAACTGAGTTACTAACTCAATTACTTTTTTGGGAGAAGTAATTTCTAACTTATCTAATTACTTTTTTAAAGTAAGATGACCAACACTGATTATGAAGCAGTGCAGCCTCTCGGCACAGGACCTGGAACACAGCAATACATTTATTTTCTCTTGGGGTTAGATATACTATAAATTCTCAGTTTCCTCCTTGACAGGAATTGGCAGGAGCAGAGCACGACCTGAACACGTCAAAAACAATATATATACAAGGAACTCTAGGTTTGGGAAAACAAAGTTTGTTGAAATATCTTACATCAGAGTGCTAGATGCAAAGAGCCTATAAGTATACGGTGTTCCAGCTGTCATAATGAAGACTGATGACAGCTTTAGTTTCATAAACAACGCTAACTCTTGTGGTTTAACTCTTGCTTCTCCGCAGTTCAGTTCTCTCCTATACACCAAACTGCTGCCAGGAATAAAATGAAGAGTGACTTGTCTCTTATGCTGCGTACACACGGTCGGAATTTCCGATGGAAACAGTCCGATGAGAGCTCTTCATCGGATTTTCCGACCGCGTGTATGCCCATCGGTCTTATACTGTCGGAATTTCCGATGAACTTTGGATTGAGAACCTGTTCTTAATTTTTCCAAAGGAAGACCTTTCTATCGGATTTTACGATCGTGTGTTTGCAATTCCAACACGCAAATTTCCGACGCATGCTCGGAAACAATTTGACGCATGCTCAGAAGCATTAAACTTCCCTTTTATAGTGCAGTCGAACGTGTTGTATGCCGTGGTGTTATTGACCGTCGGAATTTGGTGTGACCGTGTGTAGGCAAGACAGTTTGAGCGAAATTCCGTCGGAATACCGACGGGAAAACCATCAGTGCTTTTTCTGACGAGAATTCCGACCGCGTGTATGCGGCATTAGGCCTCATTCAGACAGGTACTGACACCCAAAGAGCCTGTGTAGGCAGCCCATTCATGTCTATTGGGACACAGAGACTTTAGGGTCATGGCCAATCATCCCAATTTGACAACCATATGGGTGCACAGCCCCAAACGCAGACAGTCTCAATTGCACCCGCACAGCTGTCAAATCGGGGCAAACAGCAGCTCCCTCATTTGGAACAAAGTCCCTCTGTCCCTCTTTCCTCTTCATTTGTCCCTCATTTTGGTCTGATCTATATAGTTGTATATAAAATGTACTATTTATCTTTCAGAAAGTGTTTCTCGGTTGTAAACCTTTCATCCAATTTCTAAATTGCTGCATTTGTAAATTTCAAAAGCCAATATAAAGTAATAGTAGAAGTAAAAAAAAAAAACACTGATGGGGGGTGTCCTATGCTACATTATTTTGCTAATAGTTGTGCCTCGTTCCCATCTCAGAAAGTTGGGAGGTATGGGATATGCTTTAACTCCCCCACCCCAGCAACACACATACATATAAGTGGTACACAGAAATTTAAATGTTGGAGCTGAAACCGAAATCGAAAATTCAGGATGCACAAAAAATGACAGTTTTAAAAAAATATATATTTTTTTACATATAATTGTATTATATTCGACTTTTAAATTAACCACTTCCATAGTCCTATGACCTCCGCAGATCCTGGGCGGGCATCATATGACGTCCTCGGCTTCTCACCACTCCTACAGGCCCCCAGTGACGTTTTACTTCCGGTTTCCCTCAATTTCGTTTGGGGTCACAATGCCAATATAAGCGTGCTGCTGGAACTGATGGTCCATACCCCAGATGACGTCTTACAGGACGAAACGCGTCGGGTGGACCACAGTACCAGCACTACGCCATTACCAATCTCTCTTTATCCATTCTACTCAAATGTGAGCATTTTCTTTGTTTTATAAATAAATTGTTCCCCCTTTTTAAACGTTATTACGCTATGCGAGCTTTGTTCTTTACCTTATTTCGGTATACATGAGCGTGCATGACCGCATGACCATACGGAGTGTTTTGACGTCCACCCTTTGTCCATTGCCATATACCTTGAGGGAAGTCTTTGAACAGATCGTGGAACAGCGACCCATAAACATCTTTACCTAAGCCTAACACGACTTGCGAGGCATATGCCTACCCAAGTCTGTGTTTTCCAGTAAGCTGCATTCTTATGGGCCTTGATGCCACCGAACCACCATCATTGCACTTAAAGCACTTTTAGTGCGGCTGGAGGATCGCACGAGATTGCCACTTCGTTATGAATTTCACCATTCACATGGACTGCATTATATGATTCACCTATCACATAATCACTTTATACCAAACGGAACGTTGGCTTTTATTCATATTTTTATTAGACCACTTCATATCCACATGTGGATCACTCACATGCACCTATAGACTGTGATTCAGTTCTATTTACTATCACCTTTCTAATTTTACGATTTTATCAGTATATGATTTGATTTTATCCATGTGTTCTTAAAATTGTATGATTTTAACTATTCATTTATATTATATTTTATTAACACACCATTTGTCACCGTATGGTAGATTTAACCATATGTACACCATCGTTTAAAGCGCAACATTATTTACCTTTTCCAATAAAAAAAATGGCTCTTTACCACGTGACTGGCTGTGTCCAATCACAGCCGGCCACATGCCCTGTCCACGTGCAAGGCGCTCGTGTGCGCCCCTTAGGGGGCACGCAGAGCACCAATCAGGGACGAGGCTTGTCACCCTGACATAGCCCAACCCTGATCATGGTAAAGAGCTAATGAAATTGGCTCTTTACCATGTGACTGTGTCCAATCACAGCCGGTCACAGAATGGCAACAAACCACAGTAACGAGATGTTACCGGGTTCTCCTCCTCACACACTGATCGTGTGTGAGAAGGAGATTGCGGTAACATTTTGTTACCACTTACAGTGCACACCAACACACACTGATTGCCCCCCCCCCCCACTAATAAAGAGGACCTGTCACCAGCCATCAAAGTACCTGTCAAATTGGTGAAAATTAGATGTGTAATTTATGGTCCTAGAACACCTGAAGGTACTTCTTCAATGTTGGACCTCTCTATGTGGCCAGGCTGTGTAAAAGTCTCACATGTGGTATCGCCATACTCATAGGACGAGTAGCAGAATATATTTTGCGGTGTAATTTTTTGCTATGTGTCAGATATATCTTATAAATTGACAATTTTGTGTAAAAAAAAATTGGTTTTCATTTACTTTCCACATTTTCTGAAGACTTGTGGAGAAAAATGAACCGTTCAAAAGACTCATTATGCTTCATAGAATATACGTTGGGGTACTGTGTGAATCAGTGGTTTGTTACATTATGGGGATGTACCAACTGTATGAACACAGCCACAGGTCATAATTTGACAGGTGTGTGGATGGAGGTGTATGGCCTCCAAACTCTGACAGTGTGTATTTGGGGCCACTCACCCACACACTTACCAAATTAGGACCTGAGGCTGTGTTCATACTGTTCACACTGTATGGGCCAGAGAACCCATGCGAATGAGTCCTTTATGATTTAAAATATTTTAAAGTTTATTATGCTAAGTTATGAATGAACACAGAGAGTGATCAGTACATATCACTCACTGTGTCCATTAAGAAAAGGAAGAGGTCGGTAAATTACATATCTTCTGCTCCCTTTCACTGCTCCTCACCCTAAACATCCCCATGTTACCTGCAGCAGCCAGTGGGACAGGGAAGCCTGCAGGAAAGGGGAAGGGAGCCAGGGAACACAGGGGGGCAAAGAGCAGGGGGAATCAGATGTGGGCAGGACAAAGAGGGGGATCAGTGTTGGGGGGTGGGGGGGGGGCAGTTACTGGAACAATGCCCTAAATATGTCTCTTCCTGCAGCAGCTGAAATCTGGCGGGAGGGAGAGGGAGAACACCTTTGCTATGAATGAGAATTGCAAGCAGGAATGATCAAAATAGATGTCACTTGGCATTTTAGTGCATTCTGTCATATACTGTAGAGCAGTGGCGGCTGGTGCTCAAATTTTTTTTGGGGGGGGGGGCGCAAACAAACTGAAAAATTATGAAAAAAAAACCATCAATTGCAGCCTCACTGTACCATCAATCGCAGCCACTGTGCCATGAAATGCAGCCACTGTGCCCATCAATTGCCGCCACTGTGCCATCAAACGCAGCCACTGTGCCATCAAACGCAGCCACTGTGCCCATCAAACGCAGCCAATTGCCACTACTGTGCCCATCAATTTCCGCCACTGTGCCCATCAATTTCTCCCACTGTGCCCATCAATTGCCGCCACTGTGCCCATCAATTGCTCCCACTGTGCCCCATCAAACGCAGCCACTGTGCCATATCAAATGCTGCCAGTGTGCCTCCTGCTGGCCCGCTGTCTGCACTTACCTGTCTCGGTGGGACAGCTCCTCGATGCTCCTCGATGTCTTCTCCCGTCCTCTCTTCCCATCCTCTGCTATGATTGGACGCCTGGCGTCCAATCACAGTGCCTGTCGTTTCAGCCAATCAGGTGATGGGTAAAAGATCCGAGCACCTGACTGGCAGAGAGGCGGTTTAGTGTTAGGAAAGCGAATAGTCATTCGCTTTACTAACACAGCTGAGTGACCTGCGAGCGCCCAGTTTCAAAAACACCAATGCAAGAATCTATCTATTGGGGAGAAAGGGGGTGGCAGGAGAGAGGGGGTGGTGCCCGTGCACCCTTATGGACGCACCACCACTGTCACAGAGATAAGGAAATTGCAGCAATATGCAGAGGTGCAAGCAATAAGTGCTCTGTTATATTTACTGTATGTCTGTCAGCCACCGTATGAGCTTTGGAGCCAATACAGTATTTAAATCTGTGGAGCATCAAGCTCATAAACTGTAAAACTGGTTGGTGTACCAAGGGTTAAATAGATCAGTGTACTGGGAGCAAACAGTGGCTGGCCAGAGATAGGGAGGGCACAGATAAGAGGAGAAGAGTCTGGAGGTGATGTATACACTGACTGTCACACAAGCCTGTGCAAGGAGTCACCTGCAGCTCACCACACCCGATCCTTTGACGTCCATCTTCTTGTGCCGATCAACTGCTACTTCAGATTTCCTTCATAACAGCCAAATCTGTAAGTCTCCTAGTCACTTTCAAAACGGACCGCGGCTGCAGTGTGCTGATCCCGTGCTTAGCTCCCTGTGGGGCCCCCTGCTGGCCGGGCCCTCGGGCAAAATGAAAAAGGAAAGTTGTAAGCTGTGAAAAAAAAAAATGGAAAATGGAAGCTGTTGCTTGGTCCTGCATGATCAAAGCACTGGTTCAATTTAATCATTTGTACAGCACCCTTAATAAACAGTGAGTGGTCACAATGGATTTGAACTACTTCCCGCCCAGCCTATAAACAAATGACGGTCGAGCTGGAGCGCTACTGTTCCGGTTGGATGTCACATGACATCCTCCCAGTCACATGCTGCAAGGAAAACCTGGGCAACATGCGCAGGCGTGGACAATCCAGGAGATGCTCAAGAAAAGACATGTGCTGATGCATGCGCGCTTGTGTGCACGTTGGTGCGTCCGCGATTTGTAGCTCGTGCGCACACGTGCGCACATTGGCGCCAATCCGCCTATTTAAACCTGCCAGTGACATGCGCAACTTGCTGAGTGGTCTTTTCAGCTAGTGCTTGCTTAACCGATCTGAACCAGTTTCCTGTATCCTGACCCGGCTTGCCTGAACCACCTCCTGACCTCTGCCTGCCTACTTGTGACCCCGGCTTGTGTTTGACTTTGCTTCTGCCTGATGTTCCTGTGCCTCATTGCCCGCCTGTGTACTGAACCCAGCCTGTGTCCCGTCTTTGCCTCTGACTCACGTCTCGGTACTTGCTCTGCACGGCTGTTGATGAACCCTTGGTTTACGTCCCGGCTGTGCTTCTAGCTACTGATTCAGTGTCACGGAACTCCTGTCTTCAGTTCCGGTCCAGCGCTCTCAAGTCACCTGGTTCCTGCCAAAGTACAGCCAGAGTCATCTGCCACATCTGCCCTCGTGCCACTCTGTGTCCTTCACTCCCTGTCATCACTACCAGGGGTGTTGGACAGGAGGTGCAATAGAAGCCCCCTCTACAGCTTGAACTCCACCAGGTATGTGACACATGCCTTGGGCACGCAGTGGTACAATCTGTCACCTGCTGTGCCCACTGGACACAGCAGAAGACCACTTGTTGTAGCGGGCCAGCCCTGGTACCATGTAGTCGCTGTAAACTAATTACAGTGATCACCTGACAGTTATACACATTGAATAGCTTTCATTCATAGACATTAATTGTGTACTATTGTGATGATCTCTGTGATTGGTCACAGTGATCACATGGTACAGACAGGGCCAATCATAATTCATCTGTACCATGTGATAGCTGTGGCCAATCACAGCTATCACAATAGTAAATAATGAATGGCTATGAATGAATAGATAAACACAATAAAAATCTCTCCTGCGCTCAGGTGTCTAGTTCCTCAATGCGTGATGTAGCCAGCTTCATACAGTAATGCCTACCATCTTGCAGCCCTCCTCAGAATAATGGGTATTTATACACTAAAAAAAAAAAAAAAGAAGGAGGGCTCACCGACCTAGCGCATTACCACAGATAAAGCTTTATTCAAGTATAAAACAGCAAAATATATACTCACAAACGAGTATTGATAGAAGGCATAAACAATAGAGCAGATCCACTGTTCTGAACACAGACAAGCCAGGACCTGACGTCGAGAGGATCAAACAATACCTCAAGATGGCTGGCGCATTTCGGGGGAGAACCCCTTTCCTCAGAGCCTAAAAGGGGTTCTCCCCGAAATGCAGAACCCTGCACAGATGTCTGTGAAATCGCAGCCGAAATCAGGACTGACATGCGAAATCATGCGAGTTCAGCTGCTCAGTGTGAACCTGGGCTGAATAATCATTTAATTTAATCCCCCCACCCGCTTTTCATAGTGAAAAAAATTGCAATAAGCGTATATTGATTGGTTTGCACAAATAGTCTTATAGCGTCTACAAAATCGGGAAAAGATTTATGTCAATTTTTTTTTTTTTACTAGTAATGGCGGCGATCTGCGACTTTTATCGGGACTGCGACATTGCAGCGGACAGATCGGACACTTTTGATACTTTTTTGGGACCAGTAACATTTATACAGAGATCGGAGCTAAGAATAGCCACTGATTACTGTAAAAATGTCACTGGCAGGGAAGGGGTTAACATTAGGGGGCGATCAAGGCGTTAGATGTGTTCCCAGGGGGGGTTTCTAACTGTGGGGGTATGGGACTGACTGGGGGAGGAGACAGATCGTTGTTCCTACTTAGTAGTAACACATGATCTGTCTCCTCTCCCCTGACAAAACCGGGATTTGTGTGTTCACACACACAGATGCACGTTGTCGTTCTGTCAGGTGCCCGGCGGACATCAGCAACGGCTTCGATGACACGCCATGGGTGCGCACGCCTGCTATAGCGTCTTAAAGAGCCGACGTAAAGCTATGGTGATTTGCACAGCCGTGCCAACCTGCCGCAGTATGACTGTGGTGGCTGGTCGGCAAGCGGTTAATGTGCTCTGCTTATGGAGGGTAATAAAATAGAATTTTAAAAAGTAGATTACAGAGCTATTAAAGTGTTACTAAACCCAGAACCTGCATTCACTATATCTGGTCTCCCACAGTACACAGAACATGGAAATGCAATTATTTTAGTAAATATAAACTGATAAATAATTTTTTTCAACAGCAGTATATAGCAGTCTTGTGACTTGTATCAGTTACTAGTAAAGCTTGTAGGAGGGGTTTTCATTCTCCCCTGATGCTCTGTTTGGACTGGACTGTACTGATCACATGCACACTTTCAATAAAATAAAATAAAAAACTCTCTAGCAATACACATCAAACTGAGCATGTGCAACCCGTCCCCTGGCTCTGTAAATATCAGGTTATATGTTTGTGGACAGTGGAAGAAGAGGAGGATCAGAGAAGACAGGATCAAATGGCCTTATTACACAATGCAGAGGATTAACCCTTTAGGTTCCACAGTGAGTATAGCAAGCATGCTTTACTGTATATACAGACTGATTTTACTGTTGTGTTTTTAGTAACACTTTAAAGTGGGGTGCCCCCTAAAAAAAATTTTTTTAAAGTCAGCAGCTACAAATACTGCATCTGCTGACTTTTAATAATCGGACACTTACCTGTCCCAGGGTCCAGCGAAGCGGGGGAACGAAGCCCCCCCTCGTTCCCCGCTCCGCTCGCGGCGCCGGCATTCTTACCGTGGGCACCCAGCTGTGGCTTCACAGCCGGGCACCCACTGCGCATGCGTGAGCGGCGCCACACGCCGTGATACGGCGCTCAGTCATCTGGGCACACGTGACAGGTCCCAGATGACTGTGCGGCGCCGAGGGGAAGTGATGTCAGTGCCCGGGCAATGAAGGTGGCAGACTACGAGGGACCCCCTAGCAACAGGCATTTAGAGGTGAGTAAAAACATATTTTTTTTCCAATTATTTTTTTTTTTTTTTATGATTTTTAAGCAATTTTTATTTTTTTGGTGGCAACACCACTTTAAGTAATGGATGTGCATGGATTATTTTTTAAGAATAAGAATATTGTTTAGTGTCACTTCCTTTTTTGTTTTGGTTCATCTTCTTTGTTAATTTTTTGTTGCGTCATACCAAAAAATACCAGAAAAAAGGACACGTGTTCTCTGTATAATTATGATCTCTGTTAGTTCAGCGCATTTACAGTAGCTAGAGAAATTCTTTGTTGAACCCCTGACAATACAGATCCTCCTCTGTTCTAAGGACATCACACTGGTGCATATAGCAATCCACGAGGTTATACAAAAGTTCAGCGATACTACATTATATTTACCTGTCACTCGCCTGGATTAATCTTAAGTAAACAGAGAAAAAAACATTGTAGTTGTCAAGGTTATATAGCTTCAAACGAAATATTTTCTATTATCTGTATACATCAGCCCATGTTCCAAAGTGAGAAATTCCAGAACATAATGAATTGATGTGACCGGGGTTACTGTCGAAACTGCCTGAATAAGACGATGTATGTAATTGGGGGTAGGGTTATAGTGAAGCTATCCTTTTCCCCAAGCAAATAAACACAGTGGCACCTCTATAATCCGTTCTATCATCTGCTTCAAACATACTTCACGTCAGCCCTAAAGCCTCGTACACACGGTACGATTGTTGGCAGGGGGTGGTCTGTTGACTGACTGTTGTCCTAAAATCTGACCGTTAGTACGCTCCTTCTGACAATTGTTGTCCAACTTTCGGCCAACAAATGTTGGATGACAGGCTAGTAAATTTTCGGCGGACAACAGATTTCCGTATGGTCGATACACAAGTCCATCACACAAAAGTCAAAAGTACAAACACGCATGCTCGGAATCAATGCTCACCAAACACGAAATTAGCAGAAGGGACCCAAAGGGTGGAGCTCAAGAGCTGAAATTCATCATAGTACGTCACTACGTTCATGTTTGTTGACCCGACAATTGTGTACCGTTAGTATGCAAGACAAGTTCCTGGCACACGCCCTTTTGACAAAAATCAGACGCTCGGTTGGCCAACAATCTGGGTTCGGGTGTACGAAGCTTTAGGCTAGGTTTCTACTATTGCGACCTAAAAGTAGCGTGATCTTGCCGCAATTTTCCCAGGATTTTGATGCGACTTGACGCAATGCCTGTGTATTTTTGAGGTCTATGGACCTAAATATGGAAAGGGTTAGTAGACCTACTAATCACATAATCGCATAGATCACATATACAATAAATATGACAGTAGAAAAATCTATATCACCATATAAACAAAACCATATAGCAATGTGTGTTACAAATAGTGATCTAAGCAAAAAACACCACCTAATAGTGACATAAATTCAACATTGGTGCTTTGTGAAATATATAACAGGTGACTTGGTGCAAGTTGTCTGTTGCAGTCCACCACCTCTTGGGAGATGATGCCTGTATGAGGAGAAACGCGTCGGGACTCGGTTAGCTGTTACCACTGCGTTACCAGTAGACCATTATATGCTTTTACATGTCGTTTTAAATGTGAGTACCCATTTTTATATGCTTTGTCAAAATAAATCCCCTATGGTATTACACTATGTGGCTCCATTTTTCTCTTTATCGGTCCCACTAATTTGAGCACTACCAGTGGTATAACATCCATCATCCCTCCCTCCTGAGAGTTCTTTGTATATATCCAGTGAAGGATCTTGTCGTTTGGCACCATCCCTAAGTAGATGCTCCCACGGGTGTAGTGACACCAACTGCCTTTTGTGACTCATACGGCGTAAGCCTATCTGAGTTCACGCTATCTGGTAAGCGCATTCCCAAGAGGTGGTGGACTGCAACAGACAACTTGCACCAAGTCACCTGTTATATATTTCTCAACGCACCAATGTTGAATTTATGTCACTATTAGGTGGTGTTTTTTGCTTAGATCACTATTTGTAACACACATTGCTATATGGTTTTGTTTATATGGTGATATAGATTTTTCTACTGTCATATTTATTGTATATGTGATCTATGCGATTATGTGATTAGTAGGTCTACTAACCCTTTCCATATATATGATTTTTTGATTCACAATCCATTTGATTTATCATATTTGTTTGTTCACTATTTTTAGTGACACACATTCATATATTAATTTTTATTTTTGGATACTGTATTATTATTTAGTATCATCACTTTTAGACATTGATTGTTATTTTCGTGCTCTATGAGCGCCGCACTTTTTTATATTTAAATTTTATTCACTCATTACAGTTACCTGTTGTGCAGGCCGCTAATATACATATATTTTTCAATATCTTTATAAGACAGCGCAGTTTTTCTTTCCTTTTGCACTATTCTATGGACCTAAAGTCGCATCAAAGTGAAGCCCGCTGGCAGCTGATGACTCATCGGTTGTTAAGGACGCGGCGGCCGGCTTCCCGACCCGCTCCAAAGCAACCAGCTATATACAGTGAATATAGGAGAAAAGAAAAACAAGCAAACCGCTGCAAAAGCGTTGTAAAATTGCGGTACAAAAATGCAGAAAGCACAGCAAAAAGCACTGCAGAAATGCTCAAAAGCAACATGCATAAATGTGAATTGAGTCTAAAGAACAGTAAATTTGCCTTGGGTTCAGATTCATAAAAAAAAAAAAAAAAAAAAATTCTACATCTGGGGTCTTTTAGACTGAAAACATCTGTGCTAAAGTTTACATGCTTACAAACGTACTCCATTTGAGTACAAGAGCAGTATGCATCCTAGCAACAGAAGGATGCTAGACAGCTTCCAGTAGGAGTCGCCTGTATCCTAGAAACTCAAGGATGCTAGGTGGCAAAACCTGCCTGTGTCCTAGCAACGGAGGATACTAGGCAGCAATAGTCATCTGCTTTTTAGCAATGGAGGGCATTAGGCAGCAGTAGTTGCCTGCTTTTTAGCATTGGCACCTGGCAGTTTTTCTTTGAGAAGTCACCTACACCCTAGCAATGAAGGCTGCTACATTGCATCCATGAGAAGCCAACTTCGTCCTAGCAATGGAAGGGGCTAGGCAGCTTCTTTGAGAAGCCGTCTTCATCATGGCAATGAATTGCATGAGGTGGTATAATTGGGAAGCCACCTGCATCCTAGAAATGGAGGATCCTTGGTGGCTTCCTTGAGAAGCCACCTGCATTCTAGCAATGGAGTGCGCTAGGTGGCATCCCTAAGAATCCACCTGCAGCTTTGCAATGGAGGGCAAGGGATGCATCCATGAGAAGCCACTTGCATCATAGCAAAAGAGGGCACAAGGCAGCTTCTTTGAGAAACCACCTACATCCTAGCAATCAATGTCAATCATTGAGAAGATTCCTGCATCCTAGCAATGGTAGCTCCTTGTCGCCTTCCTTGAGAAGCCACCTGCACCCTAGCAATGGAGGGTGCTAGGTGCAATCCATAATAAGCCACATGCAACAAAGGGTGATAGGCGGCTTTCTTGAGAAGCTGCCTGCATCTTAGCAATGAAGGACCTTAGGTGGCTTCCTTGAGAAGCCACCTACATCTTAGCAACAGGACCATTTAAGCTGTAAGCATGTAAATGTTCTGTAATGCCCTGTACACACGATAGGATTTTCCGACAAAATACATGTTGTCTTGCATACACGCGGTCACACAAATCTTGTCAGAAATTCCGAAAGTCAAGAACTCGGTGACGTACAACAAAATGAAGTTCAATAGCCAGTGCGGCTCTTCTGCTTGATTCCGAGCATGTATGGAACTTTGTGAGAGAATTGTGTACACACGATCGGTATTTACGACAACGGATTTTGTTGTCGGAAAATTTGAGATCCAGATCTCAAATTTTGTATGTCGGAAAATCCGATGGAAAATGTCCGATGGAGCCTACACAAGGTCGGAATTTCCAACAACAAGCTTGCATAGAACATTTTCCATCAGAAAATCCTATCGTGTGTATAGGGCCATAGAGTTACAAACTTACAGAGAGCACTATTTACATGGGATCTTGCTGCCAGTTTCTGACAAGATTTTGCATACTTTTTGCATACTTTCATATGGTTGTGCGCATGAAGCCTTACTGATAAAATCTGATGTGTGCATGAGCCCTAAAGCTACATTCACACCGACACTCCTGTGTTTAGCTTGTCTAAACCCAGAAAGTTGTTTCCCAAAAAGAATGTCAAGTTTCGATCAGTCTGACTACAGAACAGTTTTCTACTTTGCAAAAGGACCATTTTAAGGCTCTGTTTCCACTACTGCGAGTTGTTATCCGACTTGACACATGTGAAGTCACATGACAAGTCAAAATCCATGTATTTCAATGGTCCCCATTCTAATTGGTGTGACTCAAGTCGCAGCGGCTCCAAAAAAGGTTTTTGTATTATTTTGTTCCGACTTTGGTGCGACTTGTTCTTCCATGGTTCTCACCAGTCAAATGACATTGCATCAAAAATCGCATTTCAAAGTCACACTGTAAATCGCGCAACTTAGGGGTCACAATAGTGGAAACCTAGCCTAATAAGCTTTGGCCCAGAGAAGACGGTGGCATTTCCGGATCATGTTCAGATATGGCTTCTTCTTTGCATGATAGAGCTTTAACTTGCATTTCTTGAAGGCATGGCCAACTATGTTCACAGTAGAGCTGCACGATTCTGGCTAAAATGAGAATCACAATTTTTTTGCTTAGAAGATAGATCACGATTCTCTCACGATTCTCGCGGCGTAACATCATCTTTTACATTAAAACAAAAAAATTGTGCTAACTTTACTGATAAATATGTATATATATATGTGTGTTTGTGTGTGTATATATTGTACAGGACGCAGTGGCTGGGTCCTGGAAGGACGCTATGTTTCCCCTCTGTTTGGTCTGTGATCCCTTTAAGGGAACAAAAAGGGTTAACTCACCTGTCAGAGGAGGTGGGTTTAAAAACAAGACAGGAAGTTGCAGATGGGTGGAGGAGTGCAGAGGAGATAGTGGTTTGTGTTTGGCTTGATTTGCAGCAACCAAAGTCAACAGCAGCGTTCGGCCTGGAGGCCTCCTAGCAGATGAAGTCACCTGCGACAGCACCCCAGGACTGTGTTTGATTGCGATAGCAATTCGGGACTTTGATAGTCGGTGAGACTGAAACCTTTTTCTTTTGTTTTGCTGCTGTGAAGCTGTTTAAGTTTAATAAAACCTCCTTTTGAACTAAAAGCCTGTGTCCTGCGGTCTAGCTGGTCCCCCGAACTTTACAAGTGGTGCTCGGATGCGGCAGGACAGAGTAACAGGCGTGTTTTTTTTTTTTTTTTTGCTGGCTTTTGCATTTGAATTTAAAACTGACATTTAAAGGGACAGTACAGTGAATTTATGTCCTGGGTTAAAGCTGCCCAAACCCTGAAAGCTGAAGCAATGGAGGAACTAATTAAACAACTGTCCCTGGCTAATATACAAGCGCAGACCCGCCATGAGGAAGCTAATCAGCGCTTAGCAACTCAGCTGGAGGTACAGCAAGAAAATACTCGCCTCAGGTGACTGCCTTAAAAGAAGTAGTACAGCAGTTGTCTCAGGGTCGTGAGCAAGCGGCTGTTGCCCCTGGCAACCAGGTGACCGTGAGGGCAAGCCATTTTTTGCAGAAATTGTCCCTGAGTGATGATGTAGAGGCATTTCTTGCTACATTTGAGAGGACGGCAGAGAGAGAAGGGTGGCCCCAGGACCAGTGGGCCGGCCTAATTGCCCCTTTTCTCACCGGAGATCCTCAAAAAGCCTACTTCGACCTGCCACCAGAGGACGCTAAAGACTATCAAAAACTAAAGGCAGAAATACTGGCTCGTTTGGGGGTGACTACGGCCGTTCGGGCCCAACGAGTGCACCAATGGAAGTATTGTCCAGATCGTCCACCACGGTCTCAAATGCATGACCTGGTGCAACTGGTAAAAAAATGGCTGCAGCCCGAAGTGTTGTCGGGCCCCCAAATCGTGGAGCGGGTCGTCCTGGACCGATACCTACGGTCACTGCCAGACGACCTTCAACGGTGGGTCAGCCATGGAGACCCCAAAACAGTGAACCTCCTTGTCGAGATGGTAGAGCGATATACAGTGGTGGAGGATCTGCTTGGCCCTACCAAGCGCCAAGGGCCCAGTCTGCCACGGCCTATTCGATCGACTGCCGCCCTTCGAAAGGATGTCCCCCGGAGCCCTGGAATCAACACCCCGGAAGGTCAAGAGTCACTCCCAGTACCTCCTCAGCGATCTGTTCCTGTTCGGAGAGGAGGGGATGTACAATGTTGGCGGTGTCATTCCTGGGGCCATACCCGGGCCCACTGCCCACTGCAAGAGGAGCCCATGGAATGCGGGGTTCTTCGGAGGGGGTCTTTTTATGCTCATAGAGCATGTACCACACACCTTGACCGCGGAGAAGAGAAATTTGAGTGTGTAGTCCAAGTGAACCACCTCCCTGCCTGGGCTTTGCTGGACACCGGAAGCATGGTAACCCTTGTTCATCCTAGAGTACTTGGGAAGATCGGTCCGGTAAGCAAAACTTTACGGGTTGTATGCATTCACGGGGACACTAGAGAGTACCCTCTCATCTCGGTGTCCATCTCCACAGCATATGGCACTGGTACTCAAGAGGTGGGGGTGGTAAAGAACTTGATACATGATGTTATCATAGGACGAGACTGTCCATTTTTTGAAAAACTGTGGGGACAAGGAGAACTATCTGAACGATCCCAAGACTGGGGAGAAACTAGTTCCTCTGTTCCTATGGTTGAGGGTAATAACCCTGAGATGCCAAATGAACCTAATGTGGATCCAGTTGATACAAATGCTAATGATTGGGTTAATGGTGATGAAAGTAGTGCTGATACTGTGAAGGGTGTCAAAATGTGTGGTTCGCAGACCTACCTGAACACTGAGGAGGGGGAACCTTCCCCACTTCAGGTAATGCTGGGTGAAGAGGATGAGGAAGTGGCCTCTACCCCTGCCCTGCCGGATTTGGGTGTTCCCCAGGGGACATTTGGTACTGCCCAGATGCAGGACCCCACTTTGGCCCGTGCACGGGAACAAGTTGTAGTATTAAATGGGGTACCCCAAGAGCCAGGTGCGAATGAGCGGTGGCCCCACTTTGCCATATATAATGAATTGCTTTATCGGGTTACCAAAGTGAGAGAAAATGTGGTAGAACAATTATTGGTACCCCAACAGTATAGACGCAAGGTCCTGGACCTGGCCCATGATGATGTTTTAGGGGGACACCTGGGAGTTGAAAAGACGGAGGCACGGATCACCGACCGGTTTTACTGGCCAGGTCTGAAAGCAGAGGTAAGAAGATACTGTGCCTCTTGTCCCACCTGTCAGTTGACCGCGCCGGTGACCCACTTCCGGAGCCCTTTGGTCCCTCTGCCCATAATTGAGGTCCCATTCGAGAGAATAGCCATGGATATAGTGGGTCCTTTGGTAAAGTCAGCTCGAGGTCACTCTTACATACTGGTGATCCTTGACTATGCCACCCGGTATCCTGAAGCGCTACCTCTGCGGAACACCTCCTCTAAGGCTATTGCTCGGGAATTATTCCAGTTGTTTACACGGACTGGTTTTCCCAAGGAAATACTCACGGACCAGGGCACCCCGTTTATGTCGAGGGTTATGGCTGATGTGTGCAAGCTGTTCCGGATTAAACAGCTGCGCACATCGGTCTACCATCCACAAACGGATGGGTTGGTAGAGCGCTTTAATAAGACCCTTAAGTCTATGCTCAAGCGGGTTGTACAAAGGGATGGGAAAGACTGGGACTGCCTGTTACCCGCTCTCCTATTTGCTATCCGGGAAGTGCCCCAGGCCTCCACTGGGTTTTCGCCCTTTGAGTTGGTATATGGGCGGAGACCTCGCGGACTACTGGATTTTGTTAAAGAGGAATGGGAAAGTGAACCTATTCAGCATAAGAGTGTTCTTGAATATGTTTCCCAAATGCAGGAGAGGATCCGAACTGTGATGCCTCTAGTCAAAGAACATTTGCAAAAAGCCCAGGAGGCTCAACGACGGGTCTATAATAGGGCTGCTAGAATAAGGAACTTCCAAGTGGGGGATCGAGTAGCGGTGTTGATCCCCACTGTGGAAAGTAAATTCTTGGCCAGGTGGCAAGGCCCCTTTTGAAGTTGTAGAAAAAGTGGGAGAGGTAAATTATAGAGTCCACCAACCAGGTAAGAGGAAACCCTATCAGATATATCATGTAAACTTGTTAAAGCCCTGGACAGACAGGGAACCGGTGACCTCCCTGGCTGGTGCAAGACTTGAGCCTAGGGTTGGGGTGGAGAGTGTCCAAGTAGCAAATACCCTGTCTAGAGTCCAAAGTCAGCAGGCAAAGGAGTTCTTGCAGAGAAATAAAGAGAAATTTTCAGACTTGCCAGGGCTCACTAGTGTCATAGAGCATGATATTGTCACGGAACCAGGAGTCAAAGTTTTTGTCCGGCCTTACCGCATTCCAGAGGCCCAAAGGAAGGCTGTTTCAGAGGAAGTGAAGAAGATGTTGGACCTGGAGATTATTGAGGAATCACAGAGTGAGTGGTCAAGCCCGATTGTGTTGGTACCGAAGCCCAACGGGACTCTGCGATTCTGCAATGATTTCCGGAAACTAAATGAAGTTTCACGGTTTGATGCCTACCCCATGCCCCGGGTAGATGAGCTTATTGAGAGACTAGGTCCAGCCAGGTATATCACTACATTAGACCTTACCAAGGGGTATTGGCAAATCCCGTTGACTAAGGCTGCTAGAGAGAAAACTGCTTTTTCTACCCCAGAGGGAAGTTTTCAGTACAAGAGAATGCCTTTTGGATTGCAAACTGCTCCAGCCACATTTCAGAGGGCAATGGATAGGATTTTACGTCCTCATCGGGAGTATGCCTCAGTATACTTGGATGACATAGTCATTTTTAGCAGAGACTGGGAGTCACACTTGCCCAAAGTCCAGGCAGTACTGGACTCTCTTTGGAAGGAGGGGTTTACAATAAACCCGGAAAAGTGTGCTTTGGGAATGGAGGAGGTGAAATACCTGGGCTATGTTGTGGGTAGAGGGGTAGTAAAACCTCAGGTCAACAAGGTAGAGGCTGTACAGAATTGGCCCCGCCCCCTCACAAAAAAACAGGTACGTGCATTCCTGGGTATGGTGGGATACTACAGGAGGTTTGTACCCAACTTTGCCACGTTGGCAGCTCCATTGACCGATCTGACTAAGGGTCGGAAATCGGTCATGGTGGAGTGGAATGCAGACGCTGAGAAAGCTTTTTTGGAGCTCAAGTCGGCACTGTGCCAACACCCTGTCCTAGTAGCACCCAATTTTTCAAAAGAGTTTGTTGTACAGACTGATGCTTCCGATGTAGGATTGGGAGCAGTTTTGTCACAGGTTATTCATGGCGAGGAGCACCCAGTAGTCTTCCTCAGTAGGAAGTTAACACCAGCGGAGAAAAACTACGCTATAATTGAACGAGAGTGTCTGGCCATTAAGTGGGCTCTGGAATCCCTCAGATATTACCTCTTGGGGAGGAAGTTTAGGCTGATTTCTGACCATGCCCCTTTAACATGGCTGAGACAAGGTAAAGGGACTAATGCCAGGGTTACCCGGTGGTTCCTGGCACTCCAGGAATTTAAATTTGTAGTGGAGCATAGGCCCGGGAGACTGCATCAAAATGCAGATGCCCTCTCCCGAGTCCATTGTTTGAGCTCCACGGTTGCCTCCACCTCCTTGGCGTTGGGGCACAGGGGGGGGATATGTACAGGACGCAGTGGCTGGGTCCTGGAAGTACGCTATGTTTCCCCTCGGTTTGGTCTGTGATCCCTTTAAGGGAACAAAAAGGGTTAACTCACCTGTCAGAGGAGGTGGGTTTAAAAACAAGACAGGAAGTTGCAGATGGGTGGAGGAGTGCAGAGGAGATAGTGGTTTGTGTTTGGCTTGATTTGCAGCAACCAAAGTCAACAGCAGCGTTCGGCCTGGAGGCCTCCTAGCAGATGAAGTCACCTGCGACAGCACCCCAGGACTGTGTTTGATTGCGATAGCAATTCGGGACTTTGATAGTCGGTGAGACTGAAACCTTTTTCTTTTGTTTTGCTGCTGTGAAGCTGTTTAAGTTTAATAAAACCTCCTTTTGAACTAAAAGCCTGTGTCCTGCGGTCTAGCTGGTCCCCCGAACTTTACAATGTGTGTGTGTGTGTGTGTGTGTGTGTGTGTGTGTGTGTGTGTGTGTGTGTGTGTGTGTGTGTGTGTGTGTGTGTGTGTGTGTGTGTGTGTGTGTGTGTGTGTGTGTGTGTGTGTATAGATAGATAGATAGATAGATAGATAGATAGATAGATAGATAGATAGATGTTTGGGGGTTCCAAATAATTTTCTAGCAAAAAATATCGATTTTAACTTAAGAAAGAAGTGTCCGAAAAACATTAAGGGTTTTTTCACATGGACGTGTCCGTGTACGGAGCCCGCTCTGCACAGCAGGGGATCTCTCCGTCGATCCCCCGCTGTGCAGGAAGATGACAGGTCTGTCTCTGCACTCTGGGGGTTCGGAGGATGACGGACCGTAGTGTCCGTCGTCACCCGATCGGATCCGCAGATGGATGGAAAAATAGCTTTTTCCTCCGTCACACTTTTTCGGATCGGAGCGGGTCGGATGTCAGCGGACATGTCACCGCTGACATCCGTCCCTCCATAGAGGTCTATGGAGCGTCCATTCAGGTCCGCCAAAAAAAACTGACAGGCGGACCTGAACAGAGCCCTTAGACTTTAGGTGGTTAACCTTCCTGCATTTACAGTGGTTGAAAGCTTGGCAGATTGGCCAGATTATTTGTTTACACAAGAAGTTCTATCCCTTTGATCTAAGAAGTAAGCGTTAGTTACAATGTTTCAAGTTCTAAACTTGGCAGATTGCCCAGGATGCTTTCTTTTGACAGCTGAGTGAGTAGATAATCTCTCCACTTGTTTAGAGTCCATTCACACAGGGGCAACACGACTTTGGGAGGCAACTTGGACACGACTTGAGTATGAATCACAGCGCAACTTGAGGCAACTTACAAGGCAACTTGAAGTTGCCTCCAGGACAGGGGACTCGCATAATAATCAGCTCTGTGGGAGGGAGGGGTGTGCCTAGAAAACGATTTTTACTTCCTGGAAAGTTGCTTCAGTTAAGACAGGGGATCCGACTTGGAGGCAACTTCCATTGAAATCAATCAAAAGAAGTCGGATTGAAGTAGTACAGAAACCTTTTCTGAAGTCAGAGCGACTTCAGTAGTGTACATTAAGGCCCCTTTCACACTTATACAACTTGTCCCACGATTTGGGACTGCAAAGTAGCATGACAAGTCGTTCCCCATGATTTCCAATGACAGCCATTCATATTAGTACAACTTCAAGTCGTTCTGACTTCAAAGTAGTCCCTGCACTACTTTGGTCCGATTTTGATGCCACTTACACAGGCATTCCTTGAAATCGCGGCAAAAATCGTGTAAAATCAAGCGACTTTGGAGTCGCACAAGTGTGAAAGGGGCCTAAGACGGCTCTCATTCACTTACATTGATTTTATCATGTCGCGCGACTTGAGGCAACTTTGGGCGACTTCAAGTCAGATCCAAAATTGCCCCTGTGTGAATGGACTCTCATATGAAAGAATCGCCTACTCTCAGCAGGAGAGATCGTCAGGGGGGTGAATCGAGATCGTGAATTTTTAACGATTAATCGTGCAGCACTAATTCACAGACAATGATTTTTGGAATGTCCATCCCAGAATCATGCCTGTTATAAATGCAGTGCGGTCTGAAGGCCAGAATATCACAGGCACAGAGACACATGTAGTGTAGATAATTGTATATAATGCAATTTTACATTGAGGAACATTATTCTGAAATTGTTCAACAATTTTTAGACTCAGCTTTTCACAGATTAGTGGACCTCTGCCCATCTTTACTTCTGAGACACTCTGACTTTCTAAGATTATATACCCAATCATGTTACTGTCCTGTTGCCAATTAACCTAATTACAGTAGTAAAGTAAAATGTTTTCCAGCTCTTCTTTGTTAGTACCACTTTGCCAGCTTTGTGTTGCCCTGTCCCAACTATTTTAAGATGTGTTACTGCCATCAATTTCAAAATTACCTTATTTTTTTTTCAATGATAACATTTGATATGTTTTCTATAGTAAAATATGGGAGTCTCAAATCATTGCATTCTGCTTTTATATTGATTTTACACAGCGTCCCAATTTTTGGAGTATTGAAGTTGTATACAAAAGATTCAAGTCTTTGTGGTTCCTCTGAACCCAGGGGCTGGCTTTTGAATGGGCTACTTTAGACTTTCACATTAAAATCTCGTCATTAACCACTTAAGGTTAATGACGAGCCATCTGAGATTTGGTGTTTACAAGTTAAAAAATTTTTTTTTTGCTAGAAAATTACTTAGAACCCCCAAACATTATATATTTTTTCGTTGCAATACTTTCTGTCACACCGTATTTGCGCAGCAGTCTTACAAGCGCACTTTTTTTGGAAAAAATACACTTTTTTGAATAAAAAAATAAGACAACAGTAAAGTTAGCCCAATTTTTTTTATACTGTGAAAGATAATGTTACGCCAAGTAAATTGATACCCAACATGTCACGCTTCGAAATTGCGGAATGGCGACAAACTTTTACCCTTAAAAATCTCCATAGGCGACGTTTAAAAAGACTCTACAGGTTGCATATTCTGAGTTACAGAGGAGATCTAGGGCTATAATTATTGCTCTCGCTCTATCCGTCACGGTAATACCTCACATGTGTGGTTTGAACACCGTTTTTCACATGCATCTGCACGCGAGCTTGGCGGGACAGGGTGCGTTTCAAAAAAAATAAATTCTTATTTATTTTACCTTTTTATTTTTTTATTTTTACACTGTTCTTTAAAAAAAAAAATGGTGTCACTTTTATTCCTATTAAAAGGAATGGAAACATCCCTTGTAATAGAAAAAAAAAGCATGACAGGACCTTTTTAAATATGAGATCTGGGGTCAAAAAGTCCCAAAATGCAATAATAATAATAAAAATAAATAAAAAATGTCGACAGAATGGCACGGACAGGCATAAGGGCGTACAGGTACGTCTCCTTTAAGATGCCGCCGTGCCGTGCGGGGATACCCGCGATCGTCTCGCGGGATGGCTGAATGGGGAGATGCGGAAATAAACAGCATCTCCCCGTTCTGCCTAGCAACTAGTGACACCGATCTCTGCTCCCTGTGATTGGAGCAGAGATCAGTGTTCACTAGCTCACAGCCACGCCTCCCTACAGTTAAATATAAATTTATGAAGGCCTAGTGTACATTAACACGGCCTGTACCCCAGAGAGAAGCTTAAACAGATAGACATAGAAAGTATATGCATATAAACAAAAAGTGAATTTTATTAGGGCAGTGGGCCCAAGGATAAATGGGTAAAGTAGGTAAATAAGCATACAGTTTTACAAAGAATCAAACAGTATACATGAAAACGTTTGTGACCATAGACATGTACATAAAATGCAAAAATTGCACAACAACTTGCGATAATATCAAGGTCTTTCAGGAAAATGCCGACATGTTTCGGACGGACGTCCTTTTTCAAGGCAATAACAATTCCTGTATTTGCTCAATAGTACTGTATAAGACAGAGTAAGGTCATTAGTATACAACATATTGTATTGATAAATGTAGAGCCTGTATTTAAACCACCAAATGGTAATGGTACTCACTTGCAAAACATTGAAGAAAGGGCCTAAATAGCCTGGTGGTCTTGGGGTACGGGAGTATGGTCTCAGTGTATTCACAAAGTATGAATTATTCTTGTGCTGTTAAAAGCAAACGGCTGCTAGGCATTTGGTAGGCTGCAAGATCTCCAGCCATGCACCATTAGGTTGCAATGGCTCTGTGTACCTGGGCCAAAATAGTATATAGCTGGGGGGTGAAATAAAGTAGATAGGGTAGTATTAGTGTCACTTGGAGGTCAGAAAGTATATCATGCGGGGTAAAACAGCATGGGGTAAGGAGAGTAATGTTACCTGATGGATGAAAGTCCTGTAGTGAGGTACAACAGAGCGCCGGCAGGAAAGTGTGATGACTAGTCCCACCATTGTTCAGGTTTATATATGTTTGGAGATTAATATCAGCTGAGCGGGCCATGATGTGGGATGGGTGCGCTGAGCTGCAAGATAATTGGGGCCAGGTGAGGGGATGGTGGCTCAGAGGCCATGGATTGTTTCCCCCAATGAGATCTCAGAAGCGGCGGCGCCGCGCGTCGTCACGCCCAAGGGGGCGGGGCCTCGTGCGGCGTCGGAGCGTCACCGACGCGGGCAGACTGACCCATCCCCGCTTGCTGGAACGCAGGCGAGGGGCGCGTAGGATGGAGACGTGCGCCTCAATGGGTATGTGTGGCGCATGCGCAGTGGGGAATCCGCGCATGCGCACATTGTCTTACCCGCGCCGGGCAGCCTAAATAGACCAAATGGAAGCAAGATAGGCCGGATATAGGCGTAGAGAAATGTGAATAAATGTCACAGTGTTGTTACCCTGCAGTGGATTTGATGCAGGGAAATGTTTGGCATGTTAGCAAGTGAGTCACAGTACCATAAAGATGGGTGGAACACCCCCTATTGGACAAAGGCAGACAATGCATTGGAGTAGCAAATACAACAATATTCACATATCTTGGAAATAAAAAAAAAGAAAATACATTTGCATTAGTCAGTTTGAATAGCTATGAATCAGACAATACAAACACTGCAATGGGGCTAATATACTATATGAACATGTTTTTTAGGTCAGTAAACAGGTACATTTTGATGGGTGAATAAATGTAATAAAGCACAGTTACTGTCATGTAGGTGAACTATTGACAAAGTGAAGGTGGGGTCCCGAAGTAAGAATACTCAAGGGGGCCTAACTTGGTTGCAAATAGGTTAAAGGTCAAGTTCACATACCCCTGATTCAAAGCCTTCGAGGTAAGGCTTGAAGTTGAATGCCTCGTTGAGGCCTGGGGGAAATGTGGCATTGAGATGGAAAATCCATTTAAGCTCACTTTGAAGTAAGGATTTATTATAGTCACCCCCTCGATTGGGTGGGGGGATATGGTCAAGTGCTCTAAATGTGATCTGGAGTGTTGAGTCCTGGTGGACAATTGCACAGTGTCGCCCTAGAGGGAGGTCAGGGTCTTTTTGGTTGATACTTTAAGGTATGTCGGTAAATGCGTTTCCAGAAAGGCAGTTTGGTTTTCCCAACATAAAAGCACCCACACTCGCATTCTAATAAGTATACAATGCCGACTGAGCGGCAATTGACAAAGTGTTGGGGGAAAAAGGGTTGTCCATTGGGTAGGGTATTAGATCTGTTGGATTTAGATAGATACCGACAGTATTTGCATTTCCCGCATGGGAATGTCCCTTTGGTTTGTTTATATAAATAGCTGGCTGGAGTATATTCGCTTCTAATTAGTTTGTCACGGAGAGAGGGAGCTCGTCTATAGGTGAGTAAAGGGTGTGTCGGTACAAATGGAGACAATGAGTGATCTGTAGTTAGAATATGCCAATGTTTCTCTAAAATCTGAGTAATTGAGGAATGTTGTTCACAGAAATTAGTAATAATTCTCAAAGGGGTATTGGTAGCCTTAGGTTTGGAAGAAAAAAGTAAGGAGGTACGTGTTTTGGATTTCGCTTTTTTATATGCGATTTTCAAAATTGTGTGTGGGTATCCTCGTTCTAGCAGCCTGTTTCGTAAAACAGAGGCCTCGTTTTCAAAGGAGGCCTCGGTTGAACAGTTGCGGCGGGCACGGAGGTATTGGGCGTATGGGATAGAGTTGAGGAGAGGTTCAGGATGGAAGCTAGAGGCAGCCAAGATAGTGTTGCCTGCAGTAGGTTTACGGTATAAATGGCTTTGGATATGACCTTCTAAATCTTTCATAAGAGTAAGGTCTAGAAAACAAATAGAGGTTGGACTATATGTCATGGTAAATCTCAAATTTAATTGATTGGAGGTATTGAGGTAGATCAAAAAGTCTTGTAAAATTTGACTAGATCCCTGCCAGACAATAAGGATGTCATCGATATATCGACGAAAGGTAACAATGTGTTTGGTATACATGTTGGCAGAAGGGTCTGCGAATAGGAGACGTTCCCACTCCCCCAAGTACAGATTGGCGTAGGCCGGTGCGCAACAAGTGCCCATGGCCACGCCCTGTACTTGGAGGTAGTGGGAACCATCAAAGGAAAAGAAATTATTGTTGAGAATGAAGTTGAGAGCATTGATAATAAATGTAGAGAGATCTGTAGAATATAAAGAGGTAGTGGTAAGTATATGTCGGATAGCCAAAAGTCCTAAGGAATGGGGGATCGAGCTATATAGTGCCTCGACGTCGATCGCGACAAGGAGGGTGTCGGGACCGATGGTCAAGGAAGACAGACTTTGTAGGAGATGGGTGGTATCTCGTATATAGGAAGGGAGTTGAATAACTAGGGGTTGCAGTAATTTGTCAATGTATCGACTGAGGTTATCTGTAAGAGAGCCTCTTCCGGAGACTATAGGCCTGCCTGGTGGTCTGGGTAGGTTTTTATGCACCTTGGGTAGTGCATAAAAGGTAGCTGTACGTGGAAATTTAGTTCTAACATAATCACTGGTATGTTTGTCCAGTACCCCTTGAGTGGTAGCGGAGTCTATAAGTGTGTATAGTTGTTGTTGTGCTGAGGCAATGAAGGATATGGGGATCTTTTTGTACCATTCCTTGTTTTGTAGGATGTCATGGCACATTTGAATGTAATCTGCGCTGTCAAGTATAACTATATTTCCGCCTTTATCGGCGGGTTTTATGATTATTGTAGAATTGGTTTTTAGATTTTGGAGGGCGAGGTGTTGATTGTATGAGAAATTTCTTGCCTTAGATCGGTTGGGGTGAGTTTTTAGGTTGCGAATTTCCCGTGTCACTGCCTGCAAAAATAGTGCAGCTCGTGGGTTAGTGCTGGGGGGTGGGTAGAAACTGGATTTCTTTTTTATGGTTAGTTTGGGAGGTGGACATGGTAGGGTAGGAGGGTCATCCTCAGTGCTGGCTAAGAGAGTGTCAAGATCCAAAGTATCTATTAGATTGGAGTTGTCACTTTCCTCCAAAAGTTCAGTTAACTGTTGGAGGGCAGTGGTCTCCGCTGCAGAGTGTAAGAGAGAATCTGAAAAGGGATTGGGTGTATATATGCTGTGTAATAGAAGTTTCCGAACAAATAAATGAATGTCTTTGATGACAGTGAATTTGTCTATGTGAGATACAGGGCAAAAAGTGAGTCCCTTTTCAAGGACTGAGATTTCATGCTTAGTGAGTGAGTGTTTAGAAAGGTTGATGATGTTACAGGAAGACGAAATTATCTGGGTGTTCTTTTCGGTTGGTGAGAGTTGTTGTGTTGAATTCTTTGTGATGCTCGCATTAAATCTAAAAAATCAGGATGTTGGGAGGAAGAGGGTAGGGAATGTGATCTAGAGGTCTTCGAGAACGAGGAAGCGACCGACGGGTCTCTAGCTGGTGAGTCGTCGGTCGGTCCCTCGAGATCGGAGACTTCGTCACTGGAAAGGTTAGGTGTGCGACCTCTTTTGGGGTTGCGTGAGCCCCGTGCAGAATTGGATTTGGGTGCAACATGTGAGTTATCTGTGTTGCGGTCAGCAGTGGACTTGGGAGGCATTGGTTTAGAGGTAAAGCGTGCTGAGGCTGGTGGGCGTACAGCACGGTTGGCCTCATTCCATTTGTAGGCTCTTTCCTCTTGGAATGCTTTTTTGTCGCGGAAGAATTTTTTGTCCTTCTGCGTCAAAGTATCATGGTTGAACTTGTCAAAACGTTTTTTGGGTTGGAGATCCAACGTTTTGTATAGTGGATGATCCAAAAATTGTGTAAGTTGGGTATTTATTGATGCGAGTTTAGCATCAAGGACGGACATCAACCAAAAAGACCCTGACCTCCCTCTAGGGCGACACTGTGCAATTGTCCACCAGGACTCAACACCCCAGATCACATTTAGAGCACTTGACCATATCCCCCCACCCAATCGAGGGGGTGACTATAATAAATCCTTACTTCAAAGTGAGCTTAAATGGATTTTCCATCTCAATGCCACATTTCCCCCAGGCCTCAACGAGGCATTCAACTTCAAGCCTTACCTCGAAGGCTTTGAATCAGGGGTATGTGAACTTGACCTTTAACCTATTTGCAACCAAGTTAGGCCCCCTTGAGTATTCTTACTTCGGGACCCCACCTTCACTTTGTCAATAGTTCACCTACATGACAGTAACTGTGCTTTATTACATTTATTCACCCATCAAAATGTACCTGTTTACTGACCTAAAAAACATGTTCATATAGTATATTAGCCCCATTGCAGTGTTTGTATTGTCTGATTCATAGCTATTCAAACTGACTAATGCAAATGTATTTTCTTTTTTCTATTTCCAAGATATGTGAATATTGTTGTATTTGCTACTCCAATGCATTGTCTGCCTTTGTCCAATAGGGGGTGTTCCACCCATCTTTATGGTACTGTGACTCACTTGCTAACATGCCAAACATTTCCCTGCATCAAATCCACTGCAGGGTAACAACACTGTGACATTTATTCACATTTCTCTACGCCTATATCCGGCCTATCTTGCTTCCATTTGGTCTATTTAGGCTGCCCGGCGCGGGTAAGACAATGTGCGCATGCGCGGATTCCCCACTGCGCATGCGCCACACATACCCATTGAGGCGCACGTCTCCATCCTACGCGCCCCTCGCCTGCGTTCCAGCAAGCGGGGATGGGTCAGACTGCCCGCGTCGGTGACGCTCCGACGCCGCACGAGGCCCCGCCCCCTTGGGCATGACGACGCGCGGCGCCGCTGCTTCTGAGATCTCATTGGGGGAAACAATCCATGGCCTCTGAGCCACCATCCCCTCACCTGGCCCCAATTATCTTGCAGCTCAGCGCACCCATCCCACATCATGGCCCGCTCAGCTGATATTAATCTCCAAACATATATAAACCTGAACAATGGTGGGACTAGTCATCACACTTTCCTGCCGGCGCTCTGTTGTACCTCACTACAGGACTTTCATCCATCAGGTAACATTACTCTCCTTACCCCATGCTGTTTTACCCCGCATGATATACTTTCTGACCTCCAAGTGACACTAATACTACCCTATCTACTTTATTTCACCCCCCAGCTATATACTATTTTGGCCCAGGTACACAGAGCCATTGCAACCTAATGGTGCATGGCTGGAGATCTTGCAGCCTACCAAATGCCTAGCAGCCGTTTGCTTTTAACAGCACAAGAATAATTCATACTTTGTGAATACACTGAGACCATACTCCCGTACCCCAAGACCACCAGGCTATTTAGGCCCTTTCTTCAATGTTTTGCAAGTGAGTACCATTACCATTTGGTGGTTTAAATACAGGCTCTACATTTATCAATACAATATGTTGTATACTAATGACCTTACTCTGTCTTATACAGTACTATTGAGCAAATACAGGAATTGTTATTGCCTTGAAAAAGGACGTCCGTCCGAAACATGTCGGCATTTTCCTGAAAGACCTTGCTATTATCGCAAGTTGTTGTGCAATTTTTGCATTTTATGTACATGTCTATGGTCACAAACGTTTTCATGTATACTGTTTGATTCTTTGTAAAACTGTATGCTTATTTACCTACTTTACCCATTTATCCTTGGGCCCACTGCCCTAATAAAATTCACTTTTTGTTTATATGCATATACTTTCTATGTCTATCTGTTTAAGCTTCTCTCTGGGGTACAGGCCGTGTTAATGCACACTAGGCCTTCATAAATTTATATTTTTCATATGTGAGAAGCGATAGACCCATCTGCCACCAATTACTTGCTCACTAAATATTTTACCTCCCTACAGTTAGTAACACGCCTCTAGGAACACTTAACCCCTTCACTGCCAGTGTCATTTACACAGGAACCAGTGCATTTAAATAGCACTGATTGCTGTATAAATGACAATGGTCCCAAAAATGTGTCAAAAATGTCCGATGTGTCCGCCATAATGTCGCAGTCACAATAAAAATCGCTGATCGACGCCATTACTAGTAAAAAATAAATATTAATAAAAATGCTATAAAACCATGCCCTATTTTGTAAACGCTATAACTTCTGCGCAAACCAATCAATAATCGCTTATTGCGATTTTTTTTTCACCAAAAATATGTAGAAGAATACGTATCGGCCTAAACTGAGGAAAACATTTTTTTTGGATATTTTTGGGGGATATTTATTATAGCAAAAAGTAAAAAATAATGTGTTTTTTTCAAAATTGTCGCTCTTTTTTTGTTTATAGCGCACAAAATAAAAACCGCAGGGGCGATCAAATACCACCAAAAGAAAGCTCTATTTGTGGGAAAAAAAGGACGTCAATTTTGTTTGGGAGCCACGTCGCGCGACCGTGCAATTGTCAGTTAAAGCGACGCAGTGCCGAATCGCAAAACGTGGTCTGGTCTTAAGCCAGCAAAATGGTCCGGTCTGAAAGTGGTTAAGAGCTTTGGGCAGAAGTGACGTTTTGACATCGCTTCTGCCCTGCAATGGTATTGAGACGGGTGGGGGCCATCTTCCCCTGACTCATCTCCATACCACACATGAAAGAGGACCCGATCGCCTCCGCTACTACCGACGGCTCCGGTAAGCGGCGAAGGGCACCAGAGCACGGCAGGAGGGCCCTCTCCCACCGCCAATAAATGTGATCTTGCGGTGAACCCGCCGCAGTGACCACTTTTATCTTGAAGTGGACCGCCTGCTGAAGAAGAGGTTACTGGGGTTATGGCAGCTAGCTGCTACCATAACAACAATATCCCTCTTCAAAGTACCGACGTATAACGACGGTTGGTCTGTAAGTGGTTAAAGAATGTAGAATCCGAGCTCCAGAATTGATCCCATCGTAGAAATGTTAGTGGAACTGGCTGTCATGCTGAAGCTTCCACTTCAATGTTTTCTGAGTGACTAACCTACAGTGAGGAACTCTGACATTTTCCTGACACTCATATACATCATACATGTTCTGGGTATGCGATTCAAAAAGGTTTGTAGTCAGACACACCCTGGAATATGTATATTTAGAAGTTGGCTAGCAATGGCTGCCTTGGATAACAAGCCAATGACACATTAAAGTTTGACCCAATGTCTATTGCTCCATTTTTTGGGAGTCTGTTTATAACTTTTTTTTGCACATAACTTTCACCAAGAATTCACAAATTTTTCAAATTGAATCTAATTTTAAAAAGTACCCAAAGCCTGGGTAACAATTGTGTGACTCTTGCATGAAAGCATTTATAAAGACTCTCTAAAGCCTCGTACTCACGATCGGATTGTTGGCCAACAAAACCGGTTATTTTTTTCGAAGGGCGTTGGCCCAAACTTGTCTTGCATACAAACGGCAAGGAATTGTCGGCCAACAAACACAAACGTACTGACGTACTACGTGGTTTTTCAGCTCTTTAGCGCCACCCTTTGGGCTCCTTCTGCTAATTTCGTGTTAGTAGAAGTTTGGTGAGTGTTGATTCGTGCTTTTCATTTTGCGCTTTTCAGTTCATTTCTGAACGGCCGTTCGTCAACCAGCCATGTTGCGGAATCGGAGGAGATAACGTGTTATGTATTATTGGCCTTGGAGTTATTGCTTTGACATTATTTTTTTGGTTGAATAATGATTTGATTTGGTATATTTTTGGATGTATAGAATGCACTTTTTGGTTAAGTTCTATTGGCAGATAGCATGTCTAATTTTATTTGTTTTTTTTTTAATGCACAATAAATAAATTGTGGAGAATAATACTTGGCTATGTGTTTTATTTCAAATGACAATTTGGGAGTCGGCAGTTACATTTAAAAAAAATACAATGTAAAAGTACAAGGGACACCAACATAGTTGTATCTTTGATCTTAAAAACTACGGGATAATGGTGTTGTGGTAACTTGCCCAAAAAAAAAAAAATAAATAAATAAAAAAAAAGCATAATAATATTATTCTTGATATCACTAGAAAAAAAAAGCCTTTGAAAATTAGTTTACAATAACTCCATCAGTATCACCAGCAAAGCAGCTTCATTATTATCCCTATAAAGAAGAAGAGAATTGTGCACTGCTTTTTGAGATTTCATAATTTGCCGCGTCACGAATGTTAATTCTCCATTACGAACGCTAGTTTACAAGACCGACCGCTTCTGGCTCGTCCTTGCTTCCGAGCATGCGCGTTTGTGCTTTGGACTTTTATCCGACGGACGCTAGGAAAATCCGACAACAGACATTTGTCCGCGGAACATTTTAGAACCTGCTTTCCGACATTTGTTCGTGGAAAATGGAGAACACACAGTCGGATTTTCCGCCAACAGTCTGTCATCACACATTTCCCGTCGGAAAATCTGATCGTGTGTACGAGACTTTAGGCCAGATTCACACCTATGCATTTTTCCTCCTGATACGGTTTCCATTGAAATCAGTTGAAACATATCAAAACGTATGTGGATGGAAATGAATGTGCAAAGTTGCAATGTACTTGTATTGAAGTGACAATGTGCGTGATGACATACACCGATGCCTGTATATGTGCATCACAATGCATTTTTATTTTTTAATAAAAGAAAGCTGCTTTATTGTTGTCAAAACGAATAAGACAGAGCATACAGATTAGCTTGAAACAAAACCTTACAAAATGCTTGGATACCATACAGACGGTAAGGACAGACACAACCGTAATTAGCAGAGTAATTGATTAAGTACACGTTTGCAATCAGACATAAACAGCTACAGGATTGAACAGGAGAAGAGATTTGTAGCTATTAAACATATACATACCCACACCCCACCCTTCTAGTCTCTACGTGCTCACCCATGGGGCCCACACCTTGTCATATTTCCATTGGCATCCTCTATTAATGTAGGTTAATCTATACATGGGTAGGGCTGCATCTATCAAAGCTTCCCAGGAGGAGAGAGAAGGGGGGGCGACGGATATCCACTTCAGGAGAATCTCCTTCTTTTCATAAAACAGGAGGTAGGGTATCAGCAGTTTCAAGTGGTGGGAACGTTGCGCATCATCATGGACCCCCCCAGCAGTGCCAACTCAGGTGTAACTGAAAGGGACAACGGAGGAGCGGTGGCTGGGTAAACTGTGCTCTAGAGGCATGTCGCAGTTGAAGATATCTAAATCGCATCCACCGGGGCAGTTGAAATTTGGGAATTAAGTCATCCATGGGGAGTAAAGCTCCTTGATGCATGACATCTTCCAGGGTTACAACACCTCTCCTGGCCCAAGTCTGGGGATCAGGCAGGGTACGGAACTGTTGCAAGCTGGGATAACCCCAAAGTGGTTGGGCTGGCGACAACTGATTGGGTTGTATAAGTCTACGTCTAGCAGCCACCCACACTCTCCATGTGGCTCTCGTTGGTCCAGGAACCTGCGTGTACGCCTTGGGGCCTCTATATGCAAAATTGCGTAAATCAGCTAGGGAACCCAGACTAACCGCCTCCAAACAAGTGGCTGTGTTCCATCTCAAGCCCATGAACCACCACTGGACTGTTACCAGCACTGCAGCACAATAGTAGACCTTAAAGTTGGGCAAGGCCAGGCCACCCAGGCGAGCCAGAAGCCACAGGGTAGAGCGTACCAGTCTGGGGACACCTCCACACATTGTTCAATTTCTCTAAAAAAGGAAACCGGGACCCATATCAGACAGTTCCTAAAAAAAATTGTTGAATTTGGGCAGGAAGATCATTTTAAGGAGATTTATCCGTAAATTGAGTGGCAGGTGGACCCAGGAGTCAACAAGGGGAGAAGGTTCTTATCCATGTAGTCAGCGGAGTGTTATGTCACTATTACCCCCAAATAACGGAATTCCTCTACCCACCTCAAGGGGGAGGAGGCAGAAGTCTTTACCGCATCTGCATCTATGGGGAATCTATGGGACTTGGACCAATTTATCCTAATACCTGAGAAGGCACCAAATTTGTCAAAAATACGAAGAGCGGCTAATAATGAGGGGCTAGCATCATTAAGATACAGCAATGCATTTACGTGCATGACAATGTGCAACCTGTAATAGGATGCATTTAATGCCCTTCTATTGCTTTAAATGGAAACACATCAAGTAAAAAAACGCAAAGGTGCAAATCCAGCCTGTGTCATATGGCTTATACAGACATGTTACCAGTTGCTGTGTATGTACAAATTTTATTGCATACAGCATCACATATCAGCATCTACCTGTGTAATATAATCTATTACTGAACATATCACCACCCCAGGTATGGTAATGTATAGATTCTTCCGCCCTAGCAATTGGCTCCAAATGCTATTATCCTTCTGTCTCTAGCAAAAAAAATACCTTCTTATGTTTACCCCAAGTCATTACACGTTCAAATATGACAATAAAAAATACTCTCTTAATTTGGATTCATGGCAGGTTGAGACTGATCAACAGAGTTCATAAGAAGTTTACACCACTCCATTCTTCCATAAGCCAGTTAAGCGAAAAGTACACTCAGGCTGCATGGCATGCAATGGTACAGGCGTCATGTAATGCCTTTTGCTGTGCATTGACCGTGTCAAGGTAAAGGAATACATCCCATGTTTGCCCTGAGACCATGGGGTTGATAAGCTGGAGTGCAAAATCTGGTGCAGCTCTGCATATAAACCAATCAGCTTCCAGGTTTTATTGTCAAAGCTTAATAGAACAAGCTGAAGTTAGAAGCTGATTGGCTACCATGCACAGCTGCACCAGATTTTGCACTCTCCATTCTCAATAAATCAACCCCATGTTTCATGTAGCTTTGGACCATTACCACTTAAAGCACGTCTAAATCTATTTCTCCACACTAAACACTTAAAGGGATTGTAAAGGTTTTTTTTTTATTTATTTTTATTATTAAAGGGTAACTTCTTTTTCATGGGAAAAAAAAATAGCAAATAAAGAAAAAATAATATAGCGCATATAATTGCGACATTAATAATTTTGTGATTGAATGTTATTAAAAATGAAGTTTCCTTTTCAATCTGCAGCCACTGTAATTTTCTGAGAATACATTGCAATATGGCTACCTGGAGTTTTCTGTACATAGAATGTGTACTGACCACTCCCCAGAAACATAAGTTCCTGCTTGTGTGATTGGCTCACCAATCCCAGAAGTCTGCCTAAAGCCTCGTACACGCGATCATATTTTCCGACGGGAATTGTGTGATGACAGGCTGTTGTACGCTCCATCGGACAATTATTGTCAGATTTTCCGTGGACAAATGTTGGCTAGCAGGTTTTAAAATTTTCTGCGGACAAATGTGTGTTGTCGGATTTTCTGAGCGTGTGTACACAAGTCCATCAGACAAAAGTCCAAAGTACAAACACGCATGCTCGGAAGCAAGGACGAGCCAGAAGCGGTTGGTCTTGTAAACTAGCTTTTGTAATGGAGAATTAACATTCATGACGTGGCAAATTATGAAATCTCGAAATGCAGCGCACAATTCTCTTCTTCTTTAATGGGATAATAATGAAGCTGCTTTGCTAATGATACTGATGGAGTTATTGCAAACTAATTTTCAAAGGCTTTTTTTTCTAGTGATATCAAGAATAATATTATTATGCTTGTTTTTTTTATTTTTTGGGGAAAGTTACCACAACACCATTATCCGTAGTTTTTAAGATCAAAGATACAACTATGTTGGTGTCCCTTGTCCATATTACATTGTATTTTTTTAAATGTAACTGCCGACTCCCAAACTGTCATTTGAAGTAAAACACATAGCCAAGTATTATTCTCCACAATTTATTTATTGTGCATTTAAAAAAGAAAACAAATAAAATTAGACATGCTATCTGCCAATATAACTTAACCAAAAAGTGCATTCTATGCATCCAAAAATATAACAAATCAAATCATTATTATTCAACCAAAAAATAAAATAAAAGCCTCATGCATGTGTCCTGCTTCTTAATATAGGGGGTCAACAATTCCAAGAGTTGGTGAAAGCAGGGGTCCGTCATCCGGAGATAATTCCAAAAAACATCCGGATTATTCTCTTGGAGCTCCCGCAGCAAAGGCATATGACATAATTGGTCACGATTAATAAAGCAGAATTTTTGTTCCAAGGACTCCTCCTCCTCCTGTTTCTGGACTGGACTTGGGTCAAAGCAATAACTCCAAGGCCAATAATAAATAAACACGTTATCTCCTCTGATTCCACAACATGTCTGGTGGACAAACGGCTGTTCAGAAATCAACTGAAAAGCGCAAAATGAAAAGCGCAAATCAATGCTCACCAAACTTCTACTAACACGAAATTAGCAGAAGGAGCCCAAAGAGTGGCACTAAAAAGCTGAAAAAACACATAGTACGTCACTACGTTCGTGTTTGTTGGCCGACAATTCCATGCCGTGTGTATGCAAGACAAGTTTGGGCCAACGCCCTTCGGACAAAAGTCCACGGTTTTGTTGACGGAAAATCCGATCGTGTGTACGAGGCTTAAGATACAAGTAAAATTTCAGGCATCCCTTGCAACAAAAATAGAGGCACAGAGAAACAAAGAGGGATTTCTTCAGAATAACAAAAGGTAGGAATCTGCAACGAAGTTTGTTGTAATCCTTGCAATGTACATTGATCACCCAGAGGGGAATGTTTTTTTCTCAACAAAAGTGGAGTTACGCTTTAACCACTTCAGCCCCAGAAGGTTTTACCACCTTAATGACCAGGCCATTTTTTCCGAATACGGCATTGCGTTACTTTAGCTGACAACTGCGCTGTCGTGCGCTCTACGCAAATAAAATTTATGTCCCTTTTTTCCCCACAAATAGAGCTTTCTTTTGGTGATATTTGATCGTCTCTGCTGTTTTTTTTTGTGCTATAAATATAAACATCAGTGCCCATCAGTGCCTCCTCATCAGCACACATTAGTGAGGGAGAAAAATTACTTATTTACAAAATCTTCTGACAGAAACTAAGAAAAAATAATTTTTTCAACATTTTTGTGCTTTTTTTCATTTTTTTGTAAAAAAATAAAAAACTGAGTGGGGATTTAATGCCACCAAAAGAAAACTATTTGTGGGGGGAAAAAAATGATACAAAAATGTATTTGGGTACAGCATTGCATGACCGTGCAATAGTCATTTAAAGTTTGACAGCGCTGAAAGCTGAAAATTGGCCTGGGCGGGAAGGGGATAAAAGTTCTCGGTAGGCAAGTGGTTAAAACATGATCTCAAACAATTTATACTTGTCTTTGATGAAAAGGAGGGTTTGGTTCTGCTTTTGAAAAAGGGGAAGACCAGGGAGATGGTTTTAACTTTATTATTTTGGATAGGGTTTTAGGCTCGATTCACATCTATGCATTTTGCTTTTGAGCGTTTTTGCAGTGCTTTTTGTGGTGCTTGCCGCGTTTTTGGACACGCGTTTTTACCCCGATTTGCGTTTTTGTATTTTTTTTTTTTTTTTTTTTTTACATTTTTTTTTTTTTTACACTGTGGTTGCTTAGCAACCAGCTATATACAGTGTAAAAAAAAAAAATAATTAAAAAAAAAAAACGCAAATCGCGGCAAAATCGCGGTAAAAAACGCGGTACTTGCATTTTGGATGCGGGTCCATTGACTTCTATTATGTGCAAAACGCTGCATTTTGCATGAAAAAAAGTCCCCGACCCTTTCCAAAAATGCAGAGGCACAAAAATGCATTGATGTGAACAGGTTCCATAGGAACCCATGTTAAAAAATTTCCCTGCATTTCTGCAAAATGCAAAATGCATCAAAAAACGCGCTAGTGTGAATGGAGCCTTAATCTGTGAGGGTGTATTGCTGTCTGTTTCACCCACCAGTCCTGGTGACCACGAAGGCAGATGGTGGCAGTAAAACCTGCTAGTTTTGTATTTTTCCCTACTTCATCAAAAAAGTTTTGGCTGCAATTCCACTTTAAATGTATAGAAATTGTTGTTTTCTTTAAGGATCCTCAATGAAATGATTGGAAACTTGGTGAGCCATCTCTACTTCTTCCTAATGTTTAAATATCCCATGGATTTTCTTGATAAAAAAATAAATAAAAATATCCCATGGACCTGGGAGGCAGGGCCGTCTTTAATGCAGTGCAAAAGGGGCAGCTGCCAGGGGCCCAGTCATTGTTGTGGGGCCCAAATGAGCTGCCCATTGAGTCCCCACTGCCAAAAAATATTTGATAAATGGATTTGGGAGGGCCCCAAGAAAAATGTTTGCCCAGTGTCCAATCAATATTAAAGACAGCCCTGCTGTTTTTTGATTTTAACCGGTTCCCAACCGGCGCACGACGATGTATGTCGGCAGAATGGCACGGACAGGCATAAGGGCGTACAGGTACATCCCTTTAAGTATGCCGCCGTGCCATCGCGTGCGCGCTGTTCGGGACCCCCGTGAGTCCGGTCGCCGGTCCCGGGGACTTGATCGCCGCGGGGATACCCGTGATCGTCTCACGGGAAGGCTGAACGGGGAGATGCGGAAGTAAACAGCATCTCCCCGTTCTGCCTAGCAACAAGTGACACTGATCTCTGCTCCCTGTGATTGGAGCAGAGATCAGTGTTCACTAACACATGCCCCCCACAGTTATTTACACGCCCCTACGAACACTTAACCCCTACACTGCCACCCCCTGGTTAACCCCTTCACTGCCAGTCTCATTTACACAGGAATCAGTGCATTTAAATAGCACTGATTGCTGTATAAATGACAATAGTCAAATGTGTCAAAAATGTCCGATGTGTCCGCCATAATTTCGCAGTCACAATAAAAATCGCTGATCGCCGCCATTACTAGTAAAAAAAAAATTATTAATAAAAAAGCGATAAAACTATCCCAATTTTGTAAACGCTATAACTTTTGCGCAAACCAATCAATAATCGCGATTTTTGTTACCAGAAATATGTAGAAGAATACGTATCGGCCTAAACTGAGGAAAAAATATGTTTTTTTATATATTTTTGGGGGACATTTATTATAGCAAAAAGTAAAAAATTATGTTTTTTTTTTCAAAATTGTCGCTCTTTTTTTGTTTATTTATTATAGCAAAAAAGTAAAAAATAATGTTTTTTTTTCAAAATTGTCGCTCTTTTTTTGTTTATAGCGCAAAAAATAAAAAGACCAAACACCACCAAAAGAAAGCTCTATTTGTGGGTAAAAAAGGACGTAAATTTTGTTTGGGAGCCACGTCACAAGACCGCGCAATTGTCAGTAAAAGCGACGCAGTGCCGAATCGCAAAAAGTGGTCTGGTCTTAAGCCAGCAAAATGGTCCGGTCTGAAAGTGGTTAAAAAAAAGACGGCCCTGCTGGGAGGCAGAAGTTTTCTTTCCACGCCAGAGATTCTGTAAGTAAATGGCGTTGATTGACGTAAGGCCAAACACAATGTTATGATGGGATCTCCAAGGGTGATTTTTTTTTTTTTTCACAAGCTGAATTTAAAGAAAAAAAAATTAACGCAGCTCTGTAATGAATAATACATCATTATTTTTTTTTTTATGAAAGCAGTTTAACCAGTTAGGCTTTAGAGCAATGTTTTTTATTTTTCGCATGTAAATATCTTAACTTTTGGCAATAAAATGACTTAAACCCCCAGAACATTATATATTTTCTGAAAGCAGAGGCCCCGTAGAATAAAAAGGTGATAGTGGCAATTTTTTATGTCATATGGTATTTGCACAACTGTTTGTTAAACACACATTTTCAGAAAAAATATAGTAAAACAAATTTTAGTACAAAAACACAACACAATACCCTTTTTTTTTAGTTAAGATGAGGTTGCATCAAGTAATTAGATACCAAACATTTCATGTCTTAACCACTTCCCGCCCGCCAGCCGCCTATCAGTGCCCATTAGTGCCCAGCAGTGCCGTCTATCAGTAGTACCCATCAGTGCAGCCTTTCATTGCCCATCAGTGTCGCCTATCAGTGCCCACCAATGCCACCCAAGAGTGCCCATCAGTGCCGCCTATCAATGCCCATCAGTGCTGCATATCAGTGCTGCCTACCAGTGCCCATCAGTGCCGCCTATCAGTGCCGCCTATCAGTGCCCATCGTCAGTGTCCATCAGTGCCACCTCATTGGTCCCGCCTTATCAGTGCCCATCAGTAAAGGATAAAACGTACTTATTTACAACATTTTATAACAGAAACAAAAAAAAAAATTTGTTTTATTTTTATTTATGTTTAGCAAAAAATAAAAACTGCAGAGGTGATCAAATACCACCAAAAGAAAGCTCTCTTTGTGGGAGCAAAATTATAAAAATTCTGTTTGGGTACAGTGTAACATGACCGCGCAATTGTCATTTAACCGCTTAACAACCGGCCCATAGCCAAAAGATGGCTACAGGGCGGTTGCTTAACTCTGGGAGGGCGTACTATGACGTCCTCCCAGAATTCGCCTCTTGCGCGCCCCCTGGCGGATCACGGTAAACGGCCGCTCATCGCGGCCATTTACCACGTGATCGATCTGTCAAATGACGGAGCGATCACATGTAAGCCGGTTCCTCTCTCTGTACCGATCGGTACAGTGTGAGAGGAGAGGGGGAGGGATCGGTGGCAGCAGTGCTGTGGGTGGGATCTGTAGTGCCCACAGCCTGCTCTGCAGTCACCACCGATCCATCCATCCATGCTCACACGCTATAACAGATCTGCCCGTTGGTTAGCGTAATAATAGAGCAGCCCCTTGGTTACACGATATATAACAATAATAATAAATGCGCCCCTTGCTTACAGCAATACTAGACCCGCCCCTTAGTTACACAATAGACACCCCTTGCAGAGTAGCACGAGCATCGGGAGCGTGCGGCATCGTCTCGTACAATTACATGTTAACTGCGCCTGCGCGGTGTACAGCTCACTTAGAGCCGTTTAGGTTCGCCAATTTTCGGAAGATCCGTAGTCACAGTTACTTTGCTGCATAACTAATTATTTTTCCAATGTAGTAACCGAGTTACTAACGCAATTACTCTTTGGGAGAAGTAATTTGTAACTTAACTAATTACTTTTTTGAAGTAAGATGACCAACACTGGTTATAATCAGTGATGTAAGTAACTCAGTCAAAATAAACAGAGTTACTTAACGCAGTTACTTTAGAGGGTAACGAGTAATCTAACTGATTACTCTTCCCCTCATGGTAACGCAGGTCCCATTACTTGGGCGGCGTTACCACAATTACATCTACCGCCCGGGAGGCCCGCCGTGGCCGCGCTGCCTGGCCGTTCGTTCCGCCGCGGGGAGGGGGGCTTTCACCCACTGAGCTGAGAAGAGGCTGAGACTCAGAGACTGTCTGGACTGCCCCATCCCGCCCCGCCTATCCAGAGAGAGAGAGAATGTAGGGAGGCGGGGCAGACATTGAAAAATAAAGTCAGCTGACCAACTGACACCAATCGAGTGAAGGGGAGGGTCTCTCTCTCTCTCCCCATGAGGAAAGGCATCCCTGGAGGCATTCAAGTAAGTGACTGGCTGACGATTCGAATTGCAGTGCAAATCGATCCATCCCAAGTCCTCCACCACCTCTGCTTCTTACTGATCCCATCCCTACCCACCCATCATCACTTCTACAACAGAGGTGATGGGGGGATAGGATAGGGATGAGATCAGTGGTGGTGGGGGATGGGATCAGTAGGAGGCAGAGGTGGTGGTGGGAGAGGATGGCACCACCACCGCTGCCACCCCCCAAGTACCACCGCTGCCTGCCACCCCCCCAAGTACACCACCGCTGCCACCCCCTAAGTACTGTACACCACCACCACTGCCACCCCCTCAAGTACCACCGCTGCCACCCCCCCAAGTACTGTACACCACCACCACTGCCACCCCCCCAAGTACACCACCACCACTGCCACCCCCTCAAGTACCACCGCTGCCACCCCCTCAAGTAACACCGCTGCCACCCCTGTCACAGTTACATTGCTGAGTAACTAATTACTTTCCCAATGTAGTAACCGAGTAACTAACGCAATTACTTTTTGGGAGAAGTAATTTGTAACTTAACTAATTACCTTTTTAAAGTAAGAAGACCAACACTGGTTATAACATATTTAGACTTGTTCTTTTATGTGCCCATCAAATGCAATAAACATAACATAAAAATCAGTTAAGGCAACTTTACCCAAAGTTTTTTTTTAAACCAACCTATTTAACCACTTCAGCCCCGGAAGATTTGGCTGCTGAATGACCGGGCCATTTTTTGCAATTCGGCACTGCAGCGCTTTAACTGACAATTGCGCAGTCGTGCGACGCTGCACCCAAACAAAATTAACGTCCTTCTTTTCCCATAAGTAGAGCTTTCTTTTGGTGGTATTTGATCGCCTCTGCAGGTTTTATTTTTTGCGCTATAAAAAAAAAAAGAGCGACAATTTTGAAAAAAAAAAAACACAATATTTTGTACTTTTTGCTAAAATAAATATCCCCATTTAAAAAAAAAAAAAAGGATTTTTTTTCTCTGTTTAGGCCGATATGTATTCTTCTACATATTTTTGGCAAAAAAAATAAATAAATCGCAATAAGCGTATATTGATTGGTTTGCGCAAAAGTTATAGCGCCTACTAAATAGGGGATATATTTATAGCATATTTATTATTATTATTATTTTTTTACTAGAAATGGCAGCAATTTTTATCGGGACTGCAACATTATGGCGGACACATCGGACACTTTTGACACATTTTTGGGACCAGTGATCAGTGCTATAAAAATGCACTGATTACTGTATAAATGTCACTAGCAGGGAAGGGGTTAACACTAGGGGGCGATCAAGGGGTTAACTGTGTTCCCTGTGTGTTTTTCTAACTGTAGGGGGAGGGGACAGACTAGCGGAAATGATAGCTCGTGGTTCCTAGCTATTAGGAACAAACGATCTGTCACTCCTCACAGAACAGGGATTTGTGTGTTTACACACATACGTCCCTGTTCTGCCTCTCGTGCCTGCGATCGCTTATGGCCGGCGGTCATCGCGACCGGTGGCCACGAGCATCGGCACCCCCGCAGTGCAGCAGGCACATGCACGCGCCTGCCATCCCAATCCCATGAGCCGATGTATAGCTACAACGGTTCGTGGGACCGTGCTGACCTGCCGCCGTAAAATGACGGCAGCTGGTCGGCAAGCGGTTAACTCCTTACCAGCACACAATCCAACACATTGCATTGATGTGAACTAGCACCATATAAAACAATGTGTAAGCAGTATATAGTACATTTCACTTGCAGTCCATTGACACTTCCTCCAGATCTCTAACTGAAACTCCTTATGGAGGTACAGGCAAAAAGCTGGATCAAGAGTGTGCAGGAGCCTGACACTGCACCGCCATCAGTGTTGCCAACCTACCAGATTGAAATTTACTGACATGACACCCACAATTTCCTGGCACAGCCAAGTTTTTACTGGCATTTACAAAAGTTACAACATTACAGTTTTAAGTGCAAATTGTAGTATTTAGGCTACAAACAAGTACAATATGCAATTAGCAATGTGATTTAAGGTAGATAGTAGAGCAAAAAACATATTTCTTATTTTATTTTCGATATAGTAAGTAAGTATCTCAGGGACAGGACTCGGAGGGAAAGAAATTAGAATAGGAAGGCTCACACACATGAAGTTGACTCTTTGGTCCCTTCAGTCCACTCCAGTCTAAACAGCACTGACAGTCCCGCTCCCAACCTGCCCTGCGCCTGTCCTGCAGACCCACACACGAGGCTCTGGCCTCTCTGCTTGGCTCCCTTGCACCATGACATCACACGACACGCTCAAGCACCGCCTCCACCAGAGCCGCTCGATCACACTGTAGCAGGGACTCGGATGGTCTCGGCCGGCTCTGGACCGAGCCGAACATCACAGCCATATTTTTTACTGGCAACTTTTTCCTTTTACTGGCATTTACTGGCAGGAGAAAATTGCCTGTTTTTTACTGGCTGCCAGTAAAAAATACTGACGGTTGGCAACACTGACCGCCATCCACTGAACACAGGTGTAATGGTTTGCAGGCACCACTGGGAAATAATAATAAATGCACATTTTTTTCCTGCACAAATATACACAGATATGATTTTTTTCGTAAAAGTGAAATTTGAAACACAGAGGTGTAAATGTGTTATTGGAGTGACTCTGAATGATATCCTTATTTTCCGAAAATAATCCATGCACATTCATTCTTCATGGCCCTTTACATTGTATACTGATGTGCATCAGAACATGAATTGCTGTGCATCATGACACAAGTTGACATGATGGTTGATTGCAATGAAAAAGTTGTGTGTCTAGCGAGAATTTTTTTTTCATTGCCACCGTTCACACTAGAAAAATACATGAGCCACAGTGCCACCAAGTGGACCTTTTATAAAGTGCATGGAACATGTTTTTAATTGAATTATCCCACCTATAGAATTGTAGCAGGTACCATGTGATAGCTGTGGACCAGCATAGGCAACACAGCCGTTATGAATTTATTTATAACAGCTTTGTTGACATTGTGATCATGTGACCGCACTGCGATCACATGATCACCGGGCTCCGAGCACACATAACCCACTGTGTCCACATGAGTGTATGTCCACTTTACACACGCATGTGAAGTGGCCATCTTCCTGCTTGCCTATTACCCTGCGGGGGCTGGGCCAAGGCATCACTGCACCACATTAGAGACGATGGCGTCATTATGTGCGCATTGGGCAGCGGGGAAAAATGCCATAGTTTGGCACCAATTGCTGCCATAAACAGTCACCATCGCAGTGTATGGATGGCGACCACTCCGAATCTGCACAACTCCATTACACCAAAGGGAATCTCTGGCCTCAGGGAACATTCTTTGTCTATCTGTTATAATGATCACAGATGTGAAGGCTTTAAATTCAGTATATTATAACAGACTACATATACTTTTTTATAATATCTACTTTATCTATGGGCCAGAAAAGTTTGTAAGGGGGTGTTAGATTTGCATTGTCTCATATTTTGAAACATAATCTTTAACCCCCCTTTCCATCCATATTTACCAAATGTTATTTAAAGTGGAGTTCCACCCAAAAATGGAACTTCCGCTCTTCGGAAATCCCCCCCCCCCCCTCCGGTGTCACATTTGGCACCTTTCAGGGGGGAGCAGATACATGTCTAATCCAGGTATTTGCTCCCACTTCCGGGAATAGATAGCCGCAGTATCTGCATGTCCAGTGCCTCCTCCGCCCCCCCGCTGTCTTCTGGGAGACACACAGGTCCCAGGAAACGCGACTCGCACATGCGCAGTAAGGAACCAGGCTGTGAAGCCGCAAGGCTTCACTTCCTGATTCCCTTACCGAAGATGGCGGCGCCTCCACCCGAGAGCCGAAGGACAGATCAGCTTTGGGTGCCGACATCGTGGGCACCCTGGAACAGGTAAGTGTCCATATTTTAAAAGTCAGCAGCTGTAGTATTTGTAGCTGCTGACTTTAAAAAAATAAAATAAAAAAATTGGCCACTTTAAGACCATTCCCTAAAGTGATATTACTCACTTGCCCTCCGGTAGATTTACCCCCCTTCATGACCAGGCTATTTTTTGCGTTACTTTAATTGACAATTGTGCGGCCGTGCGATGATGTACCTGATGTCCTTTTTCCCCACAAATTATAAAAATATTTTAGGGGTATTTGATCACATTTGATTATTTTTTGCGCTATAAACAAAAAAAGACCGACAATTTTGAAAAAAAAAAAAAAAAAAACAATTTACTGAAGGCAAATCCACTTTGCACTACAAGTGCACTTGGAAGTGCAGTCGCTGTAGATCTGAGGGGAAGATCTGAAATGAGGGGAAGCTCTTCTGATTTTATCATCCACTCATGTACAAGATAAAATGCTGTTTTTTTACTTTCCTTGCATGTCCCCCTCGGATCTACAGTGACTGCACATCTTTGCCTTTGGTAAATAAACCTCCAATATTTTTTACTTTCTGCTCTAAAACCCATCCAATAAAAAATATGTAAAAAAAAAATGTAATTTCTTCAATTTAGGCCAATATATATATTCCGCTACATATTTTTGGTAAAAAAAAAAATCCTAATAAGCGTATATTGATTTGCGCAAAGGTTATAGCATCTAGAAACTGTAGGAAATGTTTATTTTTTATTTTTACTAGTGATGGCAGTGATCAGCGACTTATAACAGGACTGCGATATTGCAGTAAATCGGACACTAACTGACACTTCTTGAGGACCAGTGACACTAATACAGTGATGAGTGCTTAAAAATATGCACTGCCACTGTAGTAATGATACTGGCTGGGAAGGGGTTAACATCAGGGGCGATCAAAGGGTTAAGTGTGAGTGTGTGTGCTTTCTTACTAGAGGGGAAGTGCTTGTACTAGGGGAAGGCATGTGCCTCTGCTTTGAAGAGACAGGATCCATGCCTTCTGCACTGACAAAACAGCGATCTGGAGAGGTGATGCTCTCATGAACTTGATCGGCAGAGAGCTAAGGTAGGTATTCAAAGAGCTGCTGCACACAGAAAGTTTTTACAATCAAGCATTAAATGCATAAAGTTAACCACTTAAGGACCGGAAGATTTTCCCCCTTAATGACCGGGCCATTTTGTGCGATACGGCACGCACCGCTTTAACTGACAATTGCACGGTCGTGCAAAGCTGTACCCAAACAAATTTGACATCCTCCCCCCCCCCCCCACAAATAGCGCTTTCTTTTGGTGGTATTTGATCATCTCTGCGGTTTTTATTTTTTGCGCTATAAAAAAAAAAAAAAAAAAAAAAGAGAGCGACAATTAAAAAAAAAATATATATATATATATTTTTTACTCTTTGCTATAATAAATATCCCCCAAAAAATTAAAACGAATTTCTTCATCAGTTTATTTGTATATGTATTCTTTTACATATATTTGGTAAAAAAATAAAATATGAGTGATATATATATATATATATATATATATATATATATATTATTGATCTATCCTTTACTTATACCATAGTATATACTGTATTTATACATTTCTTGCAGCTATTTTCATCATTTGAATATAGTGGATAGAATGCATTTTTTGGATCTGTTCTCTCCATGTTCTATTAGTCATACTACTCAAGTGTTTTTATTATCAGTGTTCTCGTCTGTATTAGGTATGGTACACTTTTGTAAATTTAACATGGGTTATGCATGTGAATCTGAACCAGTGGTGCAGATAGTGTTTTATCATTACAGAGCTTCTGTTACTGTATATCTTCCTGAAGATGCGACTCTGACCCGTGAAACGCGTTCGAGGAAGTAACAATCTACCAATATCACGAGTAATGATATCAACTAAAAAATGACTACTTGATGTTTGTATGAAGCAGGATATCCACTTGCTTCCTGGGCACCGAAACCCCCCTTCCTGCCCAGACCAATTTTCAGATTTCAGCGCTGTCACTCTTTGAACAATTGCGCGGTCATACAACACTGTACTCAAATTACATTTTATCCCCACAAATAGAGCTTTCTTTTGGTGCTATTTGATCACCTCTGCATTTTTTTTTATTTTTTGTTAAAAAAGACCTAAATTTCTTTAAAATAAAAATACAAAACCGTTTTATATTTTGTTAATACATTTTGCAAACAGGTCATTTTTCTCCTTCATTGATGTACGCTGATGAGGCTGCACTGATAAGGCGGCACAGGTGGGTACTGATTGGTGGGCACTGAGAGGTGGCACTGATAGGCAGCACTGCTGAGTAGACATGTGCAATTCGTTTAGTTTTCTTTCGTTTTTCATTAAATTCATTCATTCGTTATCGTACGAATGAACGAACGATTCGCTAAAAATTTTAACGAATGTTCGAATCGAACGAATCCGAAAAACAACGAAAATCCGAAATAACCAAATTAGAAACAACGAAACTATGAAAGATGAAAATCCGAAAAACGAAAACAGGAACAACGAAAATCAAAATGAACGAAAACATTCGTACATTCATAACTTATTTTTTTTTGTTGAATTGGTAATTTTCCGTGTCCCTTACAATGGCGCTGCTTAACGTGCTTCGAATGGATTGAACGAAAAAATTTGTACATTCGTAACTTTTTTTTCCGATTCGTAATTTTCCGTGTCTCTTACAATGGTGCTGCTTAACGTGCTTCGAATGGATTGAACGATAAAAAAAATTCGTACATTCGTAACTTTTTTTTTCGATTCGTAATTTTCCGTGTCTCTTACAATGTAATAATAGCATACACATTACATAAAATTATGAATTATGCTCCGATTACGAATCTACGAAAACAATGTTACGAAAGTACGAATAAATCAATCTTACGAAAGTACGAATGTAACTAAATCTACGAAAATATGAATGCGTCCGAATTTCGAATAAACGAAAATTAAACGGAACGGAAAAACAAAAAAATAACTCTTACGAAAATACGAATCGTTACGAATACGAACACCGACGACTTACGAATCGTTACGAATCAACGGAAACGAAAGAAACGAAATTAAACAAATTTTTCTATTGTGCACATGTCTACTGCTGAGTGGCACTACTGGTGGGCATTGATAGTTGGAACTCGTGGGCATTGATAGGTGGGACTAATTGCTGGCACTTATGCACTGATTCGTAGCACTGTGTGGGCACTGGAAGGTGGTATTGGTGGGCACAGATGAGGCGGCTTCGCCTCTTCCTCTTTGCCAGTGATCGGCTTTTTTTTTTCTCCTCACGCTGTCAGCATGAAAAAGAAAAAATGATTACCGATCTTCTGTTTACATCATGTGATCAGCTGTCATTTGCTGACAGCTGATCACATGGTAAGGGGCCGGGACCGGTGATCACCCGAGTCTCGGTTACTCAGTGGTCACAGTGCGCCCTGCAGGGGGTGCGTGCAAAGGGGAGGACGTCTATTGACGGCCTCCCGGCAAAGTAGATCCGCGCTGTAGCCGTCATTCGGCTATAGCGCTGATCTGAAGGAGTTAAGTATCGCATGATGTAATTTCTGACAAATATAGTTTAAGATTTGTACTAATAAAATGTTATATTTTTTTATACATGTAGAATTGGGATACTGGTAAAGTCCTGGAGTTTATTTGCTTAGGGTGGTTTGTTTAGATATCCAGTAATAACAATGCGGTCCCAGACAATCCATGTCCTATACTCATAAGGGTTCTAATATTGGATTCCTTTCTCCCAAATTGATACTATTTAGATGTACCAAGCTACAGAGCGATAGAATGGTCACACTATAAAACACAAACATTTCTGTTTTACCTTACATAATACACCAAGATATAATAACCAGTGCCCACGTGAGAAAGCTCAGGGTGCCAACACATACCATGTGCAAATAGCGCCCAAACATTTCGTACTCTGTGATCTCTTTATATATACCCTGAGGGGGATAACCCCACCCAGGCCCATTCCCCCCCCCCCCCCATGTCCCACTGTGCCTCCGCAGGACGCTCCATTTAGTCAATAAGCAACATTGAATGTAATGGAAATCGTAGTGTTAAATGGTGAAGGTCTTCTGGTGGAGTTTCAAATGGCGCTTTTATTCACTCAGGGATGAACAGGGCCAAGTGATTAACCTGAGTGAAAGAACACATCCCTAGAATCTCTTTAGACATGCATGTTCTTTCTTGCTGGCCTCTGGATGGTGCAGAATTTTGCTGTACTGATTAGTTGCTTGAATACTGTTCCAGAAGCAGGTCCGATAAAATGTAAACAACAGATGGGCAGAGTGCATATCTTCCAACTTTTTGCAATAGTTAAGAGGGGAACACAAGATGTTTCGTTCTGAATCAAAATTTGGGCACATTTTCCATTATGCAGAAATTCGTTTGTATCCGAATTACAATAGTAACGAATTTAAACAAATCTGAAATAATGAACTGAAATTACAAAATTCTAATCAACTTTGAAAAGTTTTCAAATCGTTCAATTCAAATATCCAAATAGAAACTAAAAGGAATAGAATATAAAAAGAACATAGTAAAACATAAAATATTTTTTGGAAAATTAAGAATTTTTAATAAATAGTCTCGCGCAATTTTATTTTTTTTTTTTTTTACATACGGTCATCATATACCTAGTGTAGTGGTGATCAGGGACACTGACTGGTGACAATATGTAAAAAAAAAAAAAATGTATGTATGTATATATTTTTTTTTTCTCCCTTTATTACATATTTTTTTTCTTTTTTACATACTGTGACCAGAGCAACATTGTACTACTCTGGGGAAGTGATCAGGTTTTTTTTTTTTTTTTTAAACACACTGATTGCTTATAACCGCGATAATCACTGTTATAAGCAACCATGTGATCACTGTGACCAATCACACAGATCAACACAATGAATGCTATAATTGGAAGCCATACATTTTGTAGAATCAAGTGATCTGCTGTGATTGGTCACAGCGATTATATGGTACAGGCAGCAGCCCGGTACACTGATCTATTACAATAGGCCAGGCGGGAATCGATTAATGACCTTAAGCTGGAAAATAGCCAAGAATAACCCCTCCCACTACCAGAGTGCCTCAGTTTTATAGCAAAGTAGTACCAAGAGCATGATCATAAACACAGAGGGGGTTAGGACCTGTGTCTCCCAGTGGACCCCAAGAAAAGGATTTTATGGTGAGTACAAAAATGTTATTTCATTTCTCATCCATTAAGGGACAGAGTTTTTTATTTTCAGAACATTCAAAAGCAGTCCAGTTGAGTCGATCCAAATAGTACATCTGCCAGGAGTTTTGCCAGGTCGGTGTGCCACTGAGCTTATATAAAGCAAAAAGGAAAAAAAGCAAGTAAAATAATGTTAGTTCACCTCACTAGGACACTAGAAAATAAACAGAACAATACTCATAGTAAGAGGTGTTGATCCTGAGCTGGTCTACAGTTTTTTGTTTGGCAGTGTGCAATACTCCTGTAGGTGGCAGTATAACCTAGGTAAACAAAGTTAGGGCAGTATAAGACCAGTATCAAGTCCATCGTGTGTCTGGGTGAAGGTTGGGTACTTTTTGCGATTTCCTCTCTCTCAATAGATGAGAAAGAAAAGCTATCACACGCACACAGATTGTGTTTTTTTTTTTTTTTATTCAAAGACTGCTTTTAATAACCGAGCATCATAAAACAAACTGTACAAAACACAGCCAAACTGTGAAAAATAAAATAAATACAATCAAATTGAAAGAACTTTGTAACAAGATCAGTATCAAGTCCATAGTGTGTCTGAGTGAAGCGAGGTTGGGTACTTATTGCGAGCCTGGGAAGCCAACTTCTGTCTGAGTTCTCGTACTTCTGACAGGAGAACACGCTCTTTATTCTCCAAATCTCCCCTCCCTCGATCCAAAGAAACTACAAAGGCACAAAAAATAGACATATATAAAATATTGCAGAAAACCCTTGTCACTTCTAAAAGAAAACCAGCAACTGATGGCCCAACATCGTCATCCACTTGCCTCTCCATTTCAGCCAATCAGAGGAAGCTTTGTATTCATAGAGCAGCATTCAGCCCGACTCAGTTTTATTCTGGAGGTGGGATGGAAGGTTTCCATCCCACTGCCGAAACACAGTGCTGTATACTGTAGCTGAGGCTACATACAGTTTATACAGCACTCACAGCCACTGCATCCCTTAGTGAAGGTAATAGTTTGGTTCAGCTTGGTCATAACATAATATTTAAAGCGGAACTAAACTCACCTAGAATCCAGTAATGCGCCGTCCTCAGAACTCCCCGCTGGCCGCTGTCATTGGCCAGGCGGAGATGAAGTCATTACTGCGCATGCTCGGGAGTTCTGTCAGATTCGGCATTGCCAAATTTGTGCAGTGAGCTGCGCTTGCTGTACAGGGGTGGACAGGAAAGTAAAAAAACTTTTGTGCAGAATAGACAAAGCCCATCTTTTCTACATTAAAGCTCCTGCCTGTCCACCAATTTTTAAGTCGTAGCCTAAAGTTCCACTTTAACCTTCACTAAAAAGCTACTCAGAAAAAAAACAAAAATAAAAAGGCCATTGTCTTTATCAGGTTGCTGTCCACTAATTTTTGAAACTTCTATGCAGAGTGACTGTATGCTTACATTTGAGTGTTATTCCTCGTATGCCAAGTCTACATCAGGGTCGGGGTAAGAAACTGGCCTGGCACTCGCTATGCAGAAAGCTGATATGGAATTTCAAACAGTAATGGAACCTGAACTTCTAAATTTAAAGAAGAACTAAACCCTCCTATTCTTTTCAGGCAAGGAAGCTGCAATCTAAAGGGCCGTACACCAGGGCCAAATATCGGGTGGCATCGGCCAGTTCAATAGAAACTGGCCGACATTCAGCCCGCGAGTACAGCAGCCGATCCGACAGAAGCTGGCCGTTCAGCAGGTTTCTGTCAAAGTGCATGGCCAAAAAAGATCTGCCAATCGGCATTCGATCAGCGGTCTGAGCCAATGAAAGAGTGCTGACCGGTGTGTTTCGACCGGAAAAGGTCTGTCGATTGGTATCCAATCAGCGCTCTGAGCCAATGGATGAGAGCGCTGACTGGTCTGTTCTGGCAGGCGGGGGGTTTGGGCAGTCCCCCTGTCAGAACACTATAGCTCGGAAGGGGGGGGGGGGGGTGGAATCGCCGTACTAACATTGCATAGTTACTACAGCGGCTCCTCCCGAGCTCTTCAGTTTTTTTTTTTTCACTCAGCCCGCTGGGTTAAAGCGGAGTTCCACCCAAAAGTGGAAGTTCTGCTTTAAAGTGGGTGCATGTCTGCATGAGATATGTAAATCACCTGTCACTCACAGCAAGGGGGCGTTTTTGACAAAGTTTTCAAGACTTTGTCAAGATTTCTCTAACTGAACAATAAAAGAGAATTGCTCAGGCCTCAAGTAAATCTGTGTGGCAAGACTGGGCTCAAATGGAAGGAAATCGTATTCTCTACATTATGACATCAAAAAAAAAAATTTGGGTTTACACCCACTTTAAGGACTCCTCACACTGCTCAAAATGTCTTTTTTTGAGGGGCGGGTACCTAGTTTTGACAGGTGCCCAGCTTCCAGTTCCACTTGGGCCGCCAAGGCTACTCGAGCGGAAGTTCTCATCTCCCCCCTCCCTCCCTCCAATCTTCTGGGACACGTCACAAGTCCCAGAAAATTGCCTGGCCATTAAGGAGGTGCAGCTTGACTCACGCATGCGCAGTGCGCACCCAGCTGTGAAGCCACAAGTTGTCACAGCCGGGAGCCCACACTAGTGATGCCGGGGAGAAGCGAGGGTTCTGGCGGACGCATCGCTGGACTGTGGGACAGGTTAGTGTCTGTTTATTAAAAGTCAGCAGCTACACTTTTTGTAGCTGCTGACTTTTACTAAACACAAAAACTACTGGAACTCCGCTTTAAATGAAAAAAATAATAATAGTGTACTGGGCTTTAGTTTGATCTGCAACTGCCATGGTGCTCCACATGCAATCTGCTATGGAACCAGCAATTTGATGGTTTGACAGTTTGGTTGAGAACACAAACAAATGTGACAAGGAAGATTCCCGGCATGGTGGGAATGTAACTGTTAAATCGATGGGTTTAATTGCGCTTTTAAGTAAAGTAACAGCACATACTCACCAGCTTTCCCCTTCGCTCCCCCGCTGCTTCTTTCAGCTGCCAGGAATTAAGAAAAGACCCAGCGTTTCAAATGACTAGTTCCATTTGACTGTGATGGGCCAATCACAAAGCACCGGTACTGGTGGAGGAATAGAGTGGTGGGGCAGTAAACGTAAGGGGAGTATGTTCTGCATGTGAATAAGGTGAACCTGTTGCACTACTTAAGCCAGATCTGCTGCAGACCTTGAACTATTTATATTGCATGTCTAAATTAGAACCGCCAACAATTGGAAGTGGTAAAATTCAATAACATCAATAATAGGTATCCTAGTCACAGAAAGCCCATAGAGTAAAGAAACAAACAAAAACAAAAAATTGTGATAGGTCTAAAAAAATAGTTAGAGATAACTAAAGTTACTGTTGGTAACTTCTCCAAACAACCTTATACACCCTTCATAGTGCAAAGAACTTACAGTGGGTGGAGGAGTCAGAGGAAGACACGTCATTTAAACACACATTTTCCATCTTCTTCTGACCATCTGCCTCTTTCCGTAAAGAATTTCTTGTGGGGACTCCCTGATTCAGAACTCGGTCTGTAGAAAATGGGAAAGAAGGTAAGGACAAGGTTCCCGGAGGAAAACAGAAGTCTAGCAGATGATACTTTGGCGTTTACCCTGGAAAACCACATTATTAGGGGCAGTAAATAGGTGTATGTATTGTTTGTGCATAAATACTGCCCAATCCACACTTAATGGAGCAATCTTCACCACGCTGTAAGAGTACTGTATCTCTCTAAGAAGCGCTGAAAGGTCACACTGGTTATAAAAGCTTGTTCCTGATGATTAGTCAATAGTGTCTGTAGGATTTCAATTCATCTGTATATGTGCCTGACGTGTAGTTTGTTCAGTTACCAACAAGAGATACCAAAGCTGCACGCACTTTGGCAATACTTTACTCTTTCCAAGGTAACCATATGCATTTTGATGTTCTACAAATGATAAAAGTCTTTATATGAATACATTTAATATTTTAAAAACATGGTTTTCATTTAAATTTTTTACATCTCATCGGCTCATCAACTCTCCCAAAGAAGAGAACATACAGCCAGAGCTACAATGGAATGGTTTCGATCAAAGTATATTAATGTGTTAGAATGGCCCAGCCAAAGTTCAGACCTAAATCCAATTGAGAATCTGTGGCAAGACTTGAAAATTGCTGTTCACAGAGGCTCTCCATCCAATCTAACAGAGCTTGAGTTATTTTGCAAAGAAGAATGGGCAAAAATGTCACTCTCTAGATGTGCAAAGTGTGTGGAGACATCCCCAAAAAGACTTGCAGCTGTAATTGCAGAGAAAGGTGGTTCTACAAAGTATTGACTCAGGGGGGCTGAATATAAATGTACCCCACACTTTTCACATATTTATTTGTAAAAAAGTATGAAAGTAATTTATGATTTTCCTTCCACGTCATAATTATGTGCCACTTTACGTTGGTCTATCACATAAAATCCCAATAAAATACATGTTTTTGGTTGCAACATGCCAAAATGTGGAAAATTTCAAGGGGTATGAATACTTTTTCAAGGCACTGTATATACTGTAGATCTGAAAATTGATCAATCCGTATGTACTGATGGCCCATCTCATTTCTTAAAGCCCCAAATTACCCTTTTTTTGGAAAGTAGACAGTCCAAGGTATTTAGTAAGAGTCCTGGTGAGTTTTCTTTTAGTTGTAATTTTGTCACAATTTTTTGGAAAATTACGAATTTTTTAAAAATTGTTTTTCCTCACAATTTTTTTTTTCAATGCACTGTATTCTAAATTGCATACATTTTATTGGAAATAAAAGTGCTCTATAATATTAAGCGATATTTGCACTATACACAAGTGGTTTTGTATGTGAATGCTGCTGATGGGACCCTAAATTGATGCTTTCCAACCACTGTCCTGAAATTGATATTCTAATGCAGGACCAATTGTGCAGTGCTTTACAAAATAGATTAAGATAGTATGGCGGAAAAACAATTCAATAAAAGAGGGATAGAATGAGGAATAATGATTTTCTTTTGGGGATATGTGATGGAATGAGACATGTTAAAGCAGAGTTCCACCAAAAAGTGGAACTTCCACTCATTGTACTCCTCCTCCCTCCGATACCACAATTGGCACCTTTCAGGGGGAAGGGGGACCAGATACCTGTCTGTCTTTTACAGGTATCCTGTCTCCACTTCCGGGAGCCTCAGCTGCGGATATTTGCATCACCGATTGGGCTCCTTCCCCGGCCACCGGGCCAGTATGAGAGAGGAGCGGAAGCCTCGTGCATTCACAGTAGGATTCCCGGTGTGAAGCCATAAGGCTACCCTGCAATGGTGGCGGCAGCACCTAACAGCTGATGGAAACATCAGCTGCAGTGTCGACATCGCTGGACTCCAGGACAGGTAAGTGTCCTATTATTAAAAGTGTGCAGCTGCTGGCTTTTAATTTTTGCAGCAGTGGGCAGACCTCCACTTTAATATCTGTTCCAGGAGAGCTTTATGCACTAATTCAGGTGTAGGGCTTTTTGAAAACTTTAGTCCCGTTTCACCATAACCTGTATAGTTCCACTGTCTCAATAAAACACTACAGAAACACTGCCGAGTGTTCACCAATCATACAGAGAGCAGGATGACAGTGCCACTCCAGGAATGATCGATGAAAATAGGCAGCAGTCGTAACGTGGTTGTCTACAACTATTTTGATACCAAAAGATACCTTTAATAACTTTAGGATGTGATTCAATTTACAACATGCACCAAATGTGCTTGCAATTTCATTGAAAATGTACATGCCGATTACACATGTAAAGGTCACAATGTACTTTTTGCATTAATGCTGTTCAAACAAACTTTCATACTAACCATAATATTCCTTGTCAGTCTGTAGTAAGATGTCCTCTGCCGCCACCTCCTGTACTGTTCCTGTGCGCAAAAATGTCCTCCTTTCAGCATCTTGTGTGGATTTAGCGAGCTGTTCTGTTTCTAGCTGCCCAAGTCTGTTAGATGCCTCAGCCCACTATTCACACAGGAGCAAACAAGCAAAAACGCATCAAAGATTTATGCGGAAAAGTAAACAAAAATGTATAGCAGCTTATTAAAGGAGAAGTACAGGAGGTACTCCTCGTTTGATTCTACTTCTCCGATGGATCACAGGAGTGGTTTGTTTTGCACTCCTGTGACCCATCTTTAGCAGAGACTGGGCTGAATCCGCTCTCTGCTGACGTCAGACGTCACGGGCATCATCACGACCAGAGAGTCGGGATCCGCCCAGATCCCTTTGCTGCCACCCAGCTCAGCCTCCGAGCGAGCCACTGAGAGCCTGAGCCAGATGATCCCACCCCTCCACAGCCCAGCGCTCCAATCAGTGAGGAGGGGGCAGAGCAGAGAGCTGTGACTGGCAGTCAGCAGCTCTCTGCTCACGGAGCTGCGAGAAACGAGTGATCGGCGATGTTCGATCGCTCGGTTCTTAGTATTGGAGGCGCCGGGGGACAGATGCAGCATCGGACCAATGCTGCATCCACCTAGGGAAGTACGATACTAAAAAAAAAAAAAAAAATTAAAAACACCCAATACATCATTTTAATTCAATAATGCAGAGTAGTGACTAAAGCTCAGTAACCCACGTCAGTCAAGAAACATTAAATTTAAATATATGTTCCTGTATGGATAGTTCAGTTGAATTCAAGCTAATACAGGAGACCTTTATAAAAAGATAAGATGGCGGCCACTTGCCTTTTGGGTTTCCAGTTCTTTGACGACATCATGCAGCTGCTTCTCCTGCTCTTTAATACCTCCGGTCAGTTTCAACATTTCTTCATAATGTTTGCTGCGCTTTAGGTCGTCCTGCTGCTGTTTGTGAAGAGCCTGAATTTTCCACTGAGCCCCTGAGCACAGATGATCGGCTTTTGCAAAACTCTCTTCCAGCAACTGAAGGGATATTGCAGGACAGACATGTCTAAGATGGGAAATGTGCCAACATACATACATACACATTTATATGGACAACATTATGTGAACACCTCTTTAAATTATTGCGTTTAGGGGTTTCCAAGGAAGGGTAGTTATTGCTATGCTATACAAAGCCATTTAAGACATTAAAGAGGAGCTCCAGTCTCTTAAGTGAAAATTGAAAGTCAGAAGCTACAAAAATGGTAGCTGCTGACCTTTAATAAACAGCCACTCACCTGTGCCACGATCCAGCAGTGTGCTCCCTCACTGGCATCTTTACTATGGGCACCCGGTTGCCCACTGTGCATGCGTGAGCGGCACTGGTCCCACAGTCTTCTGGGAACTGTAATTTGTCCCAGAAGTCTTCAGGAGGGGAGAGGGGAGAGTGAAACTGTAAAAATCAGATACCCACTCCCCCCTTGCTCCCCAAAAGCTTAATTACACAAACAGGAGCGGAGGAGGGGGGGTCTTAAAGCAGAACTTCCCCTTTTGGGAGAAGCACCGCTTTAAGACCTGCAAACTTGTGATAATAGTTTAGAGGAGAACCTTTCCTGTGCCCCATGCACAATGCCAGCACCATGAAGACATGGATATGTTTGAGTGGCCAACACCGCCCTTGTCTCAACCCTACAGAACACCTTTCAGATGAAATGAAATATGCAACAGGGCGCTCACATAACAGCATTTTTGCACTACACATTACGTATTGTCCAGAAGGTTTATGTATAACCTTTGGGTACACTCAATATCTCATTACCCCGCCTAGCGGGGTAGCATGTGTTGGTGTATACTTGAATGGGGTGACATGCAGTCAATCGACCTGTGTCATAATTCCTACCTTTCCTACTAGTTTATACAGCAAGCTTATAGCCCAAAAGTGGTTGTCTCCGTGCCTTCCCACATTTGCTCAATAGTAAAGCGCAGTCCTCACAAAGACTTGTAATGCAGAAGAGGAAAGCCAGTCAGGCAACTGGCTGACATTGTTGTTGGGATCCCTGCAGAGCCTGGACCGGCTTGGTGATGTTGGCCTTCGTTATGTCGATCAGTGCCTATGTTTTTTTTTTTTTTTTTTAAATGATGCGGCGCAATGCCTTATGCAAGACCCCCACTGAGCGGTCACGTGACCGCCTGAGGCTCTCCTCCTGGTGACATCAGAGGGAACCTCAGCCCCTCCCTCTTTAGTCCTTGGAGTGGGACAGAAGAGCACCGGGACATCAGCTGACTGACAGTGGCACTGAAAAATAAGGTAATGAGCCACATTTTTTTTTTAAAAAGGCACTGAACGATTTAACCTGATATAACAGAGGGGATTCTAGTTAGTAGGGAAAGTGACTTTACAACCACATTTATCGTTTTACTCCCACTTCTTGGTAAATTGGAGCACTGTCAATGTAGCCAGTGTATTTCGCAGCTGCCCTGGTGGGAAGGCTAAAGTCAAAAGTGCCTTCCAGGGAGATCATGTCTGTACAGTGTGAGATCTCACCAGATTTCGGAAGAAAGGTTTTTTTTTTTTCTCACATGACATGTTTAATGTGCTACAATGGCTTCAGCAGCATGTCTGCCAATACAACACCGCTTATGCTGCCATAGCAATGTATAAACAATAATAAACAGCACCAGATCTCCTGCAGCACATGTGCGAGATCGGGCACTGACTTCTTTGTTGGGCTGGCAATAAAAAAAAGACAGAAGAAATAGCTAGTCACTGATGACGTGTAATAGTCAAAATGGTGATAAGGGGTTATTGGAGGAAAAGAGGAGCGTTAGCATGTGGCAGTACTGAAACTAACCTGTTGGTCCTTTAGGTCAGCCTCATTTTCCATTAGCCTCCAGAACATCTGTTCTTCCAGGTCAGCCTTCCTTCGGTTGGCGTCAAGTTCTCCTTTAACTTCTTGTCGCTCTTTTTCTTGCTCTTTTTCAAGTTGCTGTCGGAATGAATACAATGAGTGTATGGTCACTGTCCGTTCACATACAGAAACGTACAAAAGGAAAAATATACCTGGTGCTTCTCCAGGCCTACCAAACTAACCCACCACCTCTTAAGCTTTTGACTAGACTCAGTTTAATAGAGGTGGAAAAGTCACTGGGGTTATTTGAACACAAAAGGGGTCTTTCCAGCACTAAGAAAATTATGTTTGTGTGGGGTTATACCCAGGGGTCCTGCAACCTTCCTTGAGCCTCTGCATTAGTGCTCATAATAATTCATTGGCAGATCTACATGCTTGTTAAATGTGCGAGCTCAATGCATAATGATGATATGCCATGTGGCACTCATTCCAACCAACCAAAGCTGACTGAAGTGGGACCAATGAAAGTTGAATTCTGATTGGCTGGTATGGAGAACTGCAGTCTGCTCTTATCTAAAAGAGAAACGGTTTACATAGAAAAAAGGACCAGGATTTCTGACCTACATATTTACTAAGAGCAAGTGCTTCACTGAGTAAGGCCGGTCATACACGGCTCTAATATCAGCCGGGTCAGCAGGAACTGGCCGAGATTCGAACCGTTAATGGGCAGGCTGATCGATTGATGAGGTTGACATGCTGGTAGGTTAATTAGATCATGTCGATAAAATTGGCCAAATATGTGTATGTTGTATGTGTTTGTAAGTGTGTCGGGACCCCACAGGTCAAGGACTGCACTATACCACAGATGGACACCAGTGGCAAAAAGCGCCCTGAGGCGATTCAGTTTGCATAGGTTGCGCTATACAAGTCATTCATTCATGAGCTGATTGATTAATCAACTTGGGTCCAAGCAGCATGCTGGACTCTCTTGCAATTATCCCTAGGAGCTGTTGTCTCCGCTAGCGATAATCACTGTCTTCTCCCAGCGGGGACAGGTTCCCCGACCGAAAAAAAAAAAAAAAAAAAAAAAAAAAAAAAGAGAAAATGGCCCGGCAGAAGGGATTCCCCCATCAACACAGGTGATAGGGGAATAGAAAAAAACCTGTGGTTGTGGGAAAGAAATTTGCTCCATGTATGGCCAGCAAGCAAGCTGATGGTTGCACATTGCCTTCAAGGGAGACATTAAAGTTAGTGTTATGTGAAAGAGCCACCAACAACAATCACATATTTGTAAAGTTGTCAGGCCTGCACAACTGCCATTTATGCAACTTTGGAGTGCACCCCTTTCGGTAACACCAATGTACATAATTGCCAGCACACCATGGATCTTCAAATATCATCCAAAGGTTTTACTCAAATGTGATCACACACAGCAAAAGTATTCCAACATTTCGAGGCCATGCAGGATCGAAGGGGTCCGAAACGTGGCTCTAAAACTGCACTCTTTCGCTGTGATATGATCACTTTTACATAAAATCTTTGGATGTTATTTGAAGATCCATGGTGTGCTGGCAGTTATGTATATTAACCTGTGACGTTTCCAGCTGGCTGCTGCTACAGCTGCTATCCTTAAAGGAGCTGTAAAGTCCCAAGCATTTTCATACAATAAATTTTGAGTTAAAGCAGTATCACACTATCCAACTTTTTTATTTGAACCAAGGACATCTATATTGAAGCATCTGAGGATATGCAGAGTCCATCAACCTTGAGCCCAGTGATGGTTCTACTGCTTGCCTCACCAAACTTAGCTGTGCGGTAGCATCCCCTGAGGTGAGCGCAATCACACGGGGGGTGGAGCATGTGTGTGAAGTCACCGAGAGTATTACCATGAAGCACTAACACAATTCACTGAAATATTTTCTTTGGAGCACTGTAAATAGATCAATTGATCCTTTAAGGACTGATTATGATTTATTTTTTATGTGTAAAATTAATTTTTCACATTAGTTTATTGCACTTTAATACTGATATTATTTACAGCAAATTAGTTTATTGCCCTTTAATAACTGATATTATTTACAGCATATGTTCTTTGCATTTGCACTTTATGAATTAGAATCATGTTTGAATGTTAATTATGGAATATTGAAGCAGATCAAGTCACTTAGTGTGGCACAATATTAATGTAAATTTACAATCATTACTTGCATTTGCACTTTATGGATTGGAATCATGTTTGAGTATTAATTTTGCAGTACTTATGGAGAGTTATTCGTACAGCGCTGCACAATATATATATATTTCTTTATTTTAACACAATATATGGGAGTGTGACTGGTGTCAGCGGCTGGAAGGCATTATTATATTTCCTTGCAACATCAGGATGCTACTTTAAGGCTTTGGGCCGAATATGTTATTGGTAGCTTGCAGGATCTTTTATTTATTAAGGGGACAGTTGTCACCAGAACAGGTTTTCCCCATTGGAAGATATCTCCTCACCTCATCTTCCTGTGACAACTTAAAGCGGAGTTCCACCCAAAAGTGGAACACTGCTTTACTCACTCCTCGCCCCCTGACATTTGGCATGTCATTTTGTTTTGGGGGGGGGGGGGTGCGCCCTTCTTTTCGTGAGACTTCCTGCTTTCTATCTTCGGCCGCTTTTGCGACTCCTCTCGCCCCTCCCTGCTAGCAGTCTTCTGGGACACAACAAAGTCCCAGAAAATCAGCTGGCCAATGGCTGAGCGCAGCGCGATTCGCGCATGCGCAGTGCGCGCCCGGCCGTGAAGCCGTCACAGCCGGGTGCCCACAGTTACCATGACGGCACCGAGGAGAGGAGGGGGAGAGGAGCTAGCCTCCGGGCAGCCACATCGCTGGACCGTGGGGAAGGTAATTGTCGGTTTATTAAAAGTCAGCAGCTATGCTTTTTGTAGCTGCTGACTTTTAAATAAACTAACAGGTGGAACTTCGCTTTAAAACCTTGGATTTCCTCTAACTTTGGCACAATGGTCACCAATATATAAAATAAATCTCCACAGTGGGGTCACAGACTGCAATAAAAACCTGACAAGGGATCCAACACTTGCCTACTCTTAGCTTTACATATACTTTCATATATGACAAAAGCTGTCAGAGGTATCTGTACTCGTGCAGTAATTCCAAGTTTCATCTGCAGGTTACATTTTAAACAGGCTCAGTAAAATGGAGCAGGTAAAAAAAAAAAAAAAAAAAAAAGAAGAAGGAGGGGTGGCAGCACTCCACATTACTTTTATGGTTAGCATTTATTACCCCAAAATTAATATTTCCATCAGAGTACTTGTGCAGTTCTCTTTATACACAATAACAGAGCATCCAGAGACACCCAAGATTAGAACATACTTGGTCATAGAAACGTCTCTGGGCCTCCAGTTCCATCTGTTTGAACTCCACGTCTTGCATGACTGTCGCAGTTTCTCTTTCTCGCATGCACATCTTGCGTTCAATCTCATCATCCAGGGCCGGATTAACATAGGGGCTATTGGACCTGCAGCTCCAGGCCCCTTTCTCAAGATAGGCCCATTTGCCCCCAAAAACAAAAAAAAGATAAAAATAAATTAAAAAAAAAAAAGATAAAAAAAAAATAAAAAAAAAAAAACAGATCGACTTTGAGGGTTGTAGCTCAGCGATCAGGAGTCACAGAGACCCCACATTTGGGGGGGTAGGTAGCTAAAGACCTACTCCAGCACTGGTTAAAATAGGGGGCTGCTATCATCTATGGTTCCGGAGATACAGGGCTGCTTGCACAGTCTGTCAGAAGCTACATACAGAGCGGCCGGTTTAAATACAAGCTGGAACACTCTGCAGCAGACTGAGAGGATGAACTCACAGGGCTTATAATAATAATTTGTATATTACTTATGATAATTAACCCCTTGCCACCCAGGCCAATTCTGACACTTCTCTCCTACATGTAAAAATCATTTTTTTTTTTTTTGATAGAAAATTACTCAGAACCCTCAAGCATTATATATGTTGTTTTAGCAGACACCCTATGGAATAAAATGGTGGTCTTTGCAACTTTTTATGTTACACGATATTTGCGCAGCAATTTTTCAAACGTTTTTTTTGGAAAGAAACTGTTTCATTCAAAAAAAAAAAACACTAAAGTTAGCACGATTTTTTTTTGTGTACTAAGCGATGCTTTACATTTTTTTTTTACAGGTTACATGTTTAGAGTTACAGAGGAGGTCTAAGGCTAGAATTATTGTTCTCGCTCTAACGATCGTGGCATATGTAACCTGTGTGTATCTGGCTCTGATACTAACCAGTGCCTACCCAGCCACTGACTAGTATCTCTCCCCAGCCTGTCCCCACACACCCTCTCACCTGCTGACCTGTGGATGGGGGAATCACTCCCGCAGTGTTATTGTGTTCTGCCAGTGAATACAATGATTAGCTGGCAGCACTGATTGTTTTGGGGAAAACCTGACAGGCTGGTTGTACTCAAGTCGGTTAATAGGTTGACTTGTGTAAAACCAGGTAACCCATACACAGATCGACTATTGCTGGTCTCTGCTTAATTGGTGTAATTTCAATCCATGTATGGCCCGCTTAACCACTACACAGTCCCTAAACATCCTTCCACAAACCTTTAAAATTTTTCCTTCCCAGATTCCTTCATCCTCCTCTCCTATACATAGTGCCCACTGTCATACTCTCCACACTTCTCTCCTATACATAGTGCTCACTGTCATACCCTCCACACTTCTCTCCTATACATACTGCCCGCTGTCATATCCTACACACTCTCTCCTGTACATAGTGCCCGCTGTCATACACTTCTCTCCTGTACATCGTGCGCACTGTCATACCCTCCACACTCCTCTCCTGTACATACTGCTCACTGTCATACCCTCCACACTTCTCTCCTATACATAGCTCCCACTGTCATATCCTACACACTCCTCTCCTGTACATAGTGCCCGCTGTCATACACTTCTCTCCTGTACATAGTGCCCACTGTCATACCCTCCACACTCCTCTCCTGTACATAGTGCCCACCGTCATACCCTCCACACTCCTCTCCTGTACTTACTGCTCACTGTCATACCCTCCACACTCCTCTGCTGTGCATACTGCCCACTGTAATACTCTTCACACTCCTCTCCTGTACATAGTGCCTTCTGTCATACCCTCCGCACTCCTCTCATGTACATAGTGCCCACTGTTAGACCCTCCACATTCCTCTCCCTCACCTGCACATACTTCCCACTTTTATACCATCCATTCTCCTCCCCTATGCCTCTTACCCACAAAAACAGTTCTTTAAAATTATACTGAATATCCTCAATGTTACCAGCTCTATAATGGGCACACTTTTGTTAGTTCAACTAAAGGAAATCTCAGTCCTCATATTTGTTCTGCCCCATTATTAGTACTTATTTAATTTTGTAATTACTATTGTGATGTATAGATGAACATAGGGGATGTCAGCTACTCTAAATATAGCACTTGTAAAAAAAAGTGTCCCTGAAAATATTTTTGAAATGTTGGCAACTATGCGGGTCAGTAGGGGGCCCCATGAGAGGCTCCTGGGTTCCAATGATATTAAAGCGGTAGTAAACTTTTCTAACATTACTATTTTTTAGAGGCCCTGAGGTAGGTTATGCCATAATGTACAAGTATGCACAGCATATTAGCACATTAGGGTACACTTAAATTGTCAGACTGAGCCCTCCAGTGCTGTGCTGTGATCAATCCGGCCCGGGCGCTTCCATCTTCACCCGGTCTTCCTTCTGGGTTCTGTGCCTTCGGTCACTTGCCTTGGCTGGGCTGCGTTGATGTTATTCCCACGCATGCTCATGTGCATCCTCATGTGCATCCTCTTTCTCTCATCCCCCCTTTCTCTCTCATCCTCTTTCCCTTACCCCTAACACCTCTTTCATCCCCTTTCTCTCTCTCTCTCTCTCTCTCTCATCCACCCTCTCTCTCTTTAATTTAATTTGTTATAACAAAAAATTGTTTGCATTTTTATTTATTTATTTATTGTTTATAAAAGGCCCCACCAAAATCCGCAGCACCCGGCCCATGATGTTCTTAATCTGGCCCTGCAAGAAGTGGAAGATGCAATGTATAATTCTCTTCATTCAGAGGAAGTAAACACAGGGGTAGACTCACAATGCCTGATCACTGTGATAGCCAATCAGAGGCTATCACAGTGATCAGGTGACCCAGAAACGAGCGTCCCATATCCCGATCGTTAGTATGAGAGCCCAGTCTCTGTGCGCCGTACAACCCAGAGGAAAAAAGCCCTCTTCCGTGAGGCCGCATATATGTGTGCGGTCAGCGGGAAGGAGTTCAAAGAGAAGTGCTGGTCTTGAAAAAAAAAAAAAAAAAAATACTACTACTCACCTAGGTGGGTGCAGCGTCGATCTGATGCTGCATCTGTCCTTCACCAGCTCTGCAGTGAAAACTGATCAAAGACTGCTGATTGGGGCATCTCATCACCCAGGCTGGTTAGTTTGTATGGGAGCAGCGGTCCGATACCCCAATATCCTGCCAGATACAGTACGTTACTTGACTTCAAGTGGTTGCATCATCCCAGTACCAGTTTTTTTTTACTGCCGGCAGTCGGCTCACTTGTAGGAGCGCCAGCTGGTCGGACACCCAAACAAAACCGGGATCCATAGCGGTAACCTGGAAGCCATGAAATTACATCACTTCCAGGTTAACCTGCATGTCATTGGCACCATTTAAAAAAAAAAAAAAGCAGCATTAAAAAAAACGCAGATCTTGGCATTTTAAATGCTTTTAAGTGCATAGGAGGGATTTGGGGACTCTTTGACCCCAGATCCCTCCATAAAGAGTACCTGTCACTTGCCTATTGCTGCCATAAGGGATGTTTAACATTCCTTTATAAAAAGCAATCACATTTTTTATTTGAAAGAAACAGTTAAAAAATAAAAATTAAATATAAAGTAATTAAAAAGAACTAAATGAAAGTGCCCCCGCCCCCCTCATGCTCTTGCACAAAGGCACGCACGCAAACAGCAATTATCCCGCACGTGATATATCACCGAAAACGTCAGATCATGGGCAGTAATTCTAGCACAAGATCTCCTGTGTAAATCTAAAGTGGTAACCTGTAAAGGCTTTTAAAGCGTCGCCTATTGATATTAAAATTTACGTTGTTTGTCGCCGTTGCACGGGTGTGCGCAATTTTAAAGCATTAGATGTTTGGTGTCCATTTACTCGGTATAACGTCATCTTTTAAATTTTACAGAAAAATTTTGTTATGTATTGTGTTTTTTTTGCATTAAAAATTCAAAAAAGTGTATTTCCCCAAAATTGTGTTTTAAAAAGCGCTGCACAAATACAGTGTGACATAAAAAAAAAATTGCAAAACCTACCAATTGATTCTCTAGGGCCTCTGCTTAAAAAATAAAAAAAAATTATATATATATATATATATATATATATATATATATATATATATATATAGGAGTTCTAAGACAATTTTCCAGCAAAAAATACTGGATTGTTGCATGTAAACAAAAAGTGCCAGAAATAGCCTGGAGCTGAAGTGGGTAACTCTTGCAGCAGCTAACAAAACCTAAAAACAGCAGTCTGAATGCATTACAATAATAAAATATAGAAAGTTCAGGCTTTAATCTGTGCTTACTGACACTACTATATTAGGTCTTGGTATCTAGATTTTCACGCACTTAAGTCTTGAAGAAAGAGTAGATTTACTGCAGGTGGGTCAACTTACCAACATCTAACAAAAACGGAATACTTCGTTTTGTCTGGACAGATCCTATAAGATGATTTGTTGAAGTCCCATTTAGCATGACAATAGCAAAAAGGTTATTACCTCTGCCTCTGGTACAGCAGCCTTTTCTCCTCATCAATTAGTAGTTGGCGCCTCTGTTGCTCTGCTCCTCGGAGGAGTTCTTGTTGTTGATACCAGGCTTCGTCTCCAGCTCTGCGTTTTATTGCTTCTGCCTCAACTTCATGGATTATTTGCCTGCAAATAGACAAAGATTGGCTTGCAGCCATTTTAAAATCCAAGACAACCCCCACAAACCCCCCCCCACCCCCACAAAAAAAAAAAAAAAACTAGCATTCAGTTTTGATTATTAAATTTTTTTTAGCCATACGATGCACCAAAAAAAAAAAAAAAAAAAAAATCCAGACATGGGAAAATAAGCTATTTAAAGAGGAGTTCCCATTCAAAAAAGAAAATTAAAAGTCAGCAGCTACAAATACTGCAGCTGCTGACTTTTAACCACTTGCTTACTGGGCACTTAAACCCCCCTCCTATCCAGACCAATTTTCAGCTTTCGGTGCTCTCACACTTTGAATGACAATTACTCAGTCATGCAATACTGTACCCAGATTAATTTTTTGTACTTTTTTTTCCACAAACAGAGCTTTCTTTTGGTGGTATTTGATCACCTCTGGGTTTTTTATTTTTTGCACTATAAATGAAAAAAAAGACTGAAAATCTTGAAAAAACTAATTTTTCTTGTTTTTTTCTTGTTTCTGTGATAAAATTCAGGAAATGTATTTTTCTTCATAAATTTTGGCCACAATTTATACTGCCACATATCTTTAGTAAAAATAACCCAAATTAGTGGATATTATTTGGTCTTTGTTAGAGAGTCCACAAACCGTGGTGCGAATCATACAAAATTTATCACACCTGATGTACTGGTGGCCTATCTCATTTCTTGTGACACTGATGACAGATGGCACCAATACGTGGCATTGATGACAGGTGACACTGATAACAGATGGCACGTGGCACTGATGACAGATGGCACTGATGACAGATGGCACTGATGACAGATGGCACTGATGACACGTGACACTGATGTGGCACTTATACATGGCACTGACAGATGGCACTGACAGATGGCACTTTATTTTATTATTTGATTTTTTCCTACTTACGGCCGCTGCAGCCGTTCATCTCGCCCTCCTCACACGCTGTCTCTGTATGAGGAGGGAGAGCGGCGCTGAGAGATGATCTCATATGTTTACATATGAGATCATCTCCCATTGGACACGCCGATCCTGCTGTAAGTGGCCACTGTGATTGGCCGTTTACAGCGATCTGTGATTGGCTGTGTCCAAGGGACACGGCCAACACAGAATTTTCCTGCTGCGCGCTCGTGAGCGCGCACAGGGAATGAGGAAAGGGGAGGATGACGCCCTCCCGGGAATTGACATCCGCGCCAAGGCCGTCATTCGGCTACGGCCGGATGTCTAGTGGTTAATAATCGGACACTTACCTGTCCCAAGGTCCAGCGATGCGGGGGATAGAAGCCCCGCTCGACTCCCCCTCCGTTCAGCGGCACCAGCATTTTAACTGTGGGCACCTGGCTGTGGCTTCACAGCTGGGCACCCACTGCGCATGCATGAGCGGTGCCGCGCGCCGTGATTGGCCGCGCAGTCATCTGGGACCTGTCACGTGTCCCAGATGATTGACAAGAGGGAGGGGACAGAGCTGAGCCCTTCCTGCGCCGAGGGGAAGTGATGTCACCAGCCCAGGCACTGAAGGAGGCAGACTAAGAGGGACCCCCTAGCAACAGGCATTTAGAGGGGAGTAAAAAAAATTCCAAATATTTTTTTTTTTTTTTTTTAGCAGGATTCGTGCATTTTTTTTATTTTATTTTTTATGTGCAACACCACGTTAAATGCCATAGCAAATAATGAATTTGGGGTGTCTGCAGATTTGGTAATATTTGTAGCATTAAATAATGAAAGCCTTCCATACTTCTCTCGTAAGTATTCCAGTTCCTCCTGGTGAAGCCTCTCCCTCTCCTGACTCTGATAATCCAC
>CM053030.1:50193125-50212318 GCA_028564925.1 Lithobates sylvaticus
CTATCTGTCAAAACCAGGTACCCCCACCCCCTCAACAAGTGGCAAATGTGGCAGTGGAAGGTGCAAACGGAGCTTCTCCTTTTGGGTCTCTAAGCAGCCATAGTTGAGATGTGCCAGGCTCAAGTTTCCTCGCAACTTGCAAAAAAAATAAAAAATACAGTGCAGTGTCCAGGTTGCGCAAAACCTGCTTACCTTTGTAACACTCTCAGGAGCTTCCTGCTCTTAATGGGGTATTCCTGGTGAAGTTGGAGGTACTGAGGATGCGTGCCTTTGTCAGTAAGGCTGCTGAAAGCTGCATGGTTCTCTGGCAGCTGGAGCAGTGAGCGCCAGATAAACATCCTAAGGAGAATTAATAGTTTAACCTCAGAGTACACCCACACTACACACACAGCCAATACACCTCTTCAAAACAGTCTATAAAACACAGACATATCTCTGGCAGTCCTTAATTTGCAACACCGCATGCTGAATCTGGAGCAGGACTTGTAAGTAACCTAGGGATGGATACTTTTACTTCCCCCTTTTTCTTTCTTGAGTCAACTATCAAACTACTTTGGTATCTATGTGCGTTTTGTAGATACGCACCTTGCATCCGCTTCTGGCGTGAATTAAAAACGAAACGCGCGCGTCAAGCTTTTTTAGATGCATTATAATCACGCATTTACAGAGTAGATTATCTTCTGCAATCAATAATGATTTAAAAAAAAAATGTATGATATGGATTGTCAAGCCAGCTCACAACTATTATACTTTATATTGCAATGTGTTCTCTATATATAGATATACACACACACACATCCCAACATACAGCCATTAATGTCTAAACCGCTGGCAACAAAAGTGAGTACACCCCTAAGTGAAAAATGTCTAAATTGGGCCCAAAGTGTCACTATTTTGTGTGGCCACCATTATTTTCCAGCACTGCCTTAACCCACTTGGGCATGGAGTTCTCCAGAGCTTCACAGGTTGCCACTGGAGTCCTCTTCCACTCCTCCAGGACGACATCACGGAGCTGGTGGGTGTTGGAGACCTTGCGCTCCTCCAACTTCCATTTGAGGATGTCCCACAGATGCTCAATAGGGTTTAGGTCTGGAGACATGCTTGGCCAGTCCATCACCTTTATCCTCAGCTTCTTTAGCAAGGCAGTGGTCATCTTGGAGGTGTGTTTGGGGTCATTATGTTGGAATACTGCCCTACGGCCCAGTCTCTGAAGGGAGGGGATCATGCTCTGCTTCAGTATGTCACAGTACATGTTGGCATTCATGGTTCCCTCAATGAACTGTAGCTCCCCAGTGCCGGCAGCACTCATGCAGCCCCAGACCATGACACTCCCACCACCATGCTTGACTGTAGGCAAGACACACTTGTCTTTGTACTCCTCACCTGGTTGCCACCACACACGCTTGGCACCAACTGAACCAAATACATTTATGATGGTCTCACAAGACCGCAGGACATGGTTCCAGTAATCCATGTCCTTAGTCTGCTTGTTTTCAGCAAACTGTTTGCAGGCTTTCTTGTGCATCATCTTTAGAAGAGGCTTCCTTCTGGGACGACAGCCATGCAGACCAATGTAGTGTGCGGCGTATGGTCTGACAGGCTGACCCCCCACCCCTTCAACCCCTGCAAGCAAAGCTGGCAGCACTCAAACGTCTATTTCCCAAAGACAACCTCTGGATAGGACGCTGAGCACGTGCACTCAACATCTTTGGTCGACCATGGCGAGGCCTGTTCTGAGTGGAACCTGTCCTGTTAAACTGCTGTATGGTCTTGGCCACCATGCTGCAGCTCAGTTTCAGGGTATTGGCAATCTTCTTATAGCCTATCTTTCATCTTTATGTAGAGCAACAATTATTTTTTTCAGATCCTTAGAAAGTTCTTTGCCATAAGGTGCCATGTTGAACTTCCAGTAACCAGTATGAGAGAGACGGAGTCATTAGGAAGGTATCAGTTGTTTGTAGACTAAAAAAGTTCACCTTTTATTCACAAACTACAATGAAAACAAATCAATGTGCTACATTTTACCTGTATTTCGTTGGATACTCTCCAAAGCCCTTCAATAACGCTAAAAGGCGCTGCTTGTTCAATCCAGTTGGCAACACATTCTGTAATAAGCACAAAGATCAAATGGTTTAAATCAGTGGTCTCCAAACTGCAGCCCGGGGGCCGGACATGGTCCTTTGCTTGCCTATATCCGGCCCTTGGAGCACTATTTCTCTCACTGATACGAGACACTATTCTGCCAACAGACACCAACAATGGGGCACTATTCCTCCCCCTAATACCAAAAATGTGGCAATGTTTACTCCCACTGATACCAGGAAACTTTCCACCCCCACTGGCCACAGTCCGGCCCCCCTAAAATCTGAAAGACAATAAACTGGCCCTTTGTTTAGAAGGTTTGGAGAATCCTGCTTTAAATAAAGGATATTTCAGAAAATCAGCTCACTGGAATCTAAAAAGGGAAGTAAACCCACCAATTTACCACTGCTTTCAGGGCAAGGATAGTTTCAATTTAAAGAACAACTATGATCACATTCAAAAGCAACGGCCCATTTTAACTTCATAATAACAGAGCTACTAGTGGGATTGTCTGGTCGAAAAAAAATGCTTTGAATTTCCTTTGTACTAGGAGTTGCAATGTTTGCTTTACCCCCTCTCTATTTCTCCCGTTTAACGGTATCACTAAGAATGAAAGTAAATCCCAAAATTTTGAGTTGTCACCAGAACAGGAGTAGAAGGGAAATCTTCCAATGTAGACTCCAATTCGAATGACGCTGAGGCTTCCCTTGCATTAGAGGGATTACCACTCACCTGTTGGTTATGGAACAGGAAGCAAAAAGGAAAATCTGCCAAATGGGACATAGATAGCAAAAAATTAAAGGACGGGTTATAACCCTCCCATACTCCATTCAAAATACAAAAACAAAAGGTTTTGCCTTTAGATTGCATGACCAGCACATGCAGAGTGTGGGCTGTCAAACCAAAATTATCATTCATGATTCAGAGAGCGCACACTGCGTTTGTATCGGTTTTCATAAAATTGCATAATATAATTATATATTATATATAATATAATATATATATATATATATTATATATATATTAAAATATATATATTATATATATATATATATATATATATATATATATATACTATAATATATATATATATATATATATAATTATATTATGCAATTTTATGAAAACCGATACAAACGCAGTGTGCGCTCTCTGCATCATGAATGATATACATACATACACACACACACACACACACACATATATATATAGTATATATATATAAAAAAAATTATATATAAAAGCCATACAATATTATCCACGCACATGTGTACATCGAGCATATCTGGATACTTAAACAAAACTAACAGCAAGGCCAGGGTTGGGACAAGGGGTGGGCAGCAGTATTAATTTGGTCAATAACACTATTTTCGTCAACCAAATTAACACTAGTTTAGTCTATTAAAATACGGATTTTTAGTACCTCATAATAAATGGGATTTTTAGGGCAATGTAGTCAACGACTAAACAATGTATATTTAAAAATATTAGAAAATTTATTCATATATCAAACAAATACAAAAAAGAAAAAAAGGAAAAAGCAGAAAAAAAATATATATCCCAACAGATATCTACAAATAATGGAGGTGTATTTACACGGTAGCTGCATACATATCATACATCATATGTGAGTGGCCATTTCATGCTACAATAAAGATACAATACAGAGACATGAAAGAACATTGACTCTGGATGTACAGTAGTCTGAAAATCCAACGCGTTTCGAAATGTGCATATGTATGTAATTTCTTCCTCAGGGAAGCCACTCTTTCTACAAATAGAATATGATATTAGTACAGTGCAGCAGCAAAAAATGAATATAAAGTTATTGGAAACACAAAAATGTAATCATAATGAAAATAAATATAAGAATCTACCTATGTATCCGCTCAAAAATTCCAAGGGTTGATGTGCACACTCTTTCGCCACCAGACACCACCAATGGAGATCAAGCTTATTATCATCGCATAAGGAGCGCTAAAGAACCAAAGCTTAATATCGATGCACCACATGCTCCACCCATTGCATCCTATTATTACCCCAAAAAGATCTGGGAATAATGGGAAAAAGGACCTATGAAAAATAGTAAAAAATAAAATAAAAAGTATGAATAGATGGTTACGTATGGGGGCCCATTTTCTAGAAGAAGGCCCTATTCCCAAATTTGTAGTCCATATACTTACAGGGATTTTGATGCTTAAATGACCAAAGTTCAATTCTCTGCTTAACCAAGATGGAGATAAAAAATCGAATCTTGGAAAGCCGAAATAGAGATGATCTCATAGGTCCTGCAGGTAGGTAGGGAGCGTGCATACTAAGTGCTCCTGGTGTTTGTCTTTTTATATAACCCTCTGTGTTCAAAAACGGCGCCAAATGAAAATGTAATAGGGGATTTAAAACAGCTGGGAAAGGCTGGCATAAATGTGTATTGGTGGATGGACCTTTCCATCAAAAAGGGGGGAGTGGATTGAAAACAGAAAAACCAATCAGAGGAGATTTCCTCTCTCTGCGTGTTCTTGAGGGGAAAGATGCGTCTCCGCTGTCATGACAACGGCGTCTCGGCCGTCCCGGCAGCGGCGTCATCACTGCCCTCTGATAGGTATAATATTGGGAATTAATTTGAATATACGCATCGACGTGACCATGACGGCGGCGCTCCTGCTATTGGCTCAGGCAGGCAGCGCCTCCATCCATCTGGAAGCTGCAGCTGCCTACACTGTGCGTAGAGCGAGAGGAGGGCGCCGCAAACAGAAAGGCGGCGTCCTCATCTCCAAGGTAACCATCTCAAGAGACGGCGCCCCCGCCCACCCGGAGGCCGCGCCTCTTGTGCTGTAAGTGAGCAATGGGAGGACGCCGATGCTGAGGAGGAGGCGTCGTGATCACCAAGGCAACAGCAGGAACATAATAGCCTAAAAAGGAGAATGCTACAGAGCCGTTAAACCGGCAGATCACATGTATAAAGTTAACTATTATTTAGGCGGTGCCTTTATCAAAGGAAAGGCGCAGCATTATAATGGTGATCATGTTAGTATCCCATAATAATACATAAATTGTATTTATAGTATGCCCTTATGAAGGGAAAACAGATGGAGCCGTAGGGGAGCTACCCAGAGGGGGGGGGGGGGTTAGATGGAAAAACCTCCAAATTAGCCACACTTCACATAAAGGACCCAGAATATGCCAGTCTAATGTGATAAGTGCAATAAGACAGAAAACTAAAAACCACCCGACACAGTATATAACCCTGTTGTGCAACTTATTGGAAAAAATGGGGATCACTGTTAGAAAACCCCCATTCTGATCCAAAGTTGCAAAGAACAGGGATGCCCATTCCTGTATGTAGAGTGGGCTTACGTGTGCCAGGAATGCGATGAAAGTTGGTCAACCATTGAGGTATATCTGGAAGTTTACGAGCGCCACCCAACCTATAAGAAAAAAATGAACGGAGAGAAGATATATAAACCATATATAAACCATACAAATATAATTGAACAACAACCAAAAATGGAAAATAAAATAAAAACCCCTTATATAATTTAGAGACACTAGGACGGATGCTCCCCGCCCAGTCGGGTCCAAGACCCAGGGAGGGGTGAGAGAGAGGGGAGAGAGAACTGAATAGATGACCGATGTAGTGGTCCCAATGAACTCATGAATTAAAACCACTATTAGATGTGGTTTATGCAGTTTTTTGTGGTCCAGTTGGTGTATTTAGTTGGTTTTGCCTGAGCTGAAGCCATCAAGAAATGGTCTGAAACTTTCCGTTTCATTCAGTCCTGGAGGAGTCGTGGCGTCTAAATGTCTAATCCAGCGCATTTCGCGCTGTAAGAGCATTTTGTTCCAGTCCCCTCCTCGCATTGGTATATGTATCAGGTCAATTACAGTGAAATTGATGGAGGGCATTCTGTAGTCATGTCGTTTGGCCACATGTCTCCCTAATGGGAGATAAAGATTGCAAATCTTCATGCTGAAGAGATGTTTACTGACCCGCTGGCCCAGTTCTTGTCTAGTCTTCCCAATGTAGAAGGCTCCACATTCGCATTGGAGTAGATACACCACTCCTTTGGTCTTGCAATTAGCAAAGTGTTTGAGTTGGAAGTCTTCCCCATTGGGTAGCTTGAAGGATGTACGTTTGCCTATTACCCCACAAAAGGAACATGAGCCACAAGGGTATGTACCCCAGATTTTGCAGGGGTCTATACGTGAACTGCCTTTATATTCACTTTGAGTCAAAAGCCCCCCAATGGAGCCAGCCTTTCTAAAGATAATTTGTGGGGTAGTAGTGATTAGATCTGACAATGCTGGATCATTCATTAATATTGGCCAATGTTTGGCAAGAATTTGCCTTATTTTTTTATGTTCGTTGGAATAACGTACAATAATTCTGGGAGTATCATCGGCCTTCTTTGTTTTCTTCCTGAAAAGTAGTTCATGTCTATCTTGATTTTTTACCCTGTTGAATGCCTTCCTGAGGCATGATTTTGTATAACCTCTACTAAGTAATCTTGTGCTTAGTTTATCCGCCTCCAATTGAAAGGCTTCGTCTGTTGTACAGTTCCGTTTAATTCGGAGCAGTTGACTATAGGGTATGGATCTTTTCAGGGATTCAGGATGGAAACTTCCAGCATGCAATAACGTGTTGCCGGCGGTTTCCTTCCTGTATAGCTGAGTAGTTAATCTACCAGAAATATCCTTAATGATAGAGACATCAAGGAAATCAATTTTACAATGATCATAGGCCATGGTGAAAAAAAGATTATAAGTATTTTTGTTCATTGTTGCCAAACATTGTTTCAGCATTGTTTCTGAACCATTCCATACTAGAAACACATCGTCTATGTAGCGTTGCCACAGAACGATGTGTTCAGTGAAGCTCGTTAATTGGTCATTAGATAGAAAGTTCGTCTCCCACTCCCCCAGGTACAAGTTGGCATATGAGGGTGCGCAGCACGTCCCCATAGCCACACCTTGCACCTGGAGGTAGTGGGATACTTTGAACAAAAAAACATTGTGTTTGAGTATGAAGCTCAACATTTCTAATACGAAATTGTTGAACTTCAACTCCGTGGTTGATCTTTGTTGGAGAATTCGTCCAACCACAGCCACCCCGAGGTCGTGTGGAATACTATTATACAGTGACTCGACATCTATTGTCACCAGTATTGCCGAGTCTGGAATTTCTAAATTCTCCAGCATTTGAAGCAAATGAATCGTATCCTTCGTGTAGGATGCCAATTCCAGTACATGTGGTCTAAGATAATCATCTATGACTTGGCTGATTGCCTCAGATATGCTCCCATTTCCCGAAATGATCGGTCTTCCAGGAGGGTTTTTTAGATCTTTATGCACCTTAGGTAGTGCATACGATTCATTTGCTTCAAATGCTGGAGAATTTAGAAATTCCAGACTCGGCAATACTGGTGACAGTAGATGTCGAATCGCTGTATAATAGTATTCCACACCACCATGATCTTGGGGAAGCTGTGGTTGGACGAATTGTGTTGAGCTTCATACTCAAACACAATGTTTTTTTGTTCAAAGGATCCCACTACCTCCAGGTGCAAGGTGTGGCTATGGGGACGTGCTGCGCACCCTCATATTCCAACTTGTACCTGGGGGAGTGGGAGACGAACTTTCTATCTAATGACCAATTAACGAGCTTCACTGAACACATCGTTCTGTGGCAACGCTACATAGACGATGTGTTTCTAGTATGGAATGGTTCAGAAACAATGCTGAAACAATGTTTGGCAACAATGAACAAAAATACTTATAATCTTTTTTTCACCATGGCCTATGATCATTGTAAAATTGATTTCCTTGATGTCTCTATCATTAAGGATATTTCTGGTAGATTAACTACTCAGCTATACAGGAAGGAAACCGCTGGCAACACGTTATTGCATGCTGGAAGTTTCCATCCTGAATCCCTGAAAAGATCCATACCCTATAGTCAACTGCTCCGAATTAAACGGAACTGTACAACAGACGAAGCCTTTCAATTGGAGGCGGATAAACTAAGCACAAGATTACTTAGTAGAGGTTACACAAAATCATGCCTCAGAAAGGCATTTAACAGGGTAAAAAATCAAGATAGACATGAACTACTTTTCAGGAAGAAAATGAAGAAGGCCGATGATACCACCAGAATTATTGTACGTTATTCTAACGAACATAAAAAAATAAGGCAAATTCTTGCCAAACATTGGCCAATATTAATGAATGATCCAGCATTGTCAGATCTAATCACTACTACCCCACAAATTACCTTTAGAAAGGCTGGCTCCATTGGGGGGCTTTTGACTCAAAGCGAATATAAAGGCAGTTCGCGTATAGACCCCTGCAAAACCTGGGGTACATACCCTTGTGGCTCATGTTCCTTCTGTGGGGTGATAGGCAAACGTACATCTTTCAAGCTACCCAATGGGGAAGACTTCCAACTCAAACACTTCGCTAATTGCAAGACCAAAGGAGTGGTGTATCTACTCCAATGCGAATGTGGAGCCTTCTACATTGGGAAGACTAGACAAGAACTGGGCCAGCGGGTCAGTAAACATCTCTTCAGCATGAAGATTTGCAATCTCTATCTCCCATTAGGGAGACATGTGGCCAAACGACATGACTACAGAATGCCCTCCATTAATTTCACTGTAATAGACCGGATACATATACCAATGCGAGGAGGGGACTGGAACAAAACGCTCTTACAGCGCGAAATGCGCTGGATTAGACATTTAGACGCCACGACTCCTCCAGGACTGAATGAAACGGAAAGTTTCAGACCATTTCTTGATGGCTTCAGCTCAGGCAAAACCGACTGAATACATTGACTGGACCACCTAAAGACCCCAATACCTATATAAACCACATCTAATAGTGGTTTTAATTCATGAGTTCATTGGGACCACTACATCGGTCATCTACTCAGTTCCTTTCTCCCTCTTTCTCACCCCTCCCTGGGTCTTGGACCCGACTGGGCGGGGAGCATCCGTCCTAGTGTCTCTAAATTATATAAGGGGTTTTTATTTTACTTTCTATTTTTTGATTGTTGTTCAATTATGTTATTATACTTGTATGGTTTATATATCTTTTCTCCGTTCATTTTTTTCTTATAGGTTGGGTGGCGCTCGTAAACTTCCAGATATACCTCAATGGTTGACCAACTTTCATCGCATTCCCGGCACACGTAAGCCCACTCTACATACAGGAATGGGCATCCCTGTTTTTTTGCATCTTTGGATTTGAATGGGGGTTCTCCAATAGTGATCCTCATTTTTTCCAATGAACTGCACAACAGGGTCATATACTGTGTCGGGTGTTTTTTAGTTTTCTGTCTTATTGCACTTATCACACTAGACTGGCATATTTGGGTCCTTTATGTGATGTGATGTGTGGCAAATTTGGAGGTTCACCATCTACCCCCTCCCTCTGGGTAGCTCCCCTACGGCTCCATCTGTTTTCCCTTCATAAGGGCATACTATAAATACAATTTTTTTTTTTAACCAACTGTAGATTGGCACTGACAATGGCACCGCTTAAATAACAGTCAACTATATACATGGGATCCGCCGTTTCAACGGATCTGAAGCATTCCCCTTTTTTAGGTTACTGTGTTCCCGCTGTTACCTAGGTGATCACGATGCCTCCGCCTCAGTAGCAGCGTCTCCCCCTTGCTGACTTACAGCGGAAGAGGTGCGGCTTCCGGGTGGGCGGGGGCGCCGTCTCTTGAGATGGTTACCTTGGAGATGAGGACGCCGCCTTTCTGTTTGCGGCGCCCTCCTCTCGCTTTACGCACAGTGGAGGCAGGCGCAGCTTCCAGAGTGATGGAGGCGCTGCCTTCCTGAGCCAATAGCAGGAGCGCCGACGTCATGGTTACGTCGGCGCGTATATCCGAATTAGTTCCCAATATCATACCTATCAGAGGGCAGTGATGACGCCGCTGCCGGGACGGCCGAGACGCCGTTGTCATGACAGCGGAGACGCATCTTTCCCCTCTAGAACACGCAGAGAGAGGAAATCTCCTCTGATTGGTTTTTCTGTTTTCAATCCACTCCCCCCTTTTTGATGGAAAGGTCCATCCACCAATACACATTTATGCCAGCCTTTCCCAGCTGTTTTAAATCCCCTATTACATTTTCATTTGGCGCCGTTTTTGAACACAGAGGGTTATATAAAAAGACAAACACCAGGAGCACTTAGTATGCACGCTCCCTACCTACCTGCAGGACCTACGAGATCATCTCTATTTCGGCTTTCCAAGATTCGATTTTTTATCTCCATCTTGGTTAAGCAGAGAATTGAACTTTGGTCATTTAAGCATCAAAATCCCTGTAAGTATATGGACTACAAATTTGGGAATAGGGCCTTCTTCTAGAAAATGGGCCCCCATACGTAACCATCTATTCATACTTTTTATTTTATTTTTTACTATTTTTCATAGGTCCTTTCTCCCATTATACCCAGATTCTTTTGGGGTAATAATAGGATGCAATGGGTGGAGCATGTGGTGCATCGACATTAAGCTTTGGTTCTTTAGCGCTCCTTGTGCGGTGATAATAAGTTTGGTCTCCATTGGTGGTGCCTGGTGGCGAAAGAGTGTACACATCAACCCTTTGAATTTTTGAGCGGATACATAGGTAGATTTTCATATTTATTTTATTATGATTACATTTTTGTGTTTTCAATAAATTTCACATTCATTTTTTGCTGCTGCACTGTACTAATATCATATTCTATTTGTAGAAAGAGTGGCTTCCCTGAGGAAGAAATTACATACATATGCACATTTCGAAACGCGTTGGATTTTCAGACTACTGTACATCCAGAGTCAATGTTCTTTCATGTCTCTGTATTGTATCTTTATTGTAGCATGAAATGGCCACTCACATATGATGTATGATATGTATGCAGCTACTGTGTAAACACCTTTATTATTTGTAGATATCTGTTGGGATATATAATTTTTTTCTGCTTTTTTTTTGTATTTGTTTGATATATGAATAAATTTACTAATATTTTTAAATATACATTGTTTAGTCGTTGACTACATTGCCCTAAAAATCCCATCTATTATGAGGTACTAAAAATCCACATTTATCAGGGATGATGGCAATGACATGCCCTTCTTCATGAGTCCAATTCTATTTTCAGTCTATTAAAATACGACCAAAATTACATCAACTCAGATGACTAAAATACGACTAAAACTAAAATGCCATCCAGCTCGTTGCCAAAATACAAGTCCCATGAGGCATTTTGCAAGGCTGACAGTTACAAGCATGACTCCCACAGGCATGAATGGGACTTGTAGTTTTGCAACAGCTGGAGGTCCGTCAGTTTGAGGACCCCTGTCCTATACTGTGGAAAAACCCTGCACAAGGACATTTTTTTATAAAGTGTTCATTTACAACAAACCTCTTTATTACTGTCGTTTGATCATGTGGCCCCCCCCCCCTCTTTATTACTGTCGTTATCATCCCCATCTGGGCGCAAAATTCGGGTCTTCACTATTTCTTCCTTCGACTTCCACGGGCGACATATCCGGCTAGATGAAACTTTAACTTTCCCACTGCTGGCTTTAGACTTTTCCATTGTGGAGTCCTTGTCTTTACTTAAATCAACTACTTTCACAAGTGGTGGCGGAGGCTGCAAAAATATGGTTATTCTCACTATTTAGAAAATACAGACTTATTAAATTAAGCGCCATAAAAAAAAAAAAAAAACACAAGATTTAAACAATTTTTTTTAAAAGGGTAAAAAAAACTGAGATTTTTAGCTTTTGGGCCATGGAGGTTAATGACTGCCTGAGATTTTGGTGGGCTTTTAAAAGCATTAAAGCAGGAGTTACACCCCATTTTGCAGCCACAAAGGAGGGGGGAGTTTGGGACTTTAGATGAGGCACAAAAAGGAACCGGATGTAGAAAAGTAACAACCATAGACATGACATAATGTAGCCAAAATAGGTATTGCAGTAAAGGTTTAGTTACATAAAATAAAAAATAAAGATTACAAATATACAGTATGCCGATTTAGAGTATAGTAAAGTTGCAGGGACAATCGCGGGGTGATTTTTTTTTTAGAACAAATTGCAAGATGACTGGAGCTCTGCTTTAAGACTTTACAAGCACTTTAAGCCATTAAAGCACTATTAACATCTGATTTAATCACAGAGTATACAGAATTATACATCTGTGGCGATCAAGATATATAAATTCTTTTCTGTGAGGCCTGGAGGTGAAGATTTAATTCTGGTTGTTTATGATCAGGATTTTATGTTGTTTTTATAGTATATTGGTATTGTGTTGGTCAGAGGCGTAGCGTGAAACTTATGGGCCCCCATGCATAAGTTGACCTGGGCCCCAGCCAAACCCCCCGCCCCCAATACCACGTGTGCAGATACACCCACCGCACGCCAAGATACTCAAAGTGGCTTAAGAGTTTAGAGTTCCTCCTTACAATAGAAGACAGGGATCACCCCTGGAGAATCAGAGGACAGGGACCCCTGGCAGGTCATTTGGCAGTAATTTCTCCTTCCTGAAAACTGCACTGTGAGCCGTTAATGCTTTCCTGTGAAGACCAGAAGTTCGGAGAAGCAGCACCGAGAGAGCAGGAGCCAGCAGCATTGAAAGTTGTAGGGACACACCTTTTTTCTGGGCTTCTAGTGTGTCCCAGTACCTTTAAAGTGGTACAGCCTGCATTCACTATACAGGGGGTCCCCGAGTTACGAACTCGTTAGGGACTGTCCTCCTGTTCTTAAAGCAGAAATGTTCGTAAGTCAGCTGTGCATGCACAGACCGACAATTACGGACATTTCCGATGTTCCATCGAACATTTCTGATGTTTGCCGTCATTTTCCGAGGCTCCATCTGGCCGCGCATGCGCAGAATGGCCGAGAGTCCGCGGAAAATGGCAGAGGGTCCCCGCAGCGTCTGGTTCGTAAGTAGGGGATGTATGTCTCCCACAGTACACAGAACATGAAAATGCAATTATTTTAGTAAATATAAACTGCTACAATTCTTTTCTCATCAGTAGTATATAGCAGTCTTGTGACTTCTATCAGTGTCCAGCTGAGCACTAGTTAAAGCTTGTAGGAGGCGTTTTTAATTCCCCTCTGACTGTCCTATGAAGCTGACCCTCTTGTCTGGACAGTGATGATTGGCCCTTTGCCCATCACATGCACCCTCCCAAAAAAAAAAAAAAAAATAGTGATGATTGGCCCTTTGCCCATCACATGCATACAGTGGTGTGAAAAAGTGTTTGCCCCCTTCCTCATTTCCTGTTCCTTTGCATGTTTGTCACACTTAAGTGTTTCGGAACATCAAACCAATTTAAACAATAGTCAAGGACAACACAAGTAAACACAAAATGCAATTTGTAAATGAAGGTGTTTATTATTAAAGGTGAAAAAAAATCCAAACCATCATGGCCCTGTGTGAAAAAGTGATTGCCCCCTAAACCTAATAACTGGTTGGGCCACCCTTAGCAGCAACAACTGCAACCAAGCGTTTGCGATAACGTGCAATGAGGCTTTTACAGCGTCCTGGAGGAATTTTGGCCCACTCATCTTTGCAGAATTGTCCTAATTCAGTTACATTAGAGGGTTTTCGAGCATGAACGGCCTTTTTAAGGTCATACCACAACATCTCAATAGGATTCAGGTCAGGACTTTGGCTAGGCCACTCCAAAGTCTTCATTTTGTTTTTCTTCAGCCATTCGGTGGTGGACTTGCTGGTGTGTTTAGGATCATTGTCCTGCTGCAGAACCCAAGATCGTTTCAGCTTGAGTACACGAACAGAGGGTCGGACATTCTCCTTCAGGATCTCTTGGTAGACAGCAGAATTCATAGTTCCTTTTATCACGGCAAGTCTTCCAGGTCCTGAACAGCAAAACAGCCCCAGACCATCACACTACCACCACCATATTTTACTGTTGGTATAATGTTCTTTTTCTGAAATGCAGTGTTCCTTCTACGCCAGATATACTTGGACACACACCTTCCAAAGAGTTCCACTTTTGTCTCATCGGTCCACAGAATGTTGTCCCAAAAGTCTTGGGGATCATCAAGATGTGTTGTGGAGAAATTGAGACGAGCTTTGATGTTCTTTTTGCTCAGCAGTGGTTTTCTCCTTGGAACTCTGCCATGCAGGCCATTTTTGCCCAGTCTTTTCCTGATGGTGGAGGCATGAACGCTGACCTTAACTGAGGCAAGTGAGGCCTGCAGTTCCTTGGACGTTGTTGTGGGGTCTTTTGTGACCTCTTGGATGAGTCGTCGCTGCGCTCTTGGGGTAATTTTGGGCGGCCGGCCACTCCTGGGAAGGTTCACCACTGTTCCATGTCTTCGCCATTTGTGGATAATGGCTCTCACTGTGGTTCGCTGGATTCCCAAAGCTTTGGAAATGGCTTTATAACACTTTCCAGACTGATAGATCTCAATTACTTTATTTCTCAATTGTTCCGGAATTTCTTTGGGTCTCGGCATGATGTGTAGCTTTTAAGGATCTTCTGGTGGACCTTACTGTGTCAAGCAGCTCCTATTTAAGTGATGCCTTGATTGTGAACAGGTGTGGCAATAATCAGGCCTGGGTGTGGCTAGAGAAATTGAACTCAGGTGTGGACAACCACAGTTATAGTATGTTTTAACAAGGGGGGCAATCACTTTTTCACACAGGGCCATGATGGTTTGGATTTTTTTTCACCTTTAATAATAAACACCTTCATTTACAAATTGCATTTTGTGTTTACTTGTGTTGTCCTTGACTATTGTTTAAATTGGTTTGATGTTCCGAAACACTTAAGTGTGACAAACATGCAAAGGAACAGGAAATGAGGAAGGGGGCAAACACTTTTTCACACCACTGTATGAACGCGTGTTTTTAAAAAGCAGAAACCTGCGTTTAAAAACGCGCGTTTGGCTGTGTTTTCATGCCGCGTCTAGACGTTTGCGTCTATAAGCATTTGTAAAGATAACATCATATAGACCCTCCCCAAGCTCAGAAAGCATGTATTATTAACTATTTCTGCCATTCTGATCAGAGTGAGCAGCAGAGAGAGCAGTTGTACACTTGCATTTGCCTCTCTTTCTGTGTGTTTTTTTTTTTTTTTTTAAAATGGATCCCATATTGATTATATGTCAGGAAATGCTCCTGATGTTCTCTTCATGAGGCAGCAATGTCATCGCAAATTTGTATGAGAGGTCCAGAATCAGAGCTTGTCGATATTGGACCCATCCGTTGATGGCACAGCGAATGTCCGTTGGATATTTCACAAACATGTATGCATTTCACAAACATGTATACATCAGTGAGAATATATGCTCTATGAACTATCTAAACTAATTACGACATTTTAAACAATTTTTTCTAGTATTTTTTATGGTTTACCATCATATTTCTGAGTTTTCTGGTCAAAAAAATTGGGTTCCTTTAAAAAGGCTTATAAACGCAAACGCGGCTAAACGCAGGTGCCTGCGTTTAGACGCGTTTAGACGCGTTTTGCGTCTGAAACGTGGAAAAGCAAAGTGTCTGAACGCATTTTTTTGCTTCTGGAAAAACGAGGTTAAACGCAACTGCATAAAAACGGGAAAAAACTAGACTGTGTGCATGGACACATAGGATAACCTTGCATGCGTTCAGGTGCAGTTGAAAAAAGTGTCCAACTGCCTCTGAACGCGCGTTTAACTGCGTCTCGTGTGCATGGGGCCTTAGACGCTGTCATGTTTTTTTTGTTGTTGCAAGTTAGCTCGTTAGTTGGGAAAAAGTTTGTTTTTAGGAAGTGGTTAATCCCCTCACCTTATTGATTTCCTTGGTCAGAGCCTGAACGCTGTACAAATTCACACTGCCGTTATCCATGACACTCGCGATGTAACGTCCATTTGGGCTAACAGAAGAGGTCACAATGCCGTCATCATGGCTTCCAATGTCAAACACAAGTTTACATGTCTGGATACTGATGAACCTCATTATCCCATCTTGACTGAGCACACCTAAAACCTGCGGGGGGGGGGGGGGGGGGGGGGGAGGGGGGGGGGGGGGGGGGGGGGGGGGGGGGGGTGGGGGGGGGGGGGGGGGGGGGGTGGGGGGGGGGGGGGGGGGGGAGTTACAACCTTCCTGTATACTGGAAAATGTTCAAACAGATAAACATCACTGGAGGAAATATTATTATTATTATTATTAGACAGGATTTATATAGCGCCAACAGTTTGCGCAGCGCTTTACAAAATAAAGGCAGACATTACAATTTGGTACAAGAGGAATATACAAAAAGACAGTTACAGCTGTTGCTGTATGCTGCCAGATGTTCAGAGATATGGCCTGGTTTAACTGGAAGAAGGAAGGGTTTATTGAAAAGGAAAAACTAAAATTACAAATTTATATAGAAAAATGAAAAATGATCTTCAGCTGAAATACATACAAGTTAACTTTTTTTAATTAATTGTCAGAGGCATTTTTAAGTCTGTTGAGAAAGTCTTGTGATCCCGGCTTCCTGACAGATTGCTCAGCCAACTACCTGATCTCAAGCTATGCTAAACAAATAACAAACATGTCATACTTACCTGCTCTGTGTAAGTTTTTTGCACAGAGCAGCCCTGATCCTCCTTTTCTGTGGTCTCCTGTGGCCGCACCTGGCCCCTCTCCACTGCTGAGTGCCCTGAAAGCAAGCCGCTTGGTATGGGGGCACTCATGCAGGCTCCCTCCCGAGCCACACTCTGTGTGTCCCTTGTGGCCTCGGCTCGGCCCCACCCCTACTCCACCTCACTGGCTGTGATTGACAACAACATGAGCCAATGTCTCCCACTGATGCCTCTGAGCCAATGAGAAGAGAGAAAGAGCAGCGATGCTGCTCTCTTGTACATTGCTGGATCGACATCCGTTAAGTAGAAAGGGGGGCTGGGAGAGAGCTGCACACAAGTTTTTTTTTACCATAATGGACAGAAGGCATTCTGCCTTTAGAACCGCTTTAAAGTGACACAGCTTGGTACAGATTTGACTGTTGGCAGCAACAAACCATGTACATACGTGTACTGTGTACAGCCCCTTCTATTAGGAGTGTTGTACTAGGCTCCAACCAACCTCTACACTCCCCTTGTGCTGGCAGTACGAACCTCACACTTGTTATACTAGATAGTGCGTTCACAGGGGGCGTCCCGGGCAGAAGCAGAGCGCGCTCACTGCCCCCCCTCCCCCCTGCGCATGTGCCACACAAGCTGTAGTGGAGAGGAGTTTTGGGAATAGCTAGCACAGCTCTGAGATGCTGAGAGAGGGAGATGTGAAGCCCTGTATGATCATGCATGAGATAAGGAAATTACCTGTCACTCACAGCATTGGGAAAAAAACAGACACCTATTTCTCTGTGTGTCCGTTTTTATCTTAATGAAAAAAAAAAAAAAAAAGGAGGATTGTTCTTTGTGGCAAGACTGGGCACAGATGACATGACATCCTATACTCTACAAAAGGTACAATAGTAAAAAAAAAAAAAAAAAAAAAATGGGGGTTTACATCCACTTTAAGTGTAGGTACCCTGTACAATTCTTTTGAAAATAGTTCTGTACAAAATACACAATGAAGGAAAATGCTTTGCTGCATTCAGGGTTTAAAAACAACCCTAAAACATTAACTTAGTTATACAGCAGCAGAGCTGTCCTCACTTCTGGGTAGGGGGGGTTCACGCACATGCCAATACCTGGGTTACTGGTCAATGGATGTCCGCTGGCACCAACTGATCGGCGAGGAGAGAGGCTGGAGGAAGCTCTGCCTTGCTTACATAGGAAGTACAGGGGAAGTAAAGGATGCAAAGCAGGGGGAAAAAATCCATCACGTCCCTTAGTAAAAGCACCACACACAGTACACAAAAACACTGGTTAGGCACACACTTAATCCTTTGATCGCCGTAGATGTTTAACCCCTTCCCAGCCAGTGTCATTAGTACAGTGACAGTGCATATTTGTAGCACTGATCACTTTATTAGTGCCACTGGTTCCCACAAAGTGTTAAGTGTCAGTTAATGTCAAATTGTCTGCCGCAATAGCGCAGTCCCGCTATAAGTTGCTGATCGCCACCATTACTAGTATAAAAAAAAATGAAATTCCAGTATAAATCCCATAGTTTGTAGACGCTTTAAAACTTTTGCGCAAAACAATCTCAATATACGCTTTTTTTTTTTTTTTGTTAACAAAAATAAGTAGCACAATACATATTGGCCTAAATTTATGAAGAAATTCGATTTTTTTTTTTGGATGGGTTTTATAGCAGAAAGAAAAAAAATAATATATATAGTAAACCCCACTCCATCGCTGGGGTTACGTTCCGGACCCACCCGAGAAAAGTTAAAAACCGTGAAATGGAAAGACCCTATTTAAATACACCCTAGGCATGTTTTGTTCATTTTTTTTAATAGCATTTAAAGGTCTTTAACTAGTAGCTGACCGCCCACTGTCAAATGACGGCGGGACGGTGCAGCTCTTGTGGCGGGCCGCCGTCATATGACGGCACTCGCTTTTTGGCCACTAGGGCCAAAACCACCGGACCACCGCCGCGTAGCTGGGGACCCGATGCGCGTGCCCGGCGGTCGCGATGACAATATTACAGTGGGGGAGAACGTGGCTATTACAGGACTATATGGTGGGGGAATTTTCACAGGTTTTTGCAAATTCAATTATTATTTGCTGATCCGAAAAAATGATCCGATCCTTGACTCTGATCCGAGGATCGATCCGATCCGTGAGTTTTTTGATCCGTTGCACCCCTAGTGTACGGCCATGTTGGGTAATAGACAATACAAGAAATCTAAGGAGGCCTGGGTCATACCTGACTGGACCCTCCATCGAAGCTGTCAGGGAGGAACTTGAGCTGGCGCACACTCCGCACCGTACCGGGCATCTGGAGGACTCTGAATAGCTGCTTGGAGGTCAGACACCACAAATGTACGTTGCTGGATTTTCCTCCAGCTGCCAACATCCTTCCGTCCCTGAAAACAACAAAATAACGTTACCAGTATAGGTCAGCTTACACAATCGGTGATCACAGGGGAAACCTAGCAAAAGCTGTAGAAAATTGTTGGCCCCATCCCTGTGTGTCATTGTTCAGAATTCGTTTTTTTATTGCCTATTTTATTAT
>CM053030.1:50212754-50337207 GCA_028564925.1 Lithobates sylvaticus
GGCTTGATTAGCTAATATACAAGAGGAAGGAGAACGATGGGATAGGTCATTTGACTTATGCAAACATTCCTGCATGCTACCATGTCAGCTGAAAGAACACTGATGGTGTCTACAATATGCATCTTCCACCACAATACTTGCCTATAGTATGGGCCAGTACCAACACTCATGCACCTCCTATACCAGGGGGTCCCAAACTGGTGGCCCTCCAGCTGTTGCCAAACTACAAGTCCCATGAGGCATTGCAAGGCTGACAGTTACAAGCATGACTCCCACAGGCATGATGGGACTTGTAGTTTTGCAACAGCTGGAGGACCGTCAGTTTGAGACCCCTGTCCTATACTGTGGAAAACCCTGCACAAGGACATTTTTTTATAAAGTGTTCATTTACAACAAACCTCTTTATTACTGTCGTTATCATCTCCATCTGGGCGCAAAATTCGGGTCTTCACTATTTCTTCCTTCGACTTCCACGGGCGACATATCCGGCTAGATGAAACTTTAACTTTCCCACTGCTGGCTTTAGACTTTTCCATTGTGGAGTCCTTGTCTTTACTTAAATCAACCACTTTTACAAGTGGTGGCGGAGGCTGCAAAAATATGGTTATTCTCACTACTTAGAAATACAGACTTCCTAAATTAAGCGCCGTACAAAAAAAAAAAAACATACAAGATTTAAACAATTTTTTTTTAAAAGGGTAAAAAAAAACTGCGATTTTTAGCTTTTGGGTCATGGAGGTTAATGATTGCCTGAGATTTTGGTGGGCTTTTAAAAGCATTAAAGCAGGAGTTACACCCCATTTTGCAGCCACAAAGGAAGGGGGAGTTTGGGACTTTAGATGAGGCACAAAAAGGAACCGGATGTAGAAAAGTCATTTAACAACCATAGACATGACATAATGTAGCCAAAATAGGTATTGCAGTAAAGGTTTAGTTACATAAACTCAGATACAACAAAGGTTAAATATGAACCATAGAAAGATATGTAGTACCGTTTCCGATATTGCGCCATGTACAAATTCAAATAAAAAACATATTAACCAGGAATGAATGTCCTCACAGATATAGTCATTAGGGTATGCATCTTTGTAAGCTCTATGCGTTTCGGTGTATAAGTACCACCTCATCAGGAGCTGATGCGTATGACAGTTCTGTAGAAAAAAGGATATAGAACATTGAACATATAATAATATAATAACCCCAATAACAGAAAAGGTCAAGGGGAAAGGAGCAAAAAAAAAAGGGGGGGGGGGACCATGGGACTCGAGGACTCCACATGTCACAGCAGAATACTGAGAGGCCAAGGAGTATCATAAATGTCTCGACCGGGAGCTGAGGCGGGAAGGGTCCCCAGAACAGAGCACAACCACAACTCCCCACCAGGACAAGGAAGTTCATGTTGTCGTGGCTGGTGAGGTCTAATATAGACTCCAAGGTGTCTGTGAAAAATATAACTAAAGTAAATACATGGTAGATATAACCATATATGTGTTGATAGGAAGTGAACAGTGACAATCACTTGGAAACAGGTGTTGAAGGAAAAGTAGTGGGTGTTTACTAGCCATAGGGTGAGCAACATAGCTAAGTGCAGAGAGAATGGAAAGGTGGAGGAGATAAGAATGGGTATAACCTTCCAGAATGACTGGAGGAGCACTTCCGCTTGAGCAGCAACCGCCGCCCACAATGGCGTATGAAGGCACCTCCCAAACCAGTCGCAAGGTGATAAACACAACCTGAAATTGCGGCGCAAGGATATAGCGTCACACAGTCTGCCTGGTGTGTGGCGCAGATGCGCAATAGGACTAGCCCGCCCCCTTCCCCACACGCCGTGACAGAGAGAGGAGGAAGGGGAGGGCGCCTAGACAATTGAAGCACAAGGACAGCCCAAGGCCAATCAGATCCGCTAGAGGAATGCAGCCAGGGCCGCATTTATTGCCGATCCCCATGTCAATTTTTGGATATTGCAATTTTTTTTGTTTTAGTATCTTTCTCTGTAATAAATCTCTCCACTTCTGTCCTACCCTGCCGCAGCGAGGTACGGCATTTCCTTTCTCCCATTGGCTCCTGGGATACCAACATCGTCCTACCTGGTTGCATGATTGACAGGTTGCCATAACAAATGGGGCGAAAACTTCCTTCAATGCCGCCATTGCTATGACAACCTACAATACACATAGTGCGCCATAAATAATTCCAACTGCATATGCATGAGATCGGGCTGTGTATGCTGAGCAGCCAGCTGCACTTAATCCCAGAGCAAATTCCTAGCAGGCTTCAGATACCCCACACTCTGAATAGCTGCTTACATGATCCAGGGGGTGCTATAAGTAATGCTGGATTTATTTAAAAAAATTAAAATAAAAGATTACAAATATATAGTATGCCGATTTAGAGTATAGTTGCAGGGACAATCGCAGGGTGATTTTTTTAGAACAAATTACAAGATGACTGGAGCTCTGCTTTAAGACTTTACAAGCACTTTAAGCCATTAAAGCACTATTAACATCTGATTTAATCACTGAGTATACAGAATTATACATCTGTGGCGTTCAAGATATATAAATTATTTTCTGTGAGGCCTGGAGGTGAAGATTTAATTTTGGTTGGTAAAAAAGGCAATATAAAAGTCCAGGTAAAATAACCAAATCCTGCAAAGGAAAGGCACTTATCCTAATAAATATTGCAGCAGCGCTAAAATACAGTCTTTTTAGATAAAAAGAGTTCATAAAACATCATGGTGTCCCGGAATATAGTCTATATTGGTGCAGTGAACCAAAACTTCTGGATATATAGTGATACACCTTCCACCGGATAAGCAATTTTTTCACCGCGTGCAGGTCACACTCCCCTTTGGGGATGCACTCACCAGAAATAAAATGTATATCAGCATTTCAATAAGAGCTATAGGCCACTGTCATCTCCTCAGCACGTCCACCTTCTCCTCGTCTGCCAAATACCAGAGCGGATCCACTCCAACCCCGCATATGGATATGAAGAAAAAAATGTGCGGATAGCGTAGTACAGTTTAAACCCAGATAGCTTTATTAGACATCAAATATTCCCCCCTCATTAAAACTGCGTACCAGAAATATGTGATAAACCAGCCTTAAGAATGTAAAGAGTGCACTCAGCCTGTTTTGCCCCTCCGTCCGCCGGAACTCGGGCGCCAAAGCGGTGTATAGAATTGGTTTTTTCCTCCACTTCCTGGTCCGCTTTGCTGCTGGAGCGCACCCTGGAGCGCATACGTCACTTCCTGCGAGGTCACGACCCTGACGCGTTTCGTCACTTCCGGACGTCGTCTGAGGGTGTGACCTCGCCACCGGAAGTGTAGTTTAAGTATGAGCAGCGCCCAATCAGGGCCCTGCGCAGTGTGATTGACATACCTTATGGCAAATGGGAACTTACGGCTGCTAAACACTGGAGTGCTTAGCCGCTGTCTGCATTATATGCTAGCAATAACATTCTAACTGCTAGCACTAGCATTTTTTTTACCTTGTACCATATCGTGCTTATTACATACAGTTGCATTTCTGATTTACATTTTGCATTTCTACAACATAAATACCGCGCTTTTATACACAATAATGTCGCACTTTTAACCCTTCCATCACTTGTCATTATATGGATGCCGCTGTGAGTGCATATGTTTTGTAATCTTTGCATTAAGATGCATGTTGGTGCATTTTAGTGCTGTGGTTCATAAATAATTCTTCATGCTAAACCCACCTGGTGATCAGTCTTATTTGGTACTGAGTGATGCCCTTATAATCAGTGTCTCACTCTGCATTCATATTTCCACATAGTGATGTTAGTGTCACTCAATGTGTTGACAATGATCATATCAGTGCTCGCATCCATCAACCAATTTATATATTAGTGCCTCCATACCTATGTTGCTCGCTAGAAATCGCTAGCGTGGAGATAACTGTCCGATGGTATAGGTAATATAAAATACAATACTTTGCTTTATATATAAAAATATTAAAAATATTTCGAATATTTAAAAAATTTTTATATATACCAAAATATATATATATTACTAAAAGATATATATATAAAATGAATATAAAATGAAATGTGATGGAGTATAATTTTCAATACTGTAATTTTGCGCTGAAGTCAATGACGTAAAGATAAAAATATATAAAAGATAGATACTAAAATCATGTGATAGGATATAATGCTTATTAAAATCTGGATAAGCTAAGACATTATATGGAAGACCAATAAAAACATAGGTTGATGTTGTGCTAAAAATTCAGAAATACTCAGAGGCCATAAAAGTAGGGATAAAATAAAATTGGGAACCAAAACAAAAATAAAAATAAAAAAATAAAAAAATATATAAAAAATAAATAAAAAATACTAAAAATTAAAATAAAAATAAAATAAAAATTAAAATAAAAATTAAAATTAAAATTAAGCCCACTGTGACCCATAGTGCCTGTGACCTTTTGACATGAAGTCTTTTTAAGTTGGAGATCAATATATGGATGCGATTCTATCCATGTAAAGGTGTATAAATAAATAGATGAATAAATATGTAGATATAAATAAATAAATAAATAAATACATAAATAAATCTATATATATGTAAACTGCGGGGAGAGGTGTTGACACCTTTAGTGCACTGTTCCTTTTCTACTTAACTGATAGAATCTATTTCCACTGGTATTGTGATAATAATCTGAGTATCATGTGTCACTTATAAAACAGTTGATGTCTAGCTCAACATTTAAGCCTTTTGGCACTAAGACATCCACTGAGTATATCCAGTGAGTTTCGCGTTTGGATAGTGCGCGCACTAAATTAATTCCTCTCCAGTGGGGTTGGATCTGTTCAACCCCCCAAAAAAGTAGGCCCGATGCATCCATGTTGTGTTTGAGTTTGAAGTGTAGAGACACATTGTGGTCCTTATACCCTATTTTAATATTATGTATATGCTCTGCAATACGTATTCTTAGTTTCCTTTTAGTACGTCCAATGTACATTAGTCCGCATGGGCATTTTAAGGCATAGACCACATGTGTGGAGTTGCATGTGATAAATTGATCAATTGAGAACGTTTGATTGTTCACTGTTGAGATGAAACACTCGAGCGCTCTGCTGGGTGAGGCAACTTCTCGACACGCCTTGCACCTTCTACATGCATAGAATCCGTTTCTGTCCCAGAACGTTGGTGGTCTTTTGGGAGGGTCTACAATCTTCCGGACAATTTTGTCTCCAAAACTCGTGGCTTTCCTATAGATGAACTGCGGTACTGGTGGTAGTTCAGTTTTGAGTTTTTTGTCTAATAAAAGGACGTGCCAATGTTGCTTGAATATTTCTTCAATCTCCTTATATTGGGCATGAAACCCAGATATAAAGCCCCATTCCTTATTATTGGCCGCCTTTTTGTTCTCATTCTGTTGGGGTGCTGGTACATTATCTTTTTCTTTCTCTGTTAGACAAACCGATCTTGGTATTTTCTTCACCTCTTCTACCACTTTGTGTAGGGTATTCGGGTTGTAACCTTTTGTCACAAATCTGTCGGTTAAAATCTTAGCCTGATCCATGAAATTGGTGTCTTCTGAACAGTTTCTCCGTACCCTGATAATCTGACCTTTTGGTATGTTCTTGAGCCATTGCGGATGGTGTCCACTTGTTATTGGCAGGTAACTGTTTCTATCTGTTTTTTTTTAAAAAAGACTTTAGTTTCCAAACTTTCTCCTTTCTTGTATATGGTGACATCCAGATAATTGATCTCCTCCTTGCTCCTTTCTGATGTTAAAACTATATTGTGGTCGTTTTTATTTAAAAATTCTAAAAACATATCCAAAGCATTCTCTGTTCCAGCCCAGATAAAAAATTGACGTCATTGACTTCAGCGCAAAATTACAGTATTGAAAATTATACTCCATCACATTTCATTTTATATTCATTTTATATATATATCTTTTAGTAATATATATATTTTGGTATATATAAAAATTTTTTAAATATTCGAAATATTTTTTATATTTTATATATAAAGCAAAGTATTGTATTTTATATTACCTATACCATCGGACAGTTATCTCCACGCTAGCGATTTCTAGCGAGCAACATAGGTATGGAGGCACTAATATATAAATTGGTTGATGGATGCGAGCACTGATATGATCATTGTCAACACATTGAGTGACACTAACATCACTATGTGGAAATATGAATGCAGAGTGAGACACTGATTATAAGGGCATCACTCAGTACCAAATAAGACTGATCACCAGGTGGGTTTAGCATGAAGAATTATTTATGAACCACAGCACTAAAATGCACCAACATGCATCTTAATGCAAAGATTACAAAACATATGCACTCACAGCGGCATCCATATAATGACAAGTGATGGAAGGGTTAAAAGTGCGACATTATTGTGTATAAAAGCGCGGTATTTATGTTGTAGAAATGCAAAATGTAAATCAGAAATGCAACTGTATGTAATAAGCACGATATGGTACAAGGTAAAAAAAATGCTAGTGCTAGCAGTTAGAATGTTATTGCTAGCATATAATGCAGACAGCGGCTAAGCACTCCAGTGTTTAGCAGCCGTAAGTTCCCATTTGCCATAAGGTATGTCAATCACACTGCGCAGGGCCCTGATTGGGCGCTGCTCATACTTAAACTACACTTCCGGTGGCGAGGTCACACCCTCAGACGACGTCCGGAAGTGACGAAACGCGTCAGGGTCGTGACCTCGCAGGAAGTGACGTATGCGCTCCAGGGTGCGCTCCAGCAGCAAAGCGGACCAGGAAGTGGAGGAAAAAACCAATTCTATACACCGCTTTGGCGCCCGAGTTCCGGCGGACGGAGGGGCAAAACAGGCTGAGTGCACTCTTTACATTCTTAAGGCTGGTTTATCACATATTTCTGGTACGCAGTTTTAATGAGGGGGGAATATTTGATGTCTAATAAAGCTATCTGGGTTTAAACTGTACTACGCTATCCGCACATTTTTTTCTTCATATCCATATGCGGGGTTGGAGTGGATCCGCTCTGGTATTTGGCAGACGAGGAGAAGGTGGACGTGCTGAGGAGATGACAGTGGCCTATGGCTCTTATTGAAATGCTGATATACATTTTATTTCTGGTGAGTGCATCCCCAAAGGGGAGTGTGACCTGCACGCGGTGAAAAAATTGCTTATCCGGTGGAAGGTGTATCACTATATATCCAGAAGTTTTGGTTCACTGCACCAATATAGACTATATTCCGGGACACCATGATGTTTTATGAACTCTTTTTATCTAAAAAGACTGTATTTTAGCGCTGCTGCAATATTTATTAGGATAAGTGCCTTTCCTTTGCAGGATTTGGTTATTTTACCTGGACTTTTATATTGCCTTTTTTTACCGTCTTGTATTGTATTTACAGTAGCTGCTTTAGTAATATCGGGTAGTCATTACCAGATATTTTTATGTGTTTTATCTTCCATATTTTAAGTGCATTTAAATCCAGGAGCGCGGAGTGATAGTCCCAGAGGGCGGCATATTTTTGTGGCACTATCCGTATATATTATTTAATTTTGGTTGTTTATGATCAGGATTTTGTGCTGTTTTTATAGTATGTTGGTATTGTGTTGGTCAGAGGCGTAGCTTGAAACTTGTGGGCCCCGATGCATGAGTTGACCTGGGCCCCCCCCCCCCCCGCCCCCAATACCACGTGTGCAGATACACCCACCGCACGCCAAGATACTCAAAGTGGCTTAAGAGTTTAGAGTTCCTCCTTACAATAGAAGACAGGGATCACCCCTGGAGAATCAGAGGACAGGGACCCCTGGCAGGTCATTCGGCAGAGCTCCTTCCTGAAAACTGCACTGTGAGCCGTTAATGCTTTCCTGTGAAGACCAGAAGTTCAGAGAAGCAGCACTGAGAGAGCAGGAGCCAGCAGCATTGAAAGTTGTAGGGACACACTTTTTGCTGGGCTTCTAGTGTGTCCCAGTACCTTTAAAGTGTTACTAAACCCAACAGCCTTCATTCACTATATCTGGTCTCCCACAGTACACAGAACATGAAAATGCAATTATTTTAGTAAATATAAACTGCTACAATTCTTTTCTCATCAGCAGTATATAGCAGTCTTGTGACTTCTATCAGTGTCCAGCTGAGTACTGGTTAAAGCTTGTAGGAGGAGTTTTTATTCCCCTCTGACTGTCCTATGAGGCTGACCCTCTTGTCTGGACAGTGATGATTGGCCCTTTGCCCATCACATGCACCCTCCAAAAAAATAAATAAATAAAAAAGACTCTCTAGCAATACATATCAAACTGAGCATGTGCAGAGTGCCCCCAAGGCTCTGTTCTATCAGGAGATAGATTGGGGACTGTGGAAGGGTAGGATCAGAGAAGACAGGATCAAAAAGCCCTTTTACGCAATGTGCAGGATTAACCCTTTAGGTTCCACAGTGAGTATAACAAGCATGCATTACTGCAAATACAGACTGATTTTACTGTTGTGGGTTTAGGAACACTTTGAGGAATGCGCTGCCTCCTGGTATACCCGCCTGCAATTTATCTGGCGTTATAATTAGGAGACTCGCAAATATGAGTTAGAACCACACTTAAGAGGAGCCTTGACAAGGCAGTGCAGCTGCCACATATGTTAGCATACAGTGGTGTGAAAAAGTGTTTGCCCCCTTCCTCATTTCCTGTTCCTTTGCATGTTTGTCACACTTAAGTGTTTCGGAACATCAAACCAATTTAAACAATAGTCAAGGACAACACAAGTAAACACAAAATGCAATTTGTAAATGAAGGTGTTTATTATTAAAGGTGAAAAAAAATCCAAACCATCATGGCCCTGTGTGAAAAAGTGATTGCCCCCTAAACCTAATAACTGGTTGGGCCACCCTTAGCAGCAACAACTGCAACCAAGCATTTGCGATAACGTGCAATGAGGCTTTTACAGTGTCCTGGAGGAATTTTGGCCCACTCATCTTTGCAGAATTGTCCTAATTCAGTTACATTAGAGGGTTTTCGAGCATGAACGGCCTTTTTCAAATATATGTTTTTATTAGTGCCCAAAAAGGGCAAATGTAACCAATACAGTTTATGCAACAATTTACATCAAGGTATAACGAGGGAAGGAAGGAGAGGGAAGAAAAAGAAAAAGGGGGGGGGGGGGGTCCTCCTGATGATCAACAAACATATGCAGGAGGGCAACATTCAACAAATCAGTACGACACTTTTACTTTGCTTTGCATCACCTGCCCAGGCCTCTAAGGTCATTAGTGTAGGGTTCAAGACCCTTCCTAGTGGTAAGATCGTAAACCGAGACTGCTGGTCTCGAGAGGACGATCTGATAACAGCTCTTTTCCCCCTCCTCTCAACCGCCCCCACCCTTCAGGGTGGGATTCTGAACGGCCTTTTTAAGGTCATACCACAACATCTCAATAGGATTTAGGTCAGGACTTTGGCTAGGCCACTCCAAAGTCTTCATTTTGTTTTTCTTCAGCCATTCGGTGGTGGACTTGCTGGTGTGTTTAGGATCATTGTCCTGCTGCAGAACCCAAGTTCGTTTCAGCTTGAGTACACGAACAGATGGTCGGACATTCTCCTTCAGATCTCTTGGTAGACAGCAGAATTCATAGTTCCTTTTATCACGGCAAGTCTTCCAGGTCCTGAAGCAGCAAAACAGCCCCAGACCATCACACTACCACCACCATATTTTACTGTTGGTATAATGTTCTTTTTCTGAAATGCAGTGTTCCTTCTACGCCAGATATACTTGGACACACACCTTCCAAAGAGTTCCACTTTTGTCTCATCGGTCCACAGAATGTTGTCCCAAAAGTCTTGGGGATCATCAAGATGTGTTGTGGAGAAATTGAGACGAGCTTTGATGTTCTTTTTGCTCAGCAGTGGTTTTCTCCTTGGAACTCTGCCATGCAGGCCATTTTTGCCCAGTCTTTTCCTGATGGTGGAGGCATGAACGCTGACCTTAACTGAGGCAAGTGAGGCCTGCAGTTCCTTGGACGTTGTTGTGGGGTCTTTTGTGACCTCTTGGATGAGTCGTCGCTGCGCTCTTGGGGTAATTTTGGGCGGCCGGCCACTCCTGGGAAGGTTCACCACTGTTCCATGTCTTCGCCATTTGTGGATATTGGCTCTCACTGTGGTTCGCTGGATTCCCAAAGCTTTGGAAATGGCTTTATAACCCTTTCCAGACTGATAGATCTCAATTACTTTCTTTCTCAATTGTTCCTGAATTTCTTTGGGTCTCGGCATGATGTGTAGCTTTTAAGGATCTTCTGGCGGACCTTACTGTGTCAAGCAGCTCCTATTTAAGTGATGCCTTGATTGTGAACAGGTGTGGCAATAATCAGGCCTGGGTGTGGCTAGAGAAATTGAACTCAGGTGTGGACAACCACAGTTATAGTATGTTTTAACAAGGGGGGCAATCACTTTTTCACACAGGGCCATGATGGTTTGGATTTTTTTTCACCTTTAATAATAAACACCTTCATTTACAAATTGCATTTTGTGTTTACTTGTGTTGTCCTTGACTATTGTTTAAATTGGTTTGATGTTCCGAAACACTTAAGTGTGACAAACATGCAAAGGAACAGGAAAATAAGGAAGGGGGCAAACACTTTTTCACACCACTGTATGTGTATAACTAAAGCCCCGTACACATGGGCAGAAAGTCTGGAGACATTTGCTGGTACAAAAAAATACCGGCCGACATTTTGCCCGTGTGTATTTCAGGAAGCCGGACAGCTTCTGTCGGACGTGCATGCTGGAAAGCCAAAAGCCGACTGACTCCTGATCAGCACTCTCAGCCAATGGCAGAGAGCACTGATCAGAGTGTTCTGGCGGGGGTGCCGTCCCGATGTCAGCCCAGTCGGGGAGATTGTTGAACTAACCTTGCCTGGTTAGTACAGTGGCTCTCGACTGGAGCTGTCAGGTTTTTTTTTTTTTTTTGGGGTTGCACAAAAAAAAAATAAACTGTAGTCTGTACCCGGCTTTGTTATTAATGTAAATTGTTAGACGCTGTCATGTTTTTTTTGTTGTTGCAAGTTAGCTCGTTAGTTGGGAAAAAGTTTGTTTTTAGGAAGTGGTTAATCCCCTCACCTTATTGATTTCCTTGGTCAGAGCCTGAACGCTGTACAAATTCACACTGCCGTTATCCATGACACTGGCGATGTAACGTCCATTTGGGCTAACAGAAGAGGTCACAATGCCGTCATCATGGCTTCCAATGTCAAACACAAGTTTACATGTCTGGATACTGATGAACCTCATTATCCCATCTTGACTGAGCACACCTAAAACCTGCAGGGAAAAAAAAAAAAAAAAAGTTACAACCTTCCTGTATACTGGAAAATTTTCAAACAGATATAAACATCACTGGAGGAAATATTATTATTATTATTATACAGGATTTATATAGCGCCAACAGTTTGCGCAGCGCTTTACAAAATAAAGGCAGACATTACAATTTGGTACAAGAGGAATATACAAAAAGACAGTTACGGCTGTTGCTGTATGCTGGCAGATTTTCTGAGATATGGCCTGGTATAACTGGAAGAAGGAAGGGTTTATTGAAAAGGAAAAACTAAAATTACAAATTTATATAGAAAAATGATCTCCAGCTGAAATACATACAAGTAAACTTTTTTAAATTAATTGTCAGAGGCATTTTTAAGTCTGTTGAGAAAGTCTTGTGATCCCGGCTTCCTGACAGATTGCTCAGCCAACTACCTGATCTCAAGCTATGCTAAACAAATAACAAACATGTCATACTTACCTGCTCTGTGTAATAGTTTTGCACAGAGCAGCCCTAATCCTCCTTTTCTGGGGTCTCCTGTGGCCGCACCTGGCCCCTCTCCACTGCTGAGTGCCCTGTAAGCAAGCCGCTTGCTATGGGGGCACTCATGCAGGCTCCCTCCCAAGCCACACTCTGTGTCCCTTGTGGCCTCGGCTCGGCCCCACCCCTACTCCACCTCACTGGCTGTGATTGACAACAAGAGCCAATGTCTCCCACTGATGCCTCTGAGCCAATGAGAAGAGAGAAAGAGCAGCGATGCTGCTCTCTTGTACATTGCTGGATCGACATCAGGCTCTGGTAAGTAGAAGGGGGGGGGGGCTGGGAGAGAGCTGCACACAAGTTTTTTTTTACTGTAATGGACAGAAGGCATTCTGCCTTTAGAACCGCTTTAAGTGGCACAGATTTGACCTTTGGCAGCAACAAGCCACTGACATTGTTCCTTTGTTACCATGTACATACGTGTACAGCCCCTTCTCCTAGGAGTGCTGTACAGGAGATTACAGGATATCAAAACTATTTGGGGTACGTGTGTGTGTGTGTGTGTGTGTGTGTGTGTGTGTGTGTGTGTGTGTGTGTGTGTGTGTGTGTGTGTGTGTGTGTGTGTGTGTGTGTGTGTGTGTGTGTGTGTGTGTGTGTGTGTGTGTGTGTGTGTGTGTGTGTGTCCTTAATACTGGGAACGAACAGCACAACCCCATCCCTTCAGCTTTCCATGGCCTTGGGTGGCAGGAGGTTCCTTATATATCAACTGAAATTGGTACAGTGTACGGCCATGTTGGGTAATAGACAATGCAAGAAGTCTAAGGAGGCCTGGGTCATACCTGACTGGACCCTCCATCGAAGCTGTCAGGGAGGAACTTGAGCTGGCGCACACTCCGCACCGTACCGGGCATCTGGAGGACTCTGAATAGCTGCTTGGAGGTCAGACACCACAAATGTACGTTGCTGGATTTTCCTCCAGCTGCCAACATCCTTCCGTCCCTGAAAACAACAAAATAACGTTACCAGTATAGGTCAGCCTACACAATCGGTGATCACAGGAGAAACCTAGCAAAAGCAAATAAAGCAATAGCTGCAGACAATTGTTGGCGCCATCCCTGTGTGTCATTGTTCAGAATTCGTTTTTTATTGCCTATTTTGTTTTAGACCCAGTGACAACGCTGTCCTCCTCTTTGCAATGTAGGCAAATCATGGCTGGTATCTTTGCCCAGAAGTGGGAGCAAGATACCTGTATTAGACAGGTTCCGAAAAGCGGAAGTTCCATTTGTGTGGCTCTCCACTTTAAGGACCGAGCCTCTTTTTGAGATTGTTGTGTGCTAGAAAATTACTTAGAACCCCCAAACATTATACATTTTTTTTTCTAACACCCTAGAGTATAAAATGGCGATCGTTGCAATGCTTTCCATCACACCATATTTGCTCAGCGGTCTTACAAGCAAACTTTTTTTTTGAAAAAATACACTTTTTTTTTTTAAATAAAAAAAATAAAACAGTAAAGTTAGCCAAATTTATTTTTTTCAGATTGTGAAAGATAATGTTATGCCGAGAAAATTGATACCAAACATGTCTCGGTAAAAAATTGTGCCCGCTCGTGGAATGGCGACAAACTTTTACCATTAAAAATGGAAACATTTAAAAAAATTCTACAGGTTGCATGTTTTGCATAACAGAGAAGGTCTAGGGCTAGAATTATTGCTCTCGCTCTACCGATCGCAGTGATACTTCACATGTGTGGTTTGAACACCTTTTTCATATGTGGGCGCTACTCACGTGTGCGTTCGCTTCTTGCACGCAAGCTCGGCGGGACGGGGCGGGTTGTTTTCTTATTTTACCTTTTATTTTTACACTGTTCTTTTAAAAAAATAAAATAAAATTGTGTCACTTTTATTCCTATTACAGGGAATGTAAACATCCCTTGTAACAGAAAAAGGCATGACAGGTCCTCTTAAATATGAGATCTGGGGTCAAAAAGTCCTCAGATCTCATATTTACACAAAAATGCAATTACAAAATAAATAAAAAATTGTCAGTTAAAAAAAAAATGGCCCTTTAAGAACTATGGGCGGAAGTGACGTTTTGACGTTGCTTCCGCCCTGCAATGTCATTCGACTCCATACCCAGCAAAGGGGCCCTCTCCCGCCACTGATAAAAGTGATCTCGCAGCAAATCCGCCACAGAGACCAATCTTATCGGAAAGCGCACCGCCGGCCAAAGAAGAGGATACCGGGGTTATGGCAGCTAGCTGCTTCCATAACGATATTCCTCTTCAAAGTTAGGACGTATATCGGCATGCGGCGGTCCATAAGTGGTTAACCACTTTACGACCAGCGCACGACGATGTACGTCCCTTTTTTGAAGAGGGATATCTCGTAACGGCAGCAGCTTCAGGCGCCGGTCGTATTTACGATAATGGTGGTTTCCGCGTCGGATTCGCCGCAAGATCACCGCTATCGGCGGCGGGAGAGGTGCCCCCACCCCTCCCGCCGCTCTCCCACGCCCTCCGCCGCTTACCGGAGCCATCGGTAGTGGCGGAGGCGATCAAGTCCTTCACACTGCTGGGTATGGAGATGAGTGAGGCTAAGATGGCCCCCACCCGTCTCTATACCATAGCAGGGCAGAAGCGACGTCAAAACGTCACTTCCGCCCATACCTCTTAAAAGGCACATTTTTTTCAATGTAATTTTTTTAAACATTTTAATTTTTTTTTTTTGCATTTAAGTCTAAATATGAGATCTGAGGACTTTTTGACCACAGATCTCATATTTAAGAGGACCTGTCATGCTTTTTTTCTATTACAAGGGATGTTTACATTCCTTGTAATAGGAATAAAAAAAAAACCCAATAAAAAACCCAATAAATAAACTCAAGTAAAATAAATAAAAAAAAAAAAAAAAATACGTGAGTAGCACCCGCATATGAAACCGGTGGTCAAACCACACATGTGATGTTACGCCACGATCGGTAGAGCAAGAACAATAATTATAGCCGTAGACGACCTCTGTAACTCAAAACATGCAAACTGTAGGATTTTTTTTAAACGTCGCCTATGGAGATTTTTGAGGGTAAAAGTTTGACCCCATTCCATGAGCGGGCGCAATTTTGAAGCGTGACATGTTGGGTATCAATTTACTCGGTGTAACATTATCTTTCACGATATATAAAAAAAAATTGGACTAACTTTACTGTTGTCTTATTTTTTTATTCAAAAAAAGTGCGCTTGCGCAAATATGGTGTGAAAAAAAGTATTGCAACGACCGCCATTTTATTCTCTAGGGTGTTAGAATATATAATGTTTGGGGGTTCCAAGTAATTTTCTAGCAAAAAAAACTGTTTTAAAAAAAAAAAAAAAAACAACATGTAAACACCTAAAATCCAAAATGAGGCTGGTCCCTAAGTGGTTAAAGTGGAACTCAACCTCATGCTGATAACATTAGTAAAAAGATAGGAAATGTACTCATATTTACTTGTCTTAAACTTTTTTTTTTTAACATGTCTTCAGTTACTTCCTGGTTTCCTGCCTAGGCAAATGATGTCATACATTGCATGAGTCTTCAGGAGAGCAGGAGGAGCTTTTCCAGCTAAGCACACCCTCCCTGCCTGCATGCCTGAGCTAAAGATGGATGGATGGATTTGAGGAAGTAAATGCTACATGAATCATCTGCCCTTAGTCAAGATGGCCGCGGGCAGAAAAGCTAGGTGGGGTGTTTCACAGTGATTTCTCAGCAAAATAAAGCATGAAGACATGGATGGATGGTTGAATTTGCTTTGAATATTAAAAATTGACCAAATAGCGTTTTTGGGGAATAGTGCTGGAGTGACGATCTGCTTTAAAGTATAGGAAAACCCTCACCTTGTAAAACAACACATTCAGTTTAAAATAGAAATGAAGGCAATATGTATACATATAAATAAAAAAAAAAAAAAAAAATGTATAAATAATCCCCCCCACACACCTTTTTTTAGGATTGATCACATAGCCTCTGTTCTCTGCTGTGCAAGGAGCTCAGAGAGCTAGAGAAGGAGAAACAGCAGCACACCGATCTTCCCAGTGAATGGCTGTGTAGGCATGTCAGGACTAGTCTGATCATTGGAGGAGAGCAGACTGAGTTCTCAGCACAGCCATAAAACTGACCATGCTGTGTTCTCCTGCTTAGTGTGGTCAGTTTTGAATAGGAAAGCAGAGGGACTGGCAGGAAGACCAGGGATTTAACACAAGGGAAGCATTACAAGGAGAACAGGATACTTTTTTTAAATACAAGTACATGGTACAGTGGGCAGATACCAGGAATATGAAATGTTGGGGTAACATATTCTCTAACCTCTTCACGGCCGTGCTATAGCTGAATGGATGGCTACAGCATGGATGCACATTGCCTGGAGGGCGTCCTCACATGTTTACGCTTCCAGCGCGCTCCCTGCGGCGTGCATTGGCAGTGATCTGTGACCGATGTGTCCTTTGGACACAGTTGATTACAGATCAGGGTAAAGAGCCAATCACAGCAGCTTTTTACCATGTGTCAGCTGTGCCCAATCGCCGCTGATTACAGTTTAAACAGGATTTGCCTGTTGTCAGTAATCCTCTCCTCACGCTGACAGCAAGAGAGGAGAGATAAGCGCTAATCCACACAGGGGACATCTACACTGATAATCATTGTCTCGATTATCAGAGCAGCCTCATCTGTGCCCCAACAGGGCAGCCTCATCAGTGCCCCAACAGGGCAGCCTCATCAGTGCCCCAACAGAGCAGCCTATCAGTGCCCCAACAGAGCAGCCTATCAGTGCCCCAACAGAGCAGCCTATCAGTGCCCCAACAGAGCAGCCTATCAGTGCCCCAACAGAGCAGCCTATCAGTGCCCCAACAGAGCAGCCTATCAGTGCCCCAACAGAGCAGCCTATCAGTGCTATTCTTAAAGCCTGTAAGCGCTCCTCTTCTAATACACCTGTAAATAACTGTGTGTATGAACACGTAGGCCAACAGAGGTACTTTTATAGGCTGAACAAAAAACGCTTGCAACAGTGGTGCTTTTTAAGTGACGAGGCCTAAAACATGCCTGCTAGAATCACACTAACCTGAAAATCATGCCCAGAGCAACCTACCACAACATCAGAAAATTGTGTGCAAGGAAGACTAAAGTTGTTTTTTTTTTACTAGTTCAATAATATCATAATCTCTGACCACAGGCCCCGTCATACCTTGTAACAGCAAAGGCCTTGTATCGCACCATGGACCCATCCTCGGGAGGCGGAAGCTGGTATTTGCAGGTAAGAGTATCGCTTTCCCAAGCAAAGATGGAATTGTCCTTAAAACAGCTCAGGATTGTGTTACTTAGTGGAAGAAAAAATACCTATGGAAATAAAAATGACAGAAGAGTCAAAAAATATATATGCAAAAAATGATCTAAAATTGTTTTCAAATATCCAACCTGAGTTAAGACTGGATTTACACTTAGGTGGGGGGGGGGGGGGGGAATCACCTGTTGAATTATTTGGAGCAAATCCCATTGATGCCGTTGTTGGGATTGGACAAGTTTAGGTCTACAATAAAAATGTCAACTCTCAGTAGCTAAATTCACCAATGGGTAAAGTGGTATTAAACCCAAAAATGTATTATATTGCAGCTTACCAATCATTAGATGTGGTGGTTGCATTTGTTTTCTTTAATCTGACCTTTTTTCCCCTCTGCTTTCACCTGATGATCTGGCCAGTAACACACCTCCTGTATAGGTGTGAGACACGACTCTGGAGGAATGAGCACAGGAGGCACTGGGGACAGCAGCATTGTCAGCCTGTATTGGCAGATTTAGATACTCTAACAAATTAAAGCCAAACTCCAGCTCATACTTTATAATCAGTTACAGCAAACCGTTTTTTCCTTTTGGTATAAAGGTTCTGCATGAATAAATAAAAGTTGATCATTTTAGGCACCCCTGCCAGAGTTAAGCGGTTTGTCTCATCCAAGTAAACTGGTACGTTCTGCTGGAGAGCTTGTGAAAAAGATTTACTGGCTGGATCACCAGATGAAAATAGAATAAAGAAAGCCTAAGAAAAAAAAAGGAAACCAATACACCCATCACATCTAAGAATAGATAAGCTGCAATATAAAGTATTTGCTTTTTGGTTTAAGATAATTAAGTAATTCACCAGACCAAACATGTAAATTGCCACCATCCCTTGGCAATATATAGAATAAACCTCAAAAAATTGGATTTTATGCACAATTACACACACACACACATATACATATATATATATATATATATATATATATATACATACATATATATATATATATATATATATATATATATATATATATATATATATATATATATATATACACACACACACACATACCGGTAATTACAAATAAATCGCAATATAGAAATTGTAGTTCATTGCCTTGTTTACATAGGCATAGCTCAGTTCTCTGTGTTTTACTGATGATCAGCGGGTGCCGAAGGGGGGATGTATTCTGTGTCTCTGCAAGCTGGAACTAGAATCGATCTCTTCACCTAGTGAAAGCAGCACACAGTGTACACAAAAACATTAGCTAGGCACACAGTTAACCCTTTGACCGCCCTAGCCAGTGTCATTAATACAGTGACAGTGCATATTTTTAGCACTGATCACTGCATTAGTGTCACTGGTTTCCACAAGGTGTCAGTTAATGTCAGATTGTCTGCCGCAATATCGCAGTCCCGCTATAAGTTGCTGATCGCCACCATTACTAGTATAAAAAAAAAATTAAAAATTCCATAAATACATCCCATTAGTTTGTAGATGCTATAACGTTCACGTAAACCAATCAATATACGCGTATTGGGATTTTTTTACCAAAAAATGTAGTAGAATACATATTGGCCTAAATTTAATGAAGAAATTAGATTTTATACATTTTTGGGGATGTGTTTTAAAGCAGAATAATAATAAAAAAAATAAAAAAATGTACAATTGTCGGCCTTTTATTTAAAGAGGGAGTCCACCTGAAAAAAAATATATTAAAAGCCAGCAGCTATAAATACTGCAGCTGCTGACTTTTAATAAATGGACACTTACCTGTTCCAGGGTCCAGCAATGTCAGGTCCAGGGTCCAGCGATCAATCGCTCGGCTCTCTGCTGCTGCCAGCGCCATTCTCGGTGAGGGAATCAGGAAGTGAAGCGTTGCTGACAGGGTGTGTCCCAGCAGACAGCACGGCGGGACAGGAAGAGGCATAGACTCCCGTGGGAGTCTATGCCCGGAAGTGGGTGCAAATATCTGTCTTAGACAGGTATCTGCACCCCCCTCCCCCCTGAAAGGTGCCAAATGTGACACCGGAGGGGGGGAGGCTTCCGAAAAGCGGAGGTTCAAATTTTTGTGTGAACCTCCACTTTAAGGGCAAAAAAATAAAAAACGCAGTGTTGATCAAATACCACCAAAATAAATCTCTATTTGTGGGGGGAAAAAAAGGACAGCAATTTTGTTTGGGTACAGTGTCGCACGACCGCGCAATTATGAGTTAAAGTAACGCAGTGCCGTATCGCAAAAAATGGCTTGGTCATGAAGGGGGTAAATCTTCCGGCGGTCAAGTGGTTAAAGGTTGCCAGAGCAAGCGGGAAGAGCTTAATATTCATCTCCCATGCAACAATAATTTCAGTTGAAATAATTTTTTTTATACTGCTAATCATAATCCTTACCTTCTGTATTCCGACAGACTGGCGAACATTCAGCTTTCTCTTCCTCTGGAAGGTGTCCAGGTCCCAGAGCTGAGCGGTGTCACTGGATGTGGTGACGGCATAACGGCCAGAACCGTGTACAGAGATCGATGTGACTGTGGACTCGTGTCCGCGCATCCAGCTTACCAGTTCTTTGCTATCTATTAAAACATCCGGTGGATTATATATATTATTTGGTTAGGACTCATTCACACTAGAGGCTGGGGAGCGATAAAACCACAGTGGTCGAGCCGTGCTTTTATTGCCACATAACCAATACCCCCTTTAGCTGCAGTGGTCAGGGGTGTACTCATGCCACAACAGGAATTATATTCCCTGTCACAATGCATTCAAGTTAAGGTTGCAAGATGCTAATGTGGGAAAGTATGTGAGCAGAGACCAGTATCAATATCTACATGAGTTATGGCACCAACATCCCGTATATATAAGTGGAAACATTTGGCAGATGTGGGACTTTAAAGGTGCAAAGCGACAAAATAGAGATCAACAATGTATAAAAAAAAAAATATATATATATATATACAATTTTTATTAAATGAACAATTTCATAAAAACATTACATACAATATAATCATACCTGAAGATGTGTGAAAAACATCCTATAAATGACAATGACTTTCTGTAGTCACGTCCATATTTTTCTACATGTTTCGCCATATGGCTTCTTCAGGGAAAAATGTGATGGTTCTTTTATTTAGGTATGAAAACCTGTAATCCAACAACTTTGGTTGTGCAACAAAAAACAAAGAAAAATACAGATTAAAGCATCAAATATACATACATTGTATCTTATTAAACATTTATGGCTGCACTTCATATGAAAGGAAAGAAACCCCCATTGGGGTTTCTTGCTTTTCAAATGAAGTGCAGCCATAAAGTGCAGCCATATGTAACTATGTATGTATATTTGATGCTTTATTCTTTAGCTTTCTTTGTTTTTTGTTGCACAACCAAAGTTGTTGGATTACAGATTTTCATAACTAAACGAATCATCACGTTCTTTCCTGAAGAAGCCATATGGCGAAACATGTAGAAAATATGGACGTGACTACAGAAAATCATTGTCATTTATAGGATGTTTTGCACACATCTTCAGCTATAATAGTGTATGTAATGTTTTTATGACATTGTTCATTTAATAAGAATTGTATATATTTTTTTATACATTGTTGATCTCTATTTTGTCGCTTTGCTCCTTTAAAATCCCACATCTCCCAAATGTTTCCACTCGTGCTAATGTGGGGTACAAGGGGTTAAAGCAGGTGAAAAGGATGCCTCCTCACCGCCTGTAAAATGCGATCTGAAAAGCGATCCCAAAGCAGAATGCTCTTCAAAGAGGGAGTGATTTTTAAGCTAATAAAGCCACAAAATCCATTCAAAACATAATGCAGGAGAATATAAAGAAAAAACTGTGATAAGGCATTAAACATGAAAGCTCATAATCAAACTACACAGATGTATCAAATAAAAGTGACTAAAAATAGGGCTGCATCTCCGAGTGTAAAATTCTCAATGAAGCTAAAAGGTCTGCAAGCAGCACAAAGTACTTCACTGACACCATCCATAAACAGAGTCAGAGAAGGCACAACGAGTACCTTTATCAAAACACTTCACAGAATAATCTGCAAGAGCCACAAGAAACTCAGATTTCCTATGCAGGGTAAATGCCAGCGCTGTGCAAGCCTGCATCGTTTTCTGGACCAGATCAAACCTAGCAGGGAGAAATGGAAGAAACTCAAGTCTTATCCTTACAGGAAAAAAAAATATACAGCATAACCACAAAGATACAAAGTGATTCCACAAAATCTTTACTGTTTTTATATTAAAGTGAGTATAGGCTCATTAGAAAAACAAAACAAAAAAAACAAACATGTTATACTTACTTCCTCTATGCAGTTGGTTTTGCACAGAGCAGCCCCGATCCTCCTCTTCTCGGGTCCCTCTTTGCTGCTCCTAGCCCCTCCCTCCTTTGAGTACCCCTCAGCCAGCAGCTTGCTACAGGGGGCACCCAAGCCGAGTCAGAGCTCCGTGTATCCATTCAGACACGAAGCCCCTCCCTCAATTGGCTGACTGACTTTGATCGACAGCCACGGGAGCGAATGGCACTGCTGCTCTGTCTCAGCCAATCAGGAGGAGCATCCAGGATGGCTGAGGGGATCGTGGACATCGCTGGAGAGAGATGGGGCTCAGGTAGGTAATTAGGGGGAGGCGGCTACACACAGAAAGCTTTTTATTTGAATGCATAGAATGATAAAAGATCTCCTTTAACAGCACGGCAAGCACTGTGATTGGTGTAACATCAGGTGATCAATTTTTTAAACCCCTCTCTACCCTGGCCAACTTGCTCCCTTAGAGATGGTAAACAGATTCTGTGCCCAGACTATGCACACATTGTGTACGGGCAGAAAAAGCACTGTAAAACAAGCCCTCATTCACCTCTGCAGTTATAAAAATTGTGGAAAAAATTCAGTTTTAAACTTCAGCTTTTTTTTATTTTATTTTTTTAACTACTTTCTATTGCAGCAAAATCATGGCAGTCTACCAGCGCACCCATGTAACACACACAGCAGATGTTTCTAAGCTGTTCTAAGCTTGTGCGCACTCATATGGCACAAGTTTTCAATTTTAAAGCCCCCCCCCCCCCCATTTTTACCTTGTGATCCGGTCAGTGAGCCCCTAAATACTAGTCAGTAAATACTACTGTTAATCATGTCATAATGATAGTAGAGAGCGCCCACTGCTGCACCAGAGAGAAGATCTGCAATGTTTAAAGTGGTTGTAAAGGCAGATGATTTTTTTTTTTTATATCTTAATGCTTTCTATGTATTAAGATTAAAAAAAAAAAAAAAAAAAACTTCTGTGTGTAGCAGCCCCCCTCATACTTACCTGAGCTCATCTCAATCCAGCAATGCTGCAGCAGTGTCTCGGCAGCCTGGAGGACTATCCCTCCCCATTGGCTAGGACGGCGACGCATCGCCATTGGCTCCCGCTGCTGTCCAAGTCAGTGAGCCAATGAGGAGAGGGAGAGGGAGGGGGGGGGGGGGGGGGGGGGGGAGAGGGGGAGAGAGGCTGAACCACGGCTCTGTGTCTAAATGGACACAGAGCAGTGGCTTGGCTCGGGTGCCCCCTGACGAGTGTGGGCACTCGTCAAAAGGGGAGGGCCCAAAAGCGCCTGCGAGAAACCAGAGAAGAGGAGGATCCGGGCTGATCTGTGCAAAACCACTGCACAGAGCAGGGAAGTATAACATGTTTGTTATTTTTCAGAAAAAAAAAAAAAAAAACAGACTTTAGTATCACTTTAACCCTTTCTCTGCCAGAGCCATTTGTGTTTTTTTACAAAAATCATTTTAGACCTGAAGTTTAATTCAAACCCCCAAACCTAGCAGCTTGGAGTGCATATAAAATAGTGGCAATAAAAAAAAAGGGTTGCATGCTTTTTAAGTCTGGGCAGTAGAAAGGTAGAACAAGAGGATACATACATACGCAACTCCCCTTTCCAGCGCAGTTCACTCCTCCCCAAACCTCCGGGCTTTTGACAGTCCCTGGGCCTCATCATGCACAACACAAGGCTTCCATCCCTGCATTGTACATGGAGGACGTGAGCTTGCAACTGTGGCTGAAAGCGACTCGAAGATGAGGTTATGGGGGGGGGGGGGGGGGGGCAGGCGCACAGATCGAGGGAACCTGCTGCAGAAAAAGAGAAGGCAAATAATACAGCCTCTTCCACAATCTACAGGATTTTAAAGTGGAACTTTAGTCAGAAGTCCTGCTAGAGCACTTCAGGCTGACCCCTTTTGCAGGTATAAGTATATAAAACATTACAAATAAGTGCCTATACCAGTGATGGCGAACCTTGGCACCCCAGATGTTTTGGAACTACATTTCCCATGATGCTCATGCACTCTGCAGTGGAGCATCATGGAAAATGTAGTTCCAAAACATCTGGACTGCCAAGGTTCGCCATCACTGGCCTATACTGTTTAAAATTCAGTCTCACCCAGATCTGCACATGCTTAGTTGCTCTCCATTTTTCTGCACTGTGCTGAAAATGTAGAAGGCTGATCTGTTGAGAGCCTAGAGATTTACTGCTGCTTAGGGGGCTGCTTCAGCAAAATGGCAGCCTCCAGGAAGAAGAAACAGGAGCAATGCTGGACGCAATTTACATCAGACTCTGATTTTGGCAGAATAATTATTAATTTATGTTCCTTGCTACAGAACAATATTTACCATATATACTCGAGTATAAGCCGACCCAAATATAAGCCGAGGCACCTAATTTTACCACAAAAAAATGGGAAAACTTATTGACTCGAGTATAACCCTAGGGTGAGAAATGCACAGCTACTGCAATTTGAAAAGAGGGTCAACAATGCCCATTTGCAGCCTCACTGTGCCCATTTGCATTCCTCACTGTGCCCATTTGCATTCCTCACTGTGCCCATTTGCAGCCATAGGTCCTCCAAACTTCAAACTTGGTAGTAAAGGGTTCCTAGATGCCCCCTAGCTGCAGCCAAAATTTGGGGTCTCTGGACCCAAAGATTCCCGAAATGACATTGCTGCAGATGGACACAGTTGACCGACTTTGGGGCCCTGTATCTCGGGGTCACTTGGTGCTAGGAACCCCATCTTGGATATGTTGTAGTGCTAGTTTCACTGGGTTTTAATACCAAATTTGGGGTTCCTAGCACCAAGTGTTCCCGAGATACGGGGCCCCAATGTCGGGTCGGAAAATGTCAAGCACTTTTCTGAAGCAGAGAATGACATTTTCCGAACCGACTTTGGGGCCCCCCGTATCTCGGAGCCACTTAGTGCTAGGAACCCCATCTTCGGATATGTTGTATTGCTAGGTCCACTGGGTTGGCATACTAAATTCCTAGCACCAAGTACGAGATACGGAGCCCCAAAGTCGGGCCGGAAATTAATTTTTTTGCTGCAGAAAAGTGCTTGACAAGTATAAGCCGAGGGGGGCACTTTCAGCACACAAAAAATGTACTAAAAAAAAGCTTATACGCGAGTATATACGGTAACATGTTTTTATTGGCAGAGCTCCGCTTTACTAAGCATTCATCCCTTACAGTGAGGGGGGCCTCAATGCAAGGGTATTTTTTTATTTTTTTTACTTGTTCCCAGAGTTGGGCTTTAACTTTGTGATTTGTGCAGTTACTAAGTGCTTAACAAAGGGCATTGACCAATCAATCATTGGCTTCACTTGTTGCCTAGACAGGCTATTTAATAATTTACATATTAGGATGACGGTCTGAGAGCCTCTCACCTGTTTGTGTTTAGGTTGAACAGATAGATGTTTCCTAAGTGATCCCCGGCAAGGAAGCAATCGCCAACTTCATCAAATGCGACTTGCAGAAACCGCTTTGTCTGGGTGTGAGAAGCTGCAGCTCCATGCATTAGATTTACTATAATCCTGTACAGGAAAAAGAAAAACCAAGATACGAGTAAATTCATAGTATAGAATTCAAATACAATCCACAGACCAACAATGCTTTGTATGCTGTAAAAAAAAAAAAATGCAAGAAAAATGTATCTTTAAATAATTTATGCACACAAAAATATAATTATAGTATGAAAATCTTTAGTGTAGCATTCAATGATGATGTCTTCTGCTCACCTCCACCCACCCCCAATCTTTGTACTGAAGTGGTGGTACCACCACACAGGCTTGGGGATCGTACCACCACAAAGTGGTACTGTGGATACCAGAATTAAGTATATAGTGCCACGTCCCGATAAATTGGATTTTTTTTTTTAATACAGGTTTTGCAGATGATGGACTTTATAGGCATAACTCAGGTATAAATAAAAAATTGATTACAAAATCAAAAGACAATTGCATTAAAATTCATTGGCTATTCACAAAAATGCCTTGAAGTACAAACAACACAACCACCTATATAACATATAAAGTAATATACTAAAAGTGGGGGACCAATCAGGTCACTCTCCAATACTTGATGAAAATAGCATGTGAGAAAAGGAGGTGTTTTGATGAGTTTCATGTCGGCGCCACCCCCCCCCCCCCCCCCCCCCCAGAGGAAACCATCCGAACTCAGCTCAAAAAATTACAATGGCAAGTATATGCCGATTATGGGGACAAGTATAACATATAATTGCCCCCATAATCGGCATATGGCGGGGGTGGGGGGGGGCAGCCCATCCGCTGACACCAATGACGGAGGGCACCAGCCCATCCGCTGACAACAATGACGGGAGGGGGGCACCAGCCCGTCCGCTGACACCAATGACGGGGGGCGCCAGCCCGTCCGCTGACACCAATGACGGGGGGCGCCAGCCCATCCGCTGACACCAATGACGGGGGGCGCCAGCCCATCCGCTGACACCAATGACGGGGGGCGCCAGCCCATCCGCTGACAACAATGACGGGAGGGGGGCACCAGCCCGTCCGCTGACACCAATGACGGGGGGCGCCAGCCCATCCGCTGACACCAATGACGGGGGGCGCCAGCCCATCCGCTGACACCAATGACGGGAGGGGGGCACCAGCCCGTCCGCTGACACCAATGACGGGGGGCGCCAGCCCATCCGCTGACACCAATGACGGGGGGCGCCAGCCCATCCGCTGACACCAATGACGGGGGGCGCCAGCCCATCCGCTGACAACAATGGCGGGAGGGGGGCACCAGCACGTCCGCTGACACCAATGACGGGGGATGCCAGCCCATCCGCTGACACCAATGACGGGGGGCGCCAGCCCATCCGCTGACACCAATGACGGGGGGCGCCAGCCCATCCGCTGACACCAATGACGGGGGGCGCCAGCCCATCCGCTGACACCAATGACGGGGGGGCGCCAGCCCATCCGCTGATACCAATGATGGGGGGCGCCAGCCCATCCGCTGACACCAATGATGGGGGGCGCCAGCCCATCCGCTGACACCAATGATGGGGGGCGCCAGCCCATCCGCTGACACCAATGATGGAGGGCACCAGACCATCCACTGACACCAATGAGGAAGCACTATTCTGCCCATTAAATTCAATGATGGGGCACTATTCCCCCCACTAACGTCAAAGCATTTTCCACTCCCACTGGCCACAGCCTGGCCCCCCTAAAGCCTGAAGGACAGTAAACTGCCCATTGTTTAGAAAGTTTGGTGACCCCTGCTGTAAAGATCTGCTCTAACTTCTTTTGCATTCCAGTTAAAAATAAAATACAACGATTTCAAAATATCAAATGCATTTCTCCTTACCCATCACTGGAGATCGGCGTGGGCTTCCTGTGCCAGATCTTGCCCGTCTCTCTGCTGCCCAAATCGGTTGTCTGCATAATGCCGCACTGTACCCCGGCGGATACGATTCCTCCGAGGTAATCAGAAGTGGAATTTAAACAAACTCAGCTACCCCCACTATGCAAGAGTGTTTGAAAGTGAACAATGAAATATAAAAATATTGGTATCCCCGAGTGTGTGTAACCAGAACCCGGCTGTGCCCGGTGTTAAAGCTGCATCCTGTGGTGTGTATTGGGTGACAGTACCAGGTCTATATCACCAGTACAGGTCTATACCTATACTGTGATGTGCTATAGAACTGTACAGGCCTTTAGCAATGCTGCAAGCTGGTACACAGCTGTGTGTCCATGCAGCGGTCCTATCGCTGTGTGTGTACACTCGTTTGGTCACAGCACAGTGTATGCAGCAGTTACACACCTGCCTTGATCCATGAAGACACTCAGAGTGTGCTGGACGTGTCAGATCGCAGCGTGTACAGCAGATTTTGTACACACAGGTTGTGCGAGTGTGGAAGCTAAATGGAGCACAGCGAGCCTGTATTCTAGGTGTACGCTGGCATGGGATAATGTGCCGGCGCTGTCAAATGTTTGCAGCAGCTGTAAAGAAGTTTCTAGCAGTGTGTATGAGGCAGATATCCCCAGATACCACTGTTGTGGGTCTGTGTGTGTCTATACACAATGGTTGTGCAGTGTGAGGAGCTGTGGAGAAGTTGTGTTCTGTCTGTATATGGTGTGTGTAGAGAGCAGTGTGTAGGTAACAGGTACAGGTTGTGGGTCTCTTGCTATATACTAGGAATGGTGTGTATGCTGCAAGTGTGTGTGTTGTAATGTGTATATCCCTGGCTGTGTGTCCTCCCTGCTGTGTATTGCAATGCCCGCAGTCCTGGCTGTGTGTTGCCCAGTGTGTGTGACTGTGTTGCTCTGAGTTACACTAGCCCCGCCCACCGCACGCTACACCTGAGCTGCCGCGCTCTACAGCGGGAACTTCAAACTTCCCTGTATCCCTCCGCCCCGCCCACACATGTGACCTATTCCCTCCGCCCACACAGGTGACGTCCCTCCGGTCACCCTGAACGGCAGCGGCTCATCATAGTTTTTTTTTTTTTTCTTTCTCCGTGCAGCAAAAGCATACATGGGCAAATGCATCCTCATAAAATAAAAAGTTTGTCATTCTATGTTTACTTTTTATAAAGTTTAGCTAAGGGCGGAGAAAACATGTTCGCGTCAGCCATCTTTACTGATGGCAGCTTGCCAGTAGTAGAATTCATTGTGACTGAGTGCAAAACCTTTATTCCCACGGTTTTTCTGTCAAATAGCAGGATAGACCTGCGAATTTCCAGATTGTGTGGTATTACTTCGAAGACTGGCAAACTGCCATTAGTAAAGATTGCCGACACAGACGCTTTAATAAACGTGATGTTTCGTCAGATTAGGCGACACGTCAGAATGTGTAACGGAAGTGACGTTCCGTCGCCGCCATCTTGCCACACCCCGCACTACTCTATAGTAAGGTTACACTTAGAAGGGGGAAAGCGGACATCTTGTTACACCCACCGGAGTTTTGCTTTTTACACTTATTTATAACAGTAAACTGAGTTTCTATAGTGAAATACAGGATTTAGAACTGTAAATGTTTACATGTTGAATTTTAAAACCAGACAACCTCTGTCCGATTAGCAAACCTGTGAGATCAGCAGGCTTGCTTTTAAAATTCAACATCTAAACAGTCACACAGAGTTCTAAGTACTGTATTTCACTATATAAACTCAGTTCACTAAATAAGTCTAAAATACAAAACTACGGTGGGTGTAACAAGATGTCCCCTTGCTCCTTTCTCAGTGTATCCTTACTATGGAGGAGTGTGGAGCGTAGCAAGATGATGGCGGCGATGGAACGTCACTTCCGAATCCCGACACATTCTGACGGGTCGCCTAATCTGATGAAACAACGGCTTTGAGATCCGATCTCTGAGGGTCATAGAGCTAGCCAGAGACCAGATGGTCCCCGGCCAGCTCTATGGTAAACTTTCGCCACCAGCCGATTCATTCTCTGGCTCACCGATCGAACGAGCAAGCCGGGGGAAGTACCAAAGGGCGGTTGGTAGGGGTGATGTGCCCCCCAAAAAGTGAAGGGCTACAGGTCCCAGCATTAACCCCTGAGATCTATAGGGTCACACTCTCTTAGATCTCAGGGGTTCATGCTGGGATTTGTAGTCCTTCAATTTGGGGGGGGGGGGGGTCGCATCCTTAGATCTCAGGGGTTCATGCTGAGACTTGTAGTCCATCACCTTTGGGGGGAGTCACATCCTAAGATTTCAGGGGTTCATGCTTAGACTTGTAGTCCATCACCTTTGGGGGGAGTCACATCCTAAGATTTCAGGGGTTCATGCTGGGACTTGTAGTCCTTCCCTTTTTGGGGATGTGGATGTGACCCCCCCCCCCCAAAAGTATAGAACTACAGGTCCCAGCATGAAATCCTCAGAGCTTAAGATATGACACCCCCGCCCCGAAAATCGTCAAAAAAAATTGTCAAAAAAAGTGTAAAAAATCATCTTTGGGGGGGGGCTTTGGGTGTCCCCCGAATGGCAGTTTGGAAATGTGGTAGCCCTACTCTCCCATAGACAGAATGTGTGTTAGGCCCCTTTCACACTGGGGCGGTGAGCCGCGGTGACGGTAAAGCAGCGCTATATTTAGCGCTGCTTTACCGTCGTTTTTACCGCGGTTTTCGGCCGCTCGCGGTGCGGTTTTACCCCCCGCGAGCGGCCGAAAAAGGGTTAAACACCCCCCGCAGAGCGCCGCCGTAGCGGCGCTTTGCGGCGGTATTACCGCGGTTTTACCGCGGTCTCCCATTCTTTTCAATGGGAAGGAGCGGTATAGGAGCGGTGAACACACCGCTCCTATCCCGCTCCAAAGATGCTGCTAGCAGGACTTTTTTTTTCATCCTGCTAGCGCACCGCTCCAGTGTGAAAGCCCGCCGGCTTTCACACTGGAGTTAAAGGGGCAGGATTTTTTCATGCGGTGAACAGGCGCTATTTTTAGCGCTGCACCGCATGAAAAACGCCCCAGTGTGAAAGGGGCCTTACTGTTGGGATTGACTGTGCCAGATATCTAGGACTGCGTTCCAGGCTTGTTGGGTGATGTCTGGAGGGTCTCCTCATCATAGATCGTCTCTTCAGGTGACACAGAATGATGCTGCCCCATCCATATCTTTATAAGTAACTGAGCAAGCAGGAAGGATTTTTATAGCAGAAGAGACCTACTGGCTCTGGCACAAAAAAATACCCCAACTCTGAATGAATGAGCACAGGGGGCACCTTTGGACAGCAGCATTGTCAGTCTGGGGGGGGGGGGGAGTGTTAGATCTACTAGAAAATTTATATCCACTAACACATTGAAGCCAAACTCCAGATCACACTTTATAAGTACCGGTAGTTACAGAAGGTTTTTTTTTTTTTACCTTTTGGGATAAAGGTTTTACATAAATAGACAAAAGCTGATCATTGTAAGCACCCGTCAGTGGTAAATTGTTTATCTCATCCCCCTAACTGCTACATCTGCAGGACAGCTTGTTCTGTTAAAACAGACTTACTGGCCAGATCACCAGGTGAACATGAAAAAAAGAAAACTAATGCAGCCATCACATCTAAGCATTTCTAAGCTGCAATATAATTAATGTTTGCTTTTGGGTTTAATAGGGTTTTAAAGGGAAGATCCATGTTACGCCCCTCACCACATGGCCACATGGAGCCACAGCTGGATTCCCACACTAAAGGTACCGGCTGAGGACAGCACTGGATCCCTGGACACATAATTGTTCTTTTATTAAAACTCAGCAGCTACAGTATTTGTAGGTGCCAACTTAATTTTTTTTTTTTTAAACCTGACTGAAGAACGGCTTTAATAAATTCTACAGCAGAAAAGCTTGGCTGCAGTTTTAATGATAGTCTGCAGATGGCGCCGATGTAGCATTTTGTAATTTCTTAAGCACCTCAGTACAGGGCATTTTCACCCCCTTCCTGCCCAGGCCATTTTTCAGCTTTCAGCGCTGTCACATTTTGAATGACAATTGTGCGGTCATACAACACTGTACCCAGATGAAATTGTTATCATTTTGTCCCCACAAATAGAGCTTTCTTTTGGTGGTATTTGATCACCTCTGCGGTTTTTATTTTTTGCACTATAAACAAAAGAAGAGGGACAAGTTTAAACAAAAAAACAATATTTTTTACTTTTTGCTATACTAAATATCCCCAAAAAATATATAAAAACTTTTTTCCCTCAGTTTAGGCCGATACGTATTCTTCTACATATTTTTTGGTAAAAAAAAAATCGCAATTAGCGTTTATTGATTGGTTTGCACAAAAGTTATAGTGTCTACAAAATAGAGGATTGATTAATGGCATTTTTATTATTATTTTTTTTTAACTAGTAATGGCGGCGATCTGCGATTTTTATCGTGACTGCGATATTGTGGTGGACATATCGGACACTTTTGACACATTTTTGAGACCATTCACATTTATACAGCGATCCGTGCTATAAAAAATGCACTGATTACTGTATGTGACTGGCAGGGAATGGGTTAACCACTAGGGGGCGCTGAAGGGGTTAATATGTTCCCTGGGAGGGATTCTAACTGTGGGGGGAGGGGATTCACAAGGGGAGGAGACCAATTGGTATTTCTCTGTACTGAGAACACACCATCGGCTCCTCTCCTATGACAGGACCGTGGATCGGTGTGTTTACATACACAGATCCACGGTCCCGCTGTGTTACTGGGGAATCATGGGTGCCCAGTGACACGGCGGGTGCGCTCCCTGGAGGGGAGGGCGTCATATGACGCCCTCCTGCCCTGAGAGCTGTGCCGTCTGGCCGTCAATAGACAGCCGGCGGTCTTATAGTGGTTAAAGTGATAGTGGTTAAAGCGATATTAACCACTTAAGGACCAGATTTGCCCCCTTAATGACCAGGCCATTCTTTACGATATGGCACTGGGTCGCTTTAACTGACAATTGCACGGTCGTGCGACCTTGTACCCAAATAAAATTGATGTTATTTTTTTCCCACAAATAGAGCTTTCTTTTGGTGGTATTTTATCACCTCTGATTTTTATTTTTTGCACTTTAAACAAAAAAAGAGCGACAATTTTGAAAAAAAAAAAATAAAAATTATATATACTTTTTGCTATAATAAATGCCATATAATATAATAAATATCCCCCAATTTTTTTATTTTTTAAAACAAATTTCTTCCTTAATTTAGGCCGATATGTATTCTTCTACATATTTTTGGTAAAAAAAAAAAATCGATTGGTTTGTGCAAAAGTTATAGCGTCTACAAAATAGGGGATAGATTTATGGCATTTTTATTTATTTATTTTACTAGTAATGGCGGCGATCTGCTATTTTTATTGGGATTGCGACATTATGGCGGACACATCAGACACTTTGACACTTTTTTGGTACCATTGACATTCATACAGCGATCAGAGCTTAAAATATGCACTGATTACTGTATAAATGTCTCTAGCAGGGAAGGGGCACTAGGGGGCGATCAAGGGGTTAAATGTGGGAGTGACTAGAGGCAAAGATCTGTCATCGCCTCTAGTCAGTCCCATCCCCCCTGTGGGGGGATGGGACTGACTAGAGGCGATGACAGATCTTTGTTCCTAATCATTAGGAACAACAGATCTGTCTCTCTCAGGAGCGATCACGGGGGCCCGGCGGACATCATGGCCGGCAGGCGCACGTACATCGGCTCTGTCATCGCGCTGCGGGCGCCCCCTGGAGCTCTTAAAGCAGCCGACGTACAGCTTCCGGACCAGCCGCCGCAGTTTTACTGCAGAAGGTTGGCTCCCCAGCAAGAAACCACGTAACTGTAAGTGGGCTTGCGGGGTCCGGATAGCAGGCGCATACGCCCGCTGCACAGAGGGTATGCCGATGCTCGTGGCCAAGGGTCGCAATGACCGCCGGCCACGAGCGATCGTGAGCTGGAGACACAGAACAGGGACGAGTGTGTGTAAACACACACTTCCCTGTTCTGTTCTGAAAGGAGTGACAGATCATGTGTTCCTATTAGCTAGGAACCACAATCCGTCACTTCCTGTAGTTATTCCCTTTCCCCTTCAGTTAGAATCACCTCCCAGGGAACACAGTAAACCCCTTCACCGCCCCCTAGTGTTAACCCCTTCACTGCCAGTGACATTTTTACAGTAATCAATGCATTTTTAATCGCACTGATCACTGTATTAATGCCAATGGTTCCAAAAATGTGTCAAAATTGTCCAATGGGTCCGCCATAATGTTGCAGTCATGATAAAAAAAAAAAAATCGCAGATCGCCGCCATTAAGAGTAAAAAAAAAATAATAATAATATAAATGCTATAAATCTATCCCCCATTTTGTAGACACTATAACTTTTGCGCGAACCAATCAATATACACTTATTGCAATTTTTTTAACCAAATATATCTAGAAGAATAGGTATCGGCCTAAACTGAGGAAAAAAATTGTGTTTTTATATATTTTTGGGGGATATTTATTATAGCAAAAAGTAAAAAATAATGTGTTTTTTTTTAAATTTGTCGCTCTTTGTTTATAGCGCAAAAAATAAAAACCACAGAAGCGATCAAATACCACCAAAAGAAAGCTCTATTTGTGGGGAAAAAAAAGAAGGACGTCAATTTTGTTTGAGTACAACATTACATGACCGCGCAATTGTCAGTTAAAGCGACGCAGTGCCGAATCGCAAAAAGTGCTCTGGTCAGGAAGGGGGTAAAATCTTCCGGGGCTGAAGTGGTTAAAAGATGAGGAACCGTCTGAAATTCGCTCAGTTGGTGGCTCTATTCTGTTTGACAAAAGTTGACATTTCGATCAACTTTTGTCAAAGGAGCTTGCTGGGAAAATTTTCAGGTAAAACAGTAGGTGCATCCAATCAGATGCAGTTGCTTTTCGAGTATTTTGACGTTTCTTTTCTACCACAACATGTCTTCCAGGTTGAATAATATTTAGCACCGTTCAACCCACACCCTGCCCTCTAGGGGTAAATTATCGTGCAGACTCTTCACTTGGTTCTCTTCTGGGTTCGGGATTTTCCGCCACTGATAGACCAGCCTGGGATGATGTAATTCCCGTGAATGTAGACAGAAGCTCTTTCATTCTGGCATCGAGGCATGCGAAGCACTATGTTTATTTAAAAGAAGACTGAGAACAGGCAGATAAGGTTTTCCTGCAGAAGACTAGGTCTCTTTGGAAATAAAAAGCCTGCCTGCTTGAAAGTTTAACTAGCATTTTTCTAGTCTTCTGTTAAAGAGGACCTGAACTGTGGTGCCTAAAAAGGAAGGCAGAGGGGCAATGACTAGTCACCAGTATAGCGTGTGGTGTCTCTGCAGCTAATCTTTCCCCAGGACTGACTTACCATGTCTCTGTATGGAGGCAGCCATCTTGAAAGAGGCTGAACTTTGTTTACTCATGTCAGAGCTGTCCCCCCCAAAGACTGGTAATCTGATTACAGGTGGGGGACTATTAATGTAGCAGCTGGAGAGGAACACAAGGTGCAGAACCAATGAAGCAGAAGCAGGGGGGATTCTTGCGCTGCAAAATCCTCAAGTACAACTTCCTCTCCAGCAAAGAGAACAGTGAGCAGCACAATAGGCATATCTCCCAACTGTCCCTGATTTCAAGGGACTGTTCCTGATTTCAAGGGACTGTCCCTGATTTGGAACAAAGTCCATCTCTCCCTCTTTCCTCCTTATTTGTACCTCATTTTGTGTATGATCTATATAGTTGTGAATAAAATGCACTTTTTATCTTTTAAAAAGTGTTTCCCATTGCTAAACCTTTCATCCAATTTTTAAACTGCTGCATTTGTAAACTTCAAAAGCCAGTATAAAAGGAATAGTAGTGGTAAAAAGAAGCACTTTTGGGTTGACCAAATCATTTTTTTTAATAATTCTCCTTTAACCACTTCAATACCCGCCCATAGTCATATGACGCCCACAAGGTGGATCTCCCATCCTGGGTGGGCATCATATGACGTCCTCCCATTCCTGGCCGCCTGGGGGGCGCGCGCGAGCCTGCGGCGTCGCTCGGGACCCGGTGCGAGTGCCCGGCGGCCGCGATGTCCGCCGGGCACCCGCGATTGCCCGTTAAAACAACGGGACCGTGCGGGACCATGGAGCAATGTGTGTAAACACACAGCTCCACGTCCTGTCAGTGGTGAGGAGACCGATCATGTGATCCCAGTACGGAGGAACACCGATCGGTCTCCTCCCCTTGTGAGTCCCCTTCCCCCACAGTTAGAATCACTCCTATAGGGAACACATTAACCCCTGCAGCGCCCCCTAGTGTTAACCCCTTCCCTGCCAGTCACATTTACACAGTAATCAATGCAATTTTATAGCAACGATCGCTGTGTAAATGTGAATGGTCCCAAAAATGTGTCAAAAGTGTCCGAAGTGTCCGCCGCAATGTCGCAGTCACGGAAAAAAAAAAAAAACGCAGATCGCCGCCATTACTCGTTAAAAAAAAAAATGCAATAAATCTATCCCCTATTTTGTAGACGCTATATAACTTTTGCGCAAACCGATCTATATACGCTTATTGCGATTTTACCAAAAATATGTAGAAGAATACGTATCGGCCTAAACTGAGTAAAAACATTTTTTTTTTTTTTTAAAATGGGATATTTATTATAGCAAAAAGTTAAAAATATTGTGTTTTTTTTCAAAATTGTCGCTCTTCTTTTGTTTATAGCGCAAAAAAAAATAAAAAACCGCAGAGGTGATCAACTACCACCAAAAGAAAGCTCTATTTTGTGGGAAAAAAAGGACGTCAATTTTGTTTGGGTGTAACGTCGCACGACCGTGCAATTGTTAGTTAAAGCGATGCAGTGCCGAATCGCAAAAAGTGCTCTGGTAAGGAAGGGTGTAAAATGGCCCGGTGCTGAAGTGGTTAAAGGGGGCGTGGCGGGGGTGTCCTATGCCTACATACTTTTGCTAATAGGTAACCCTCATTCCCATCTCAAAAAGATGGGAGGTATGCAAAAGGTACATCCGAGTCTCACTACAAATCTGGATTGATTAGCAGTCAAAGTAAAGGTGGCCAAAAAATAAAACTGCGGGGAGATCCACGTTGACCGAGAGTGTAATGGGTACACTACCGGCTCAGTTTGGATATAAGCTGGGGTTCCCGAAGCCATAAGAGGCATGCAAACAGAAAAGATAAACCAAGTGTTTAAATAGAAGCTTCAGATGGAACACATTGCGGTATGAGTACAAAAAAACTTTAATTGATGCATAAAAAAACAACACATAGAAAACTTTACATCTGGCTGATGAGCCAAAATGAACAGAACCTTCACCAGAAGTATAAAAACATTATAGCAACGTTTTCACAATATAGATAAAAGCAGACTGGGCAAACCTGCACACAAACACTCACTTCTCACATTCACGGGGTGACTAGATGTTTAACAGTCTGGGAATAGGCATCCGGTGACACTAAATACTGGGGAGCATGAAGTTCAGGGATCCCCCGAATCAACTGATGAGACAAAAACGTCACAAACTCAGAGCTAGAGATACCACTCTGGAAAGACAGCCCCAGTAAACCAACAGTATGGTAAGAGCTGAGATGTACTGTCCAAAAGTCATTCATGTGGATGTATGCAGATTGATCCCAGATGGAAATGGTGCAGACATGGAGACCATCAATGAAGGAGCATACAGGTGGAGATGGATTATCTCTAATGCGTGAAGCTTCAGCAGTATATTGGTGGGAGAGTCTGTATAATCAAGGCACAGTGTGAAGATATAGAGTGGGACAAACCGTCCCATAGAAGGATCTCACCTGTCACGCAGCCTGTTCCAGTGGTCTGTCCGTGACCATGAAATGTAACCACCAAAAAGGCTCACAAGGTCTCCCATTGCTCTGACGAAGCTCACAGAGTTGAGCGAAATGCATTGACATCTCGGCTCTCCTGCCGCACAAATGCGGATCTTTCTCCTGCCTCACGCTGCATAGCTGTCAGGGAACTTCCGCAGCAAACGCTTGTTCCCGTGTACTGACCACCAATTTTCGTCCCTCCAATGCGAACGCGCATGCGCCAAGTCGCAATCGAGAACAAGCGAGTCCCGGATCCAGCACACGCACTGACGCATCCACCTGAACAGATATGCACATTCATCGGAACAGATGTGCGCACTAGCACATCCACCAGAACAGATATGCACGCACGCCAACGAATCACGGCGAACGGCGCCCTATTTAAACGAGGAGCCACTTAGTGTCAGTGCTGGGTTGTCTCAGCTTGTTCCTGTATACCTGCTGTTACCTTGCTTGACTTGATCCTGAACACCCGGCTCTCCCTGACTACTCTCTTGGATTACATTTTTGTCTCATTAGTTGATTCAGGGGATCCCTGAACTTCACCGGATGCCTATTCCCAGACTGTTAAATATCTAGTCACCCCCGTGAATGTAAGGCCCCTTTCACACGAGACGGACTCCGCTTCCACGGGAGATCTCTCCGTTGATCTCCGCTGAGCCGGCGGATGACAGGTCCCTCTCTGCTCACTGAGCGGGGAGGGGCTTGCGAGCGCCGCTGGTCTCTATGGAGAGATCGGATGAAAACGGACAGCGTGTCCGTTTTCATCAGATCTCACCCGATCCGATCCGCCAGCGACGGATCTGGACGTAGAGCCATACGTCTGCTTTTGGCGGATCGGACCGGGTCGGATGTCAGCGGACATGTCTCCGCTGACATCCGACATCCGACCCGCTCCAAAACTGACAGGCGGATCTGAACATGTGAAAGGGGCCTAATGCCCCGTACACACGGTCGGATTTTCCAACGGAAAATGTCCTATCGGACCATGTCGTAAATTCCGACCGTGTGTGAGCTCCATCGGACTTTTTCCGTCGGAATTTCCGACGGAAAAAGTTTTATCTCCTGCTCTCAAATTTTCCGACAACAAAGTCCTATCAGACTTTTTCCGATCGTGTGTAGCGAATTCCGACGGACAAAGTGCCACGCATGCTCAGATCACATTGCAAGACCAAAGCTATTGGCTACTAGCCTCTACGTAGTCTCGTCGTACGCAGAACGGATTTTCCGACAACTTTGTCCGGGCTGCTTTTATTTATATTGTGACAACGTTTCCATAATGTTTTTGTACTTCTGGTGAAGGTTCTGTTCATTTTGGCTCATCAGCCAGCTGTAAGGTTTCTATGTGCTTTTTTTTGCATCAATTAAAGTATTTTTTTTTTCTACTCATACCACAGTGTGTTCCATTTGAAGCTTCTATTTAAACCCTTGGGTTTATCTTTTCTGTTTGCATAAAGCTGGCCATACACCAGTAGAATTCCATTCGTTTATCATACGGAAAAAACACAAAACATCGTTAGTCATCGTTCGAGTCCATAATGGCACTATCGTACTTAATGTGTGTAGCGGTGACACCTTTGCAAGGTGTCCGCTATGTTCAAATTTATTTTTTTCCTCAGAACAGTAAAAAGGTTCTGAGGGTTAATTGAGTAGGTTTCAAACTTTGGCATCAGTTTGGCTGGGCTGTGTTAGGGTTCTGCCTGGTCATGTGTACAGTTATGTGCACACGACAGGCCAAGAACCGGGCCTGGTTGGACGGTTTGGGTATCGACATTCCCCGGAGCCAATCAGTGGGTGCGACTGTCCCCGCTGAGGAGTCTGGGGAAGGGTACTTATGATGTTGAAGTCACGTGTTCAGGGTTTTTGTTCGGCACTAGCTGCCTGTTCCTGAGTCTGGACCGGGGTAGCCCCGCGAGGGGTCCCGGTGCCGGGAGCGTGTGCCACCCCGCAACATGTTCCGGTTGAATAACCCCATAGGACCCGCTTGGTCTGGGGTAAGGATCCATCTGTTCCCAAATCTCGGAACCGGCTGGTCTGAGGTACAGTAACTGAGGGAGGATGCAAGGCATCCGGGTGAGCTCTCAACTTGGACGGGCACCGGGGGAGGACTCTTCGGAGAAGGGCCATCAAGCTGGCATCCCAAGAAGTGCCTGGTTGCTGGGTTGTTAAGGACACCAACGGATCCACACTCTCCCAATACTGCCAAGGAGACAGAGAATGTTCCAGGTACTAAGGAGAGGTTCCTGTTCACCATAAATGGCAACTACATTCAAGGTCAGAGACTTTGCAAGTTCCGAATTCAAGTGCTGACCGCCGTAATCTCTGGCTAGAGATATGTTCAGCTTTGAAGCGCTAAGCTGCGAGTGGCTTCTCTCTGGGTTTGCATTAGAGACTTCCTAATAGTCAGCAGTTCAAGGTGCCCGAGTTTCTTCTCCCTTGCCCTCTGTTCCCATATGAGACTGTATTTATTGGATGTTACCCCTGCAAATAAAAACCTGTCTAAAGGACTTTTATGGTGTCAGCGTCCAAAGTCGTTGGGTACTGACCCTGGGAACCCCTAGGTCTGGAAGAACAAGCCAAGCGGAGGTAACTGGTAAGCCCAAAGTTCAAGGCCGCCCCATCGAGGGTTATGGCCGCTACACCTGCCATTATGGACTCAAAAAAATTTGGTAAGAATACCCTGAAAATTGTCATTTGATTGCCATGACAGCATTTTATGGGTTAAATTTTGGGATGCACATTATAATTTAACCATGAAATCAGGCCAAGACAGAAGTACAGTTAAATCACACTTGTTTAATAATAAAAGTAAAAAGAACAAACGTAGTCAAAACATAGCCAAAGTTCAGTAACCGGAATGGATAGTCAGCCAAGCCAGAAGTCAGGGATCAATGTAGTGGCACAGAAAGCAGGATCTGGAGCCAGAAGGAATGTCAGCATAGCAAGTCTTGAACAGTATCGCAGGAGATAGTTTCTGTCATGTTGACCAAGGCAAAGGCAGAGATCCACTGGGCAGAACGGCTTAAGTAGGCAGGACTGACGAGCAGGATATCATCAACAGCTGAGTAACTGTGGAGAGATAGGAGCTGGCAATTAGCCAACAGCTGAGCGGCCAGCTCAGAGAAGGAAGGGCTGAGCCCAGCCCTGACAATAATAAATATGAACTTTCCAAAAAGAAAACCTCAATTCAAAAAGAAATTTCCATCCCTCGATTTTTCAACAATTGTTGATCTGATCCCATTAAAGCGGGACTGTACTGAAATTTTTTTTTTTAAAAAGCCAGCAGCTACAAATACTGCAGCTGCTGACTTTTAAAAAATGGACACTTACCTGTTCCAGGGTTCAGCGGTGTCGGCAGCAGAGGCCGATCGATCGCTCGGCTCTCTGCTGTAGCCGGCGCCATTCTCGGTGAGGGAATCAGGAAGTGGCTTCACTTCCCGATTCCCTACTGCGCATGCGCGAGTCGCGCGGCGCAATGAGAATCTTCAGCGCTGTCTGCCGGGACACGTGTGTGTCCCGGCAGACAGCGCACCGGGACAGGAAGTGACGTAAACTCCCGTGGGAGTTTATGCCTGGAAGTGGGTGCAGATACCTGTCTGAGACAGGTATCTGCACCCCCCTACCCCCTGAAAGGTGCCAAATGTGACACCGGAGGGGGGAGGGTTCCGAAAAGCGGGAGTTCCACTTTAGGGTGGAATCCCCCTTTAACTATTAGAAAATCAAACCAAAAGTTCCAAAACAAATTTTAGGAATGAAATTCTACTGATGTATGACCAACTTTAGCAGTGCTTTAGAAGATCTCACACTGCAGGTATACAGCTATGGGGCTCAAGGCACAGGAAGAACATTGCTATTTTGTTTTAGAAGCAAGAAAGGAGGACCCTCACCTTGCCAGCGTCCAATGTATATAGGAAAAAAAAATGGTTGAGAAAGTAGACTACTACTACTTTCTCATAAACACCTCATAAACACCGAACTTTGTGGGCACAACATGAGGCAATTGATATAAATAAATATACAATCTTTATTTTCAAATATTGTTAAAAAAACACACACACACAATAAAATCATTACAGCACCCTCTACTAATCAATAGGTCAAAGGGTACCTAATCACAGATACAGTGGTGTGAAAAAGTGTTTGCCCCCTTCCTCATTTCCTGTTCCTTTGCATGTTTGTCACACTTAAGTGTTTCGGAACATCAAACCAATTTAAACAATAGTCAAGGACAACACAAGTAAACACAAAATGCAATTTGTAAATGAAGGTGTTTATTATTAAAGGTGAAAAAAAATCCAAACCATCATGGCCCTGTGTGAAAAAGTGATTGCCCCCTAAACCTAATAACTGGTTGGGCCACCCTTAGCAGCAACAACTGCAACCAAGCGTTTGCGATAACGTGCAATGAGGCTTTTACAGCGTCCTGGAGGAATTTTGGCCCACTCATCTTTGCAGAATTGTCCTAATTCAGTTACATTAGAGGGTTTTCGAGCATGAACGGCCTTTTTAAGGTCATACCACAACATCTCAATAGGATTCAGGTCAGGACTTTGGCTAGGCCACTCCAAAGTCTTCATTTTGTTTTTCTTCAGCCATTCGGTGGTGGACTTGCTGGTGTGTTTAGGATCATTGTCCTGCTGCAGAACCCAAGTTCGTTTCAGCTTGAGTACACGAACAGATGGTCGGACATTCTCCTTCAGGATCTCTTGGTAGACAGCAGAATTCATAGCTCCTTTTATCACGGCAAGTCTTCCAGGTCCTGAAGCAGCAAAACAGCCTCAGACCATCACACTACCACCACCATATTTTACTGTTGGTATAATGTTCTTTTTTTGAAATGCAGTGTTCCTTCTACGCCAGATATACTTGGACACACACCTTCCAAAGAGTTCCACTTTTGTCTCATCGGTCCACAGAATGTTGTCCCAAAAGTCTTGGGGATCATCAAGATGTGTTGTGGAGAAATTGAGACGAGCTTTGATGTTCTTTTTGCTCAGCAGTGGTTTTCTCCTTGGAACTCTGCCATGCAGGCCATTTTTGCCCAGTCTTTTCCTGATGGTGGAGGCATGAACGCTGACCTTAACTGAGGCAAGTGAGGCCTGCAGTTCCTTGGACGTTGTTGTGGGGTCTTTTGTGACCTCTTGGATGAGTCGTCGCTGCGCTCTTGGGGTAATTTTGGGCGGCCGGCCACTCCTGGGAAGGTTCACCACTGTTCCATGTCTTCGCCATTTGTGGATAATGGCTCTCACTGTGGTTCGCTGGATTCCCAAAGCTTTGGAAATGGCTTTATAACCCTTTCCAGACTGATAGATCTCAATTACTTTCTTTCTCAATTGTTCCTGAATTTCTTTGGGTCTCGGCATGATGTGTAGCTTTTAAGGATCTTCTGGTGGACCTTACTGTGTCAAGCAGCTCCTATTTAAGTGATGCCTTGATTGTGAACAGGTGTGGCAATAATCAGGCCTGGGTGTGGCTAGAGAAATTGAACTCAGGTGTGGACAACCACAGTTATAGTATGTTTTAACAAGGGGGGCAATCACTTTTTCACACAGGGCCATGATGGTTTGGATTTTTTTTCACCTTTAATAATAAACCTTCATTTACAAATTGCATTTTGTGTTTACTTGTGTTGTCCTTGACTATTGTTTAAATTGGTTTGATGTTCCGAAACACTTAAGTGTGACAAACATGCAAAGGAACAGGAAATGAGGAAGGGGGCAAACACTTTTTCACACCACTGTATGGAGGTATGGATCCAATCATATCAGGCGTATATAGGGGTCAATTATTTAAGAAATAAATGTACGTAGGTATCAAGAATCATGTCAACAACTCCTCCATGCTTATTTGTCAAAAACAGCAAGCATAGCAGCATTGCCTGGAAGGGCATCATGCCCTCCAGGCTGGACTAATCCTCTCCAGGAAAAGACCCAGAGCCCAGTGTGCTCACAGAATATATACAGTCTCCCAGCATACCATCAGAGATTGCCTCTCTGGGATTGACTGGGTGGCTGGATCAATATTCATGCTGCCACCTGCAAAGCGCCACAACTATCACCCAGAAACTTCTCAAGCTCTCTGAATGCAGAGGGAGCTATCAGACTGGCAGCAGCTGAGCACACCGAGTAGACCTGACTACAGTAGGCTGAATGCAGCTGCACAGATTACAGTGAGCAACTAAATAGACCCAGTGTTGCCAACCGTCATTATTTTTACTGACAGCCAGTAAAAAAACTGGCAATTTACTCCTGCCAGTAAAAGTAAAAGGTTGCCAGTAAAAAATATGGCTGTGACACTCGGCTTGGTCCGGAGACCAGCTTAGACCATCTGAGTGCCTGCTACAGTGTGATCAGGCGGCTCTGGTGGAGGTGGTGCCTGAGCATGTAGTGTGATACCATGGTACAATGAAGACAAGCAGAGGGGCCAGAGTCTCGTGTGCGGGTCTACGGTATGGGAGCAAGGCGGGCTGGGACCGGGACTGTCAGTGCTGTTTAGACTGGAGTGGACTGGAGGGACCACTTGGCTTGGAGAAAGACTGTCACTGACTCAGAAGGGGACATGTCGGTGAGGTCTCATCATCATCTGTGCTGCTGCACACAGCTGCCAGTGTCAATGTGAGAGTGAATTTTATGTGTGTGTTGCAGATTCTAATTTCTGTCCTGTCCCCGAGATACTTACTATAACGAAAATAAAAGAAATATGTTTTTTGCCTTATTATCTACATTAATTCATATCGCTAATTGCATATTGTATTTGTTTGTAGCCTAAATACTCCAATTTGCACTTAAAACTGTAATTTTGTAACTTTTGGAAATGCCAGTAAAAACTTTGTTGTGTTAGTAAATTTTGGGTGTTGTGTCAGTAAATTTTAATCTGGTAGGTTGGCAACACTGAATAGACCTTACCAAACAAATGACAGCCTCACTGACTATACAGAGATCTCCCCTGTAAACTCTAAACAGGTAATTATTTTTTTTTAAAGCGTCACCTATTGAGATTTTTAAGTACCGTAGTTTGTCGCCATTCCACGAGTGCGTGCAATTTTAAAGCGTAACGTGTTGTTAGGCATCTATTTACTCAGCGTAACATCTTTCACATTATATAAAAAATTTGGGCTGACTTCGTTTATTTTTAATTCAGCGAAGTGTATATTTTCACAAAAAAATTGCGTTTGAAAGACCGCTGCGCAAATACCATGTGACATAAAATATTGCAATGACCGCCATTTTAATCTCTAGGGTCTTTGCTAAAGACATTACCGTATTTATCAGCGTATAACACGCACCCCAAGTTTAGTGGGGCATTTTAAAGGAAAAAAAGTTTTAGGAGGGAAGTTTAGGGAAAAAAAAAACTTACATTTAAGCGCCATTTGCAGCTTGCCCAGCGCCATTTGCAGCCTTGCCCAGCGCCATTTGCAGCTTGCCCAGCGCCATTTGCAGCCTTGCCCAGCGCCATTTGCAGCCTTGCCCAGCGTCATTTGCAGCTTGCCCAGCGTCATTTGCAGTTTGCCCAGCGCCATTTGCAGCCTTGCCCAGCGCCATTTGCAGCCTTGCCCAGCGTCATTTGCAGCTTGCCCAGTGTCATTTGCAGCTTGCCAGCGTCATTTGCAGCTTGCCCAGCGCCATTTGCAGCCTTGCCCAGCGTCATTTGCAGCTTGCCCAGCATCATTTGCAGCTTGCCCAGCGTCATTTGCAGCTTGCCTAGCGCCATTTGCACCCTTGCCCAGTGTCATTTGCAGCTTGCCCAGTGTCATTTGCAGCTTGGCAGCGTCATTTGCAGCTTGCCCACGTTTAAATTTGCCGCCTAGAAAGACCGTGCGAGCGCCGCCGAAAAAGACTGAGCGAGTGCCGCCGGAAAAGACCGAGCCGATTGTTCGGCTCCACTCGCAGTCCTGCCTCCCTGCTGTTTCGGAAGCGAGCGCAGGGAGGCGGGACTGCGAGCGGAGCTCGTTTTTTTTTTTTTGATAGCGGCCGCTATTTTTCGGCGCCGTTTGATTATTTTTGCCACATTTCTTTGGGGGATCAGCGTATAACGCGCACCCATGACTTTCCCCCGATTTTAAGGGGGAAAAAGTGCGTGTTATACGCCGATAAATACGGTATATATATATATATATATAATATTGGGGGTTCAAAGTAATTTTCTAGCAAGAAAACCTGTAATTCCACGGGGTTCACATACTTTTTCTTTACACTGTATACGTAACACTTCCTTTCCTGCCTATTGTGAAAGCGCGAGTTTCTTTTAAGGCACTTGGATAAAAATAGCCCATTGGAGGGATCAGTCACTTGCGCTGACATGTGTTGTAATCCATATATTTACACATACGTTCAGTCACATGCAGAAGGTTAAACTGGGCAGCATTTCAGGAACTCGCGGCACATGCTTCTCGTGTTTTGTAAGCTTCAATGTTTCCCTTGTTTTTACTCAAGAAGCCACAAAGTCCTCCCAGCAAAGCCCTCAACTCCCTTAAAGGGGAACTCCAGCAAGAACTAAAGCTGGCAGAAAACACAATCTGATATTTTGTTATGCATCATTGGAATGTGTTTGTCCAACTCTTTCACTAAGGGAGGCAGTATGAACCAGTGTCATCTGACAAGAGGCTGCAGTGCTAACCCAAAAGCTCTGCCTGCTGCATTCAACTGCAGTGGATTCTTGAAAAAAGGTGTAATGAGAAGTCCTGAGTTCACATGTCAAATACAATCACCGGCCACTTTATTAGGTACACCTGTTCAATTGCTTGGTAACACAAATTGCTAATCAGCCAATCACATGACAGCAACTCAATGCATTTAGGCATAGAGACTTGGTGAAGACGACTTGCTCAATTTTTTGTGGGGGGGGGGGAGCGCAAACAAACTGAAAAATACTGACATCCCCCCCCCCCATTAATTGCAGCCCCACTGTGCCCATCAAACGCAGAAATTGTGCCGAAACGCAGCCACTGTGTCCATCATATGCAGCCACTTGTGCCCAGTATATGCAGCCACTTGTGCCCAGTATATGCAGCCACTTGTGCCCAACATATGCAGCCACTTGTGCCCAACATGTGCAGCCACTTGTGCCCAACATGTGCAGCCACTTGTGCCCAACATGTGCAGCCACTTGTGCCCAACATGTGCAGCCACTTGTGCCCAACATATGCAGCCACTTGTGCCCAACATGTGCAGCCACTTGTGCCCAACATGTGCAGCCACTTGTGCCCAACATGTGCAGCCACTTGTGCCCAACATATGCAGCCACTTGTGCCCAACATGTGCAGCCACTTGTGCCCAGTATATGCAGCCACTTGTGCCCAACATATGCAGCCACTTGTGCCCAGTATATGCAGCCACTTGTGCCCAGTATATGCAGCCACTTGTGCCCAGTATATGCAGCCACTTGTGCCCAACATATGCAGCCACTTGTGCCCAACATGTGCAGCCACTTGTGCCCAACATGTGCAGCCACTTGTGCCCAACATGTGCAGCCACTTGTGCACATCATATGCAGCCACTTGTGCACATCATATGCAGCCACTTGTGCCCAACATGTGCAGCCACTTGTGCCCAGTATATGCAGCCACTTGTGCCCAGTATATGCAGCCACTTGTGCCCAGTATATGCAGCCACTTGTGCCCATCATGTGCAGCCACTTGTGCCCAACATATGCAGCCACTTGTGCCCATCATATGCAGCCACTTGTGCCCAGTATATGCAGTCACTTGTGCCCAGTATATGCAGCCACTTGTGCCCAGTATATGCAGCCACTTGTGCCCATCGTATGCAGCCACTTGTGCCCAACATATGCAGCCACTTGTGCCCAACATATGCAGCCACTTGTGCCCAACATATGCAGCCACTTTTGCCCAGTATATGCAGCCACTGAGCACATCAAATGCAGCCACTGTGCACATCAAATGCAGCCACTTGTGCCCAGTATATGCAGCCACTTGTGCCCATCGCATGCAGCCACTTGTGCCCAACATATGCAGCCACTTGTGCCCAACATATGCAGCCACTTGTGCCCAGTATATGCAGCCACTGAGCACATCAAATGCAGCCACTGTGCACATCAAATGCAGCCACTTGTGCCCAGTATATGCAGCCACTTGTGCCCATCGCATGCAGCCACTTGTGCCCAACATATGCAGCCACTTGTGCCCAACATATGCAGCCACTTGTGCCCAACATATGCAGCCACTTTTGCCCAGTATATGCAGCCACTGAGCACATCAAATGCAGCCACTGCGCACATCAAATGCAGCCACTTGTGCCCAGTATATGCAGCCACTTGTGCCCATCGTATGCAGCCACTTGTGCCCAACATATGCAGCCACTTTTGCCCATCATATGCAGCCACTGAGCACATCAAATGCAGCCACTGCGCACATCAAATGCAGCCACTTGTGCCCACCAAATGCAGCCACTTGTGCCCAGTATATGCAGCCACTGAGCACATTAAATACAGCCACTGGTGCCCAGTATATGTAGCCACTTGTGCCCATCAAATGCAGCCACTTGTGCCTATCATATGCAGCCACTTGTGCCTAGTATATGCAGCCACTTGTGCCTAGTATATGCAGCCACTTGTGCCCAGTATATGCAGCCACTTGTGCCTAGTATATGCAGCCACTTGTGCCCAGTATATGCAGCCACTGAGCACATCAAATGCAGCCACTGCGCACATCAAATGCAGCCACTTGTGCCCACCAAATGCAGCCACTTGTGCCCAGTATATGCAGCCACTGAGCACATTAAATACAGCCACTGGTGCCCAGTATATGTAGCCACTTGTGCCCATCAAATGCAGCCACTTGTGCCTAGTATATGCAGCCACTTGTGCCCAGTATATGCAGCCACTTGTGCCTAGTATATGCAGCCACTTGTGCCCAGTATATGCAGCCACTGAGCATATCAAATGCAGCCACTGTGCCCACCGACCCCCCACCCGCAAGGTTTGCGGCTCTGGCAGCGCGCACCCCTCCCCACCGCAGCTCTGACAGAGCCGAGGGGACTTACCGTAGCACTGCAGCAGCTCCTCTCAGAGGGGCGGCGTTCTCCGCTCCAGCGCGCGTCTCCTCCTCTCCTCAATCGGGTTGCCCGGCGCTTTGGCCAATCAGGAAGCAGGATTGACGCCCAGCCTCCTGATTGGCGGGGAGGAAGGTTAGTGTGGAAATAGCGAAAATTCGCTATCGTCACACAATTGGGGGGGATCAGGGCGCACTCTCTGCACCCCGAGCCCACCCTATTTTGAAGCCTATTAGAGCCTCTGTCTCTAATCAGGTGCTTCAAAAAATACCACCCCCTCCCACCCCCGCCATAGGAATCCATGAGTCCGGCATCCTGAAAGGGGTCGAGCGCATGGATGGGGGGCGGCACCCGTGCGCCCACAGTGCAAGTGTCCCCCACTGCTGAAGTTCAAACCGAGCATCAGAATGGGGATTTAAGTGACTGAACGTGGCATGGTTGTTGGTGCCAGACAGGCTGCTCTGAGTATTTCACAAACTGCTGATCTACTGGGATTTTCACACAACCATCTCTCGGGTTTACAGAGAAAGCTCTGAAAAAGAGAAAATATCCAGTGAGCGGCAGTTGTGTGGAGGAAAATGCCTTGTTGATGTCAGAGGTCAGAGGAGAATGAGTAGACTGGTTCGAGATGATAGTGGTAACAGTAACTCAAATAACCACTTGTTACAACCAAGGTATGCAGAATACCATCTCTGAACACACAACACATTGAACCTTGAAGCAGATGGGCTACAGCAGCAGAAGACCACACCGGGTGCCACTTCTGTCAGCTAAGAACAGGAAACTGAGGCTACAATTTGCACAGGATCACCAAAATGATGCATTTGAAGATTGGAAAAACGTTGTCTGGTCTGATGAGTCTCGATTTCAGCTTCAACATTCAGATGGAGGGTCAGAATTTGGTGTAAACAACATGAAATCATAGATCCATCCTGCCTTGTATCAACAGTTCAGGCTGCTGGTGGTGTAATGGTGGGGGGATATTTTCTTGGCACACTTTGGGTCCCTTAGTACCAATTGAGCATTGTTTAACCACTTCAATACTGGGCACTTATACACCTTCCTGCTCAGACCAATCTTCAGCTTTCGGCGCTGTCGCACTTTGAATGACAATTGCGCGGTCATACAACACTGTACCCAAACAAAATTTTTATTGTTTTTTTCTTCCTGTTTAAATCTTGATCAGCCTTGATTGGACACGGCTGATCATGTGGTAAAGAGTCTCCGTCAGAGACTCTACCTAGATCGGAGTTACAGTCTGTCAGATTGACACACTGCAACGGCGATCACCGCGATGCGCGCAGCGGCTTAATATCCTGAAGACGTCATATGACGTCCGGTCAGTGGTACATGACACGTGGGAGCAGAGAGGGCTGCCATAGGTGCCGGAACGGCGTTCCGCCATGTTCCAGCAGAACTTTTTATATATACCGTATATACTCGAGTATAAGCCGAGATTTTCAGCCCTTTTTTTAGGGCTGAAAGTCCCCTTCTCGGCTTATACTCGAGTCAGTGCGGTCTGCCTACATGAACAGCTTGTCATGTAGACAGACGGCAGTGTTCAAAAGCCGCGCCGCCTCCTCCCGCCCGTCCGTGATAGGCGGACACTAATTTTCCCAGCAGTACAGTGTTCCGCCTATCACGGATGTCCTGTCATTCTCATCTCATGGACGAGGATGAGAGAATATCCGTGATAGGCGGAACACTGCACATGACTGCTGGGAAAACCGAGTGTTCCTCCTATCACGGACGAGGAGGAGGAGGAGGCGCGGCTTTCAAACCTGCAATGGCGCCTGGCGCCTCAGCGTGTACGCTGATCGGCAGGACAACCGGACAGCGGCCCCCGAGGGACACCGCACACTGCACAGCGGCCCCCGAGGGACACCGCACAGCGGCCCCCCGAGGGACACGGGACACCGGACAGCGGCCCCCGAGGGACACGGGACAGCGGGACACCGGATCGATCGGCACAGGTAGGCTGCACTGGGGACACGGGGGTTTGTATAGGACACAGGGGACATGTAGATGGGCATTTGCTGACACTCTTTTCCACTTACAGTAGCTGCTCCATTTCCCCCCCTCGGCTAATACACGGGTCATTAACTTTTCCCAGTTTTTTTGTGGTAAATCAGGGGCCTCGGCTTATATTCGGGACGGCCTATACTCGAGTATATACGGTATACACACACATACACACACTTGTGCGCATAAGTTTACATACCCTGGCAGAATTTATGATTTCTTGGCCATTTTTCAGAGAATATGAATGATAACACAAAAACTTTTCTTTCACTCATGGTTAGTGTTTGGCTGAAGCCATTTATTATCAATCAACTGTGTTTACTCTTTTTAAATCATAATGACAACAGAAACTACCCAAATGACCCTGATCAAAAGTTTACATACCCTGGTGATTTTGGCCTGATAACATGCACACACGTTGACACCAAGGGGTTTGAATGGCTATTTAAAAGGTAACCATCCTCACCTGTGATCTGTTTGCTTGTAATTAGTGTGTGTGTATAAAAGGTGAATACGTTTCTGGACTCCTGACAGACCCTTGCATCTTTCATCCAGTGCTGCACTGACGTTTCTGGATTCTGAGTCATGGGGAAAGCAAAATAATTGTCAAAGGATCTGCGGGGAAAAAGGTAGTTGAACTGTATAAAACAGGAAAGGGATATAAAAAGATATCCAAGGAATTGAGAATGCAATCAGCAGTGTTCAAACTTTATTCAAGAAGTGTAAAATTAGGGGTTCTGTTGAAACCAAACCACGGTCAGGTAGACCAACTAAAATTTCAGCCACAACTGCCAGGAAAATTGTTTGGGATGCAAAGAAAAACCCACAAATAACTTCAGGTGAAATACAGGACTCTCTGAAAACATGTGGTGTGGCTGTTTCAAGATGCACAATAAGGAGGCACTTGAAGAAAGATGGGCTGCATGGTCGAGTCACCAGAAGAAAGCCATTACTACGCAAATGCCACAAAGTATCCCACTTACAATATGCCAAACAGCACAGAGACAAGCCTCAAACCTTCTGGCACAAAGTCATTTGGAGCGATGAGACCAAAGTTTAGATTTTTGGCTACAACCATAAACACTACATTTGGAGAGGAGTCAACAAGGCCTATGATGAAAGGTACATCATCCCTACTGTGAAACATGGAGGTGGATCGCTGATGTTTTGGGGATGTGTGAGCTACAAAGGCACAGGAAATTTGCTCAAAATTGATGGCAAGATGAATGCAGTATGTTATCAAAAAATACCAGAGGAACATTTGCATTCATCAGCCAGGAAGCTGCGCATGGGACGTACTTGGACATTCCAACATGACAATGATCCAAAACACAAGGCCAAGTCAACCTGTCATTGGCTACAGCAGAATAAAGTGAAGGTTCTGGAGTGGCCATCTCAGTCTCCTGACCTCAATATCATTGAGCCACTCTGGGGAGATCTCAAACATGCAGTTCATGCAAGACAGCCCAAGAATTTACAGGAACTGGAGGCTTTTTGCCAAGAGGAATTGGGCAGCTTTACTATCTGAGAAGATAAAGAGCCTCATCCACAAATACCACAAAAGACTTCAAGCTGTCATTGATGTTAAGGGGGCAATACCCGCTATTAAGAACTGGGGTACGTAAACTTTTGATCAGGGTCATTTGGGTAGTTTCATTATGATTTAAAAAGAGTAAAAACACAGTTGATTGATAATAAATGGCTTCAGCCAACACTAACCATGAGTGAAAGAAAAGTGTTACGCTCCGGGTATGGCGGGAATTGGGAGGTGGATCCCCTATGTCAATGAGGCGATAGCACGGGTTGTATTGGAGGACCGGTTCTAATGTTGCTACTGGTTTTCACCAGAGCCCGCCGCAAGGCGGGATGGACTTGCAGCGGCGGTAGCAACCAGGTCGTGTCCTCCAATAGCAACTCGACCCCACTGACAGCTGAGACAGGCACGGTACACAGGGATTAGGCAGAGGCGAGGTCAAATGTAGCGAAAGGTCAAGGCGGGCGGCAATGGTACGTAGTCAGGGGCAACAGCAGGGGTCTGGATACACAAGCAGGAGCAAAACACACTAACGCTTCCACTGGGCACTATGGCAACACAAAACACACTAACGCTTCCACTGGGGGATGCGATCCCGGGCGGACGGAGGCCGCCGCGAGGATCGCATCCCATCGGCAGAGCAGCGCCTGCGGTCAGAGGAGCTGACCGAGGCGCTGCAGGACAACGGGCGCCGTGAGCGCTCCGGGATGGATGGGACACCCGGAGCGCTCGGCGTTACAAAAAGTTTTTGTTTAATCATTCATATTCTCTGAAAAATGGCCAAGAAACCATATATTCTGCCAGGGTATGTAAACTTATGAGTACAACTATATAATATATATATATTATATATTGTCAGGGGTTCACTCCAAGTAAGGACACCACCACTCGCTTTGATCCGTTTCAGGGCTGGTTTTGCCCATTTTTATTTAAAAGAAAGTTCAAAACAAACACAGAAGATTCCAAAGTAAATGATTTCCAGCCCTCCTGGCTTGTAAACGCAGCTCTCCAGCTCAGGCCTTACACTTTAGGGCCTTGGTCTGTCTCCCACAGACCGGACGCTCAGCACCTCCGCGTGTACAGCAAGTAGCCTCGTCCTACATTGGCTCCCACCTCTTTCTCCTAGGAGAAGCCCTACTGACTCCCATGCCCAGACCTCCAGTCTGCAGGGTGGAGTCGTCTCCAACTGGGAGCCTAAAGCCTAATGCCGCGTACACACGGTCGTAATTCTCGTCGGAAAAAGCTCTGATGGTTTTCCCGACGGAATTCCGACGGAATTTTGCTCAAACGGTCAATAACACCGCAACATACAACACGTTCGACGGCACTATAAAAGGGAAGTTTAATGCTTCCGAGCATGCGTCGAATTGTTTCCGAGCATACGTCGGAATTTTGCGTGTCGGAATTGCATACACACGATCGGAAAATCCGATAGAAAGGTTTTCCGTCAGAAAAATTAAGAACAGGTTCTCAATCCGAAGTCCGTCGGAAATTCCGACAGAAAAAGACTGATGGGCATACACACGGTCGGAAAATCCGATGAAAAGCTCCCATCACACTGTCTCCATCAGAAATTCTGACCGTGTGTACGCGGCACTAGCCCAGAACACAGTCGACTCATGGGCGTCCGCAGATAGAGGCAAGGGGGGTCAAGTGCCCCCCCCTGGAATCGGGGCCGCTGTCAGCTATGAGCTCTGGAACTTTTTTTTTTTTTTTTTAAAGAACAGCTGAGCGAGAAGCGCGGCTGTGCAGTGAACAGAAGGAGGGGCTGGCTGAGAAAATGTGTACTTGTAGCAGGGAGGGTCGGAGGAGCAAATAACCATCATGCAGCACACAGTGTAACCCCCCCCCCCCCCCCCCCCCCCCCCAGCCCGCCACATTTAAATGTACACAGGTGCTGGATCGGGGATGAATGGGGGGGGGCGTCGGGAGGGAGATACACAGTACCTGAAGCCGAGGAGATAGAGGATGGTATGACCACAGCAAAACCAATCCTGCAGCACACAGAGCAATGTCACATATAATGCTGGCCGGCCGCTGTCATCCAGAAATCTATGCCTTGTCTGTGTTCAGGTTACTGATCAGCCTCCTCTCCCTCTGGCTCTGTACTCCTCTTTTTTTAGCTTCCTAACCTGCTGATAAGATCTCTGGGAGAAGCTGCAGCCCGCAGGCATTCTGTGTCCAGTGAGGGGTCACACATGTTTGGCTGTTAACTATTTCAGCTCAGCTATTTAGCCAGAGCTCTGTGTGCTGCAGTTTGATGTTTTTTGGATGATTTATTGCTGATTCAGGCTAGAAGCTTCACAGACTCATTAACTGTTTACTGTTCTCCACTAATCCTGCCCAGATCACTGTAAGACCATTTGAATTTTGGAAATTGGATGTGTTACTGTCTTCTGGCACTTGGCTGTACTTTAAAAGGAGGATTACTAACTTGATCTTGAAGAGCTGCTTTAAGTAGAGTGGCGCAGCCCTACTATACGCTTTTACACTGAGTTCAGCCATACATCCATTCTCTGACCCCCTCCTGTATTAGGTCTGCAGTCTCTGACCCTCTCCTGTGCTATGTCTGCAGTCTCTGACCCTCTACTGTATCATGTCTGCAGTCTCGGACCCTCTCCTGTGCTATGTCTGCAGTCTCTGACCCTCTCCTGTGCTATGTCTGCAGTCTCGGACCCTCTCCTGTGCTATGTCTGCAGTCTCGGACCCTCTCCTGTGCTATGTCTGCAGTCTCGGACCCTCTCCTGTGCTATGTCTGCAGTCTCGGACCCTCTCCTGTGCTATGTCTGCAGTCTCGGACCCTCTCCTGTGCTATGTCTGCAGTCTCGGACCCTCTCCTGTGCTATGTCTGCAGTCTCTGACCCTCTCCTGTGCTATGTCTGCAGTCTCTGACCCTCTCCTGTGCTATGTCGGCAGTCTCGGACCCTCTCCTGTGCTATGTCTGCAGTCTCGGACCCTCTCCTGTGCTATGTCTGCAGTCTCGGACCCTCTCCTGTGCTATGTCTGCAGTCTCGGACCCTCTCCTGTGCTATGTCTGCAGTCTCGGACCCTCTCCTGTGCTATGTCTGCAGTCTCTGACCCTCTCCTGTGCTATGTCTGCAGTCTCTGACCCTCTCCTGTGCTATGTCTGCAGTCTCGGACCCTCTCCTGTGCTATGTCTGCAGTCTCGGACCCTCTCCTGTGCTATGTCTGCAGTCTCGGACCCTCTCCTGTGCTATGTCTGCAGTCTCGGACCCTCTCCTGTGCTATGTCTGCAGTCTCGGACCCTCTCCTGTGCTATGTCTGCAGTCTCTGACCCTCTCCTGTGCTATGTCTGCAGTCTCTGACCCTCTCCTGTGCTATGTCGGCAGTCTCGGACCCTCTCCTGTGCTATGTCGGCAGTCTCGGACCCTCTCCTGTGCTATGTCTGCAGTCTCGGACCCTCTCCTGTGCTATGTCTGCAGTCTCGGACCCTCTCCTGTGCTATGTCTGCAGTCTCGGACCCTCTCCTGTGCTATGTCTGCAGTCTCGGACCCTCTCCTGTGCTATGTCTGCAGTCTCGGACCCTCTCCTGTGCTATGTCTGCAGTCTCTGACCCTCTCCTGTGCTATGTCTGCAGTCTCGGACCCTCTCCTGTGCTATGTCTGCAGTCTCTGACCCTCTCCTGTATCATGTCTGCAGTCTCTGACCCTCTCCTGTATCATGGCTGCAGTCTCTGACCCTCTCCTGTATCATGGCTGCAGTCTCTGACCCTCTCCTGTAGTATGGCTGCAGCCTCTGACCCTCTCCTGTAGTATGGCTGCAGCCTCTGACCCTCTCCTGTAGTATGGCTGCAGCCTCTGACCCTCTCTTGTAGTATGGCTGCAGCCTCTGACCCTCTCCTGTAGTATGGCTGCAGCCTCTGACCCTCTCCTGTAGTATGGCTGCAGCCTCTGACCCTCTCCTGTAGTATGGCTGCAGCCTCTGACCCTCTCCTGTAGTATGGCTGCAGCCTCTGACCCTCTCTTGTAGTATGGCTGCAGCCTCTGACCCTCTCTTGTAGTATGGCTGCAGCCTCTGACCCTCTCCTGTATCATGTCTGCAGTCTCTGACCCTCTCCTGTATCATGTCTGCAGTCTCTGACCCTCTCCTGTATCATGTCTGCAGTCTCTGACCCTCTCCTGTAGCATGTCTGCAGTCTCTGACCCTCTCCTGTAGCATGGCTGCAGTCTCTGACCCTCTCCTGTAGCATGGCTGCAGTCTCTGACCCTCTCCTGTAGCATGGCTGCAGTCTCTGACCCTCTCCTGTAGCATGGCTGCAGTCTCTGACCCTCTCCTGTAGCATGGCTGCAGTCTCTGACCCTCTCCTGTAGTATGGCTGCAGTCTCTGACCGTCTCTTGTAATGTGTCTTGCACATATACAAAAATTACATTTTAAATCCTGCAAGGCTATTTAAAAACACCTGAATATATTCAAAAACTATGGGGATTTGGTCACACTATATGGCAGCCCACTTACTGCGTCAAAGTACCCCTTAATTAGTGGGTCCTACACTGGTAAAAGAATGAAAGCTCCTGCGTCTCAACCATTGGAGATGCATTCCCCTTTTATCATCTTTATGCTATTGTGCCCATATAACTGCTTTTGAGGCACACCAGCATCTATATGGGCACAAAAGCAGCTATATGGGCACAACCGCATAAAGATGCTATTGTGTCCATACAGATTTTAAAATCCCCACTGTCTTAAGCCAATGCTGCACCATGCAGGTGTATTTTTTATTTATTTTTGTAATTGATTGATTGCCTAATTGTATGTTTATTTATACCTTTACTTGCTGTGGTCGCTCGCAGCATATTTTGCATGGTTTTGCATGTGGCTCAGATCACCACAGCAAAACCAGGTACACTCTCTACCCCAAAAAGTGCCAAATGTGGCAGTGGAAGGGGGGAGGGTGCAAACAAGTGGTGCTTCCCCTTTTGGGTGGAGCTCTGCTTTAACACTGCCACAAGCCACCAATAGGGAGGGTAGATTGAAAGTAGAATTCCAGCTTGCGCTAGCCTTAAAAACTGCCCCCCGTCCCCTTACCCCTAACACCTATGCAGACTAACCTATTTTCAGACTGTTCCAATCTGGTCATGTTATCTCACCTGTGTGATCCAGCAGTGTATGCAGGTGAGAGGAGGGAGCACCAATAACAACTGTGACATGGGAACCTATGGGTGACATCACCTCATCAGGCTTTATCAGCCGTCACCAAGCGCTTTCTCCCCTGCAGCCGCTGTTGACTGACACAGGTAAGATCACACGACCAGACCTTAAAATGATGCCCCCCCCTGAAAAAAGTTCTGCGGACGCCCATGGTGATGACCCCTCTAGTGATAACTAAAGATCTGTATAGATGAATCAGGACCTCCTTCCTCCTGCTGACGACCCCTCTAGTGATAACTAAAGATCTGTATAGAGGAATCAGGATCTCCTTCGTCTGCTGGTGATCCCTCCAGTGATAAATAAAGATCTATATAGAGGAATCAGGACCTCCTTCCTCCTGGTGATGACCCCTCTAGTGATAACTAAAGATCTGTATAGATGAATCAGGACATCCTTCCTTCTGCTGACGACCCCTCTAGTGATAACTAAAGATCTGTATAGAGTAATCAGGACCTCCTTCGTCTGCTGGTGATGACCCCTCTAGTGATAACTAAAGATCTGTATAGAGAAATCAGGACCTCCTTCCTCCTGGTGATGACCCCTCTAGTGATAACTAAAGATCTGTATAGAGGAATCAGGACCTCATTCCTCCTGGTGATGACCCCTCTAGTGATAACTAAAGATCTATATAGAGGAATCAGGACCTCCTTCATCTGCTGATGACCCCTCTAGTGATAACTAAAGATCTGAATATGGGAATCAGGACCTCCTTCCTTTTGCTGATGACCCCTCTTGTGATAACTAAAGATCTACATAGAGGAATCAGGACCTCCTTCCTCCTGGTGATGACCCCTCTAGTGATAACTAAAGATCTGTATAGATTAATCAGGACCTCCTTCCTCCTGCTGATGACCCCTCTAGTGATAACTAAAGATCTGTATAGAGGAATCAGGATCTCCTTTGTCTGCTGGTTACCCCTTCAGTAATAACTAAAGATCTATATAGAGGAATCAGGACATCCTTCCTTCTGCTGACGACCCCTCTAGTGATAACTAAAGATCTGTATAGAGAAATCAGGACCTCCTTCCTCCTGGTGATGATCCCTCTAGTGATAACTAAAGATCTGTATAGAGAAATCAGGACCTCCTTCCTCCTGGTGATGACCCCTCTAGTGATAACTAAAGATCTATATAGAGGAATCAGGACCTCCTTCATCTGCTGATGACCCCTCTAGTGATAACTAAAGATCTGAATATGGGAATCAGGACCTCCTTCCTTTTGCTGATGACCCCTCTTGTGATAACTAAAGATCTACATAGAGGAATCAGGACCTCCTTCCTCCTGCTGATGACCCCTCTAGTGATAACTAAAGATCTGTATAGATGAATCAGGACCTCCTTCCTCCTGGTGATGACCCCTCTAGTGATAACTAAAGATCTATATAGAGGAATCAGGACCTCCTTCATCTGCTGGTGATGACCCCTCTAGTGATAACTAAAGATCTGTATAGAGGAATCAGGACCTCCTTCCTCCTGGTGATGACCCCTCTAGTGATAACTAAAGATCTGTATAGAGGAATCGGGACCTCCTTCCTCCTGGTGATGACCCATCTAGTGATAACTAAAGATCTGTATAGAGGAATCAGGACCTCCTTCCTCCTGGTGATGACCCCTCTAGTGATAACTAAAGATCTGTATAGAGGAATCAGGACCTCCTTCGTCTGCTGGTGACCCCTCTAGTGATAACTAAAGATCCATATGGAGGAATCAGGACCTCCTTCCTCCTGGTGACGACCCCTCTAGTGATAACTAAAGATCTATATAGAGGAATCAGGACCTCCTTCCTCCTGGTGATGACCCCTCTAGTGATAACTAAAGATCTGTATAGAGGAATCGGGACCTCCTTCCTCCTGGTGATGACCCATCTAGTGATAACTAAAGATCTGTATAGAGGAATCAGGACCTCCTTCCTCCTGGTGATGACCCCTCTAGTGATAACTAAAGATCTGTATAGAGGAATCAGGATCTCCTTCGTCTGCTGGTGACCCCTCTAGTGATAACTAAAGATCCATATGGAGGAATCAGGACCTCCTTCCTCCTGGTGACGACCCCTCTAGTGATAACTAAAGATCTGTATAGAGGAATCGGGACCTCCTTCCTCCTGGTGATGACCCATCTAGTGATAACTAAAGATCTGTATAGAGGAATCAGGACCTCCTTCCTCCTGGTGATGACCCCTCTAGTGATAACTAAAGATCTGTATAGAGGAATCAGGACCTCCTTCGTCTGCTGGTGACCCCTCTAGTGATAACTAAAGATCCATATGGAGGAATCAGGACCTCCTTCCTCCTGGTGACGACCCCTCTAGTGATAACTAAAGATCTATATAGAGGAATCAGGACCTCCTTCCTCCTGGTGATGACCCCTCTAGTGATAACTAAAGATCTGTATAGAGGAATCGGGACCTCCTTCCTCCTGGTGATGACCCATCTAGTGATAACTAAAGATCTGTATAGAGGAATCAGGACCTCCTTCCTCCTGGTGATGACCCCTCTAGTGATAACTAAAGATCTGTATAGAGGAATCAGGACCTCCTTCCTCCTGCTGATGACCCCTCTATTGATGCTCCCCAGAATTCCCTTTCTGTAAGTGCATTATTTTGTATTTAGAAACACTGAACTGCAGTTTCCTCTGCTTTGAACAATGCCATATCTTACTCCGCGTTACAAACCCCTCCAGGAATATCAACCCTATTGTACACCTTTGTGTCGTCTGCAAAAATCAGACAGACAATGTGTCAACACCAACATATCGCATTTAAAGGAAACATAACCCATTATCGCAAACGTTACAGCGGAAATCTGCCGGCTTGCATGTAACGTGGTTATATTATGATTTCTCTTGTACCTTCCCAGTCGCCGTAGAGGAACTCCCAGTTCTTCCCTCCCCCCACTTTAACTAGCCGTCTCCAAACCAAGCGAAAAAAAAAAAAAAAAAAAAAAAAGCTAAAAGGGTGGAGGGGGAGGGAAAGCATAGAGCCCTGTGCAGTAACAATGTAGCTTTTCTGTCTCTCCCAGGAACTCCTGCCAGTCTCTGATGTGCTGTACACAACATGTGATCATTTAGACTAAATATTGCATGATCCTCCCCTGTGATCACTGGCTTGCAGTGATCTGAAGACTTTGGCAGCTCCATGCAGGCAGGCATATTGCACAATAGAAGCTGCAAGGAGTTGCTGTGCCAGTGCCTAGGTATCAGGGCTGGTGGCCCCAGAGTCCTGGTCCTGAATCGTGCATTGTGGGGCAGTTGGAGCTTGGAGGGGGCAGGGGTGGGTGACCCTGCATTGTGGAAGTGCAGTACGGTGCATGTGAACCCAGGGAGGGAGGGTTGGTGCAAGTAGAAGAACTTTTTTTTTTTTGCTCATCTGATTTTAAAGTTCAGCCCAGCTGACCTCCCAACGCTGCACTTCTCTACAACCCCAGTCTTGTCCTTGCAGGGACATGCGAGAGTCCCTTCTGCATTCCGCGTTCTGTCCCTGGATCACCTCTGTGCCTGGGTGCTGCCTGGGTCCTTGAGGTAGGAGGCGTCAGCGAGCGTCCGGCGCAGAGACGAATAAGCCCCCTGGTGCTGCTGCGTTAGCCGCAGAGAAGATCACAACCTGCAGGTCAGTAGTTGCATGTTTTTTATTTTTTATAATTACATAAACAATAATAACTAGTCTGCACCCAACTTCCTGTGCTCTAAGCTGTGTCTGGTTGCTATGGGATACAGTGATTTGCACGTCAATCTTGCTGTTGCGTAACCTGTGTGTTGCGTTGCTGGCAGGTGTACCTAATGAGGAATAGTAAACAAAGCCACTCATTCTATATGACTGCATGTAAACACTGTATATAGGGCAGTGCAGAAAGCAACACCAAGCACTCGTTCACACAGGTGCGACATGTCATGCCATTTGACAGTTCCATGACAGTTGACATCCTATTGTCAGCAATGCAACTGTTCAAATCGGGGCGACTCTGAGGCTGGGTTCACACTGGTGAGAACAGACATCGCATGCGATTTGCACCATATTGCTGTGCAGATCACATGCGATGTCTGTCTGATGCAAATTCAGCCATACAAATTATATAGCTGAAATCACATTCGCAAATAAAAGAATTTAATAAAAAAGGAATCGCATTCGCACCAAATTGGTGCAGGACCTTTTTTTTTTGTGTCTGCACTGAAAATCGTATCACACATGTGAGATGATTCCTTTACCATTTGACAGTTCGCACTGTGATCTGCGAACCGAGTTGGGGGTGTCGTTAAAAGGATATCTAAAGGTTCGTTTAAAAAATAAAAATTAAAATTAAACATGTTATACTTACCTCCTCTTCTGTGGTCCCTCAGTGGTCCTCCTCTTCTGGGGTCCCTCAGCGGCGCTCCTGGCTCCTCCTCTGCTCAAGTGCCCCGTAACATTAATGAGTCATGTAACACCGGGGAGGGAAAATGGCTAATTGGGCCCAATTTGGACATTTTCACTTAGGGGTGTACTCACTTTTGTTGCCAGCAGTTTAGACATTAAAGGATAACTAAAGGGTTTTTTGTTCAAAAAACAAACATGTTATACTTACCTCCTCTCTGTAGTTAGTTTTGCACAGAGGGGCTCCAATCCTCCTCTTCTGGGGTCCCTCAGCGGCGCTCCTGGCTCCTCCTCTTAAGTGCCCAGTTGGGGAGCCGCTCTCCCTCGGGGCACACGTGCGGGCGTGCTCCCGTGTCCTGCTGCTGCGTCTATTGACACAGACAGCAGAATTTGGTCCCGGTGTCCTGTCATATACTGTCCCCCATTGGATAGTGTCTGCTGTGTACTGCGCATGTGCAGTACACAGCACAAGCCGATTCCGAAAACAGCCGAAGATGAGCGGCGCCTGTGCCGTGAGTCCACTTTCAAGCCCCACCATCCAAGTGGACATAGTTAGAATCCAAAAGAGCCGAGCGCAGCCCTATGTCCGATTGGATGGTGGGGCTTGCATCTGGACTCACGGCGCAGGCGCCGTTCTTCTGAGATTTTCCGAATCTCCTTGTGCTCCGTACTGCACAAGCGCTGCGCCTGCGCAGTACGTCCCGGACAAAATTTGATAGGCGGACACTTTCCGACAGAACACCAGCTCCCGCATAATTGTATTTGATTGACAGCAGCCAATGGCTGCGCTGTTATCAATCTATCCAATCAGGACCCGAGACACCGGCTGGAGTCGCTGTGCTCATCCCCATTGCTGGAAAGACCGGGCTCAGGTAAGTAATTTGGGGGCTTTGGGGGGCTGCTGCATCACAGGAGGTTTTTCACCTTAACCGCTTCCAGACCAGCCGCCGTAGTTATACTGCGGCAGGTTGGCTCCCCTGCGCGAAACCACGTAGCTGTACGTTGGCGCTCTCGTTGCACAGCAGGGGTGCCGATGCTCGTGGTTGCAAAGACCTCCGGCCATGAGCGATTCTGTGTAGGAGACACAGAACAGGGACGAGTGTATGTAAACACACACTCGTCCCTGTTCCAAGAGCAGTGACAGATCGTGTGTTCCTATTAGCTAGGAACCACGATCTGTCACTTCCTGTACTTAGTCCCCTCCCCCTTCAGTTAGAATCACCTCCCAGTGAACACAGTTAACCCCCTTCACTGCCAGTGACATTTTTACAGTAATCAATGCATATTTAATTGCACTGATCGCTGTATTAAATGCCAATTGTGAGAAAAGACAATCAGCGCCAGAACAATCTTTGTTTCAAATTAAAATAAAACAGTAAATAAACGACGTGATATCATATGTGATAACTCAATTATAAAAACGTGCACAGCTGCCGAACGTTCCAAGTGATACACCACACTAGTTGCAAAATGAATAGTAATGAATAAATGTAGCGCTGTGAAAATAAATGATAGAATTTATTGAGAAAGGAAATTGTAAATAATAAATAATACATTCAATAAAGTAAAAAAGTGAATGGAAAAATCTTATGCTCAGTGTCTCCACGTAGACCTTCTACTGAGGAAGGCCTGTGATTGGCCGATACGCGTCTAGAGGGGAGGAGCCGATAGTGACGTTCAGCCAGGCACTGTGAGGGTGTACACGGCGGCGCTACTCTGGAGGTTTATGTGAATTTTAAAAGTTTTAATCTTGTAAGTGTAACTTATCTACCATATTTGGGGGCTTGGAATAAATTGGTATACAGAGTATACTATGGTCTTTATACTTATTTTCATGTCCTGACCTCATGGAATCTTGGAGCAAAGCTGGGAGGTGGTTAGTTTCCTCTGGATGCAAGTGTGCAGGTGTGCTGAGTTACCATTAGAGCCGGTGTTCTGACGAGAAAGGTCCCCCCATGCACAGTACGGAGGAGAAAGGAGATGACGAAAGTCTCCGAAGATGAACAGCTGATTAGCAGCTCTACACGGCGCCTGCGCACTTAATTGTACATTTTGTCAGACGCCGACGATGTTGTAAGCACTTTGTAACAGGGCCGCTCGCGGGTTCGCTTCGCTCGCCACGCGTCGGGCACGGCCTCGCTGCAATCGGCATATTTTAATTCTAACTCTATGTCCACTTGGATGGTGGGGATGGAACCTGGACTCAGGTCAGAATGTTGTGCGCAGGCGCCGTGTAGAGCTGACGATCAGCTGTTCATCTTCGGAGACTTTCGGCGTCTCCTTTTGTCCTCCGTATGGCGCAAGCCCAGTACAGGGTGGACACTATCCGATGGGGGACAGTTCGACAAGACACCAGTTCACACAGGGGCAGCGCGACTTGCAGCGCGACTCAGAGGCGGCTTGAATGAATGAATGAATGAATAATTTGTATAGCGCTACAATGCGAACCGAATCGCCTCAAGGCGCTGTAATTAGTGCTTTGTTGTCAAGCTTCTTAGAAGAGGTGGGTCTTGAGTTTTTTCCTGAAGACCTGATGGTTTTCTTCCATGCGGATGTAGGTTGGTAGTGCATTCCATAGCCGTGGTCCTTGGACAGCGAATCTTCGTTCCCCTTTTGATTTGTAGCGGGACTTGGGGATGAGGAGGAGGTTTTGGTCGGACGATCGAAGACTGCGATTGGGTATGTAGTGTTTTATTTTCTCGAGAAGGTATTGAGGCGCGTCTCCGTGGGTGCATTTGTGGGTGAGGCAGAGGGTCTTGAAAATGACCCGATTCTTTACGGTTAGCCAATGTAGGCTCCTCAGGGAAGGGGAGATGGATTCCCACGTTTTTTTTCCTGTTATCAGCCTTGCCGCCGTGTTTTGGATAAGTTGTAAGCGCGCAAGTTGATATTGGGGGTAACCCTATGTAGAGGGAGTTTGCATAGTCAAGTCGTGAATTAATGACTGTTCCAACTACCACTGCTTTGTCCTCTTGGAATGAAGGGGATGAGTCTACGTAGCAGGCGGAGCAGATGGTGAGATCCGCTAACTACCGATCCTATTTGTGCATCCATTGACATTTCTGAGTCAAAAATGACTCCGAGGCTCTTGGCCTTGGTCCTTGGGGAGATGGTCTGTCCAAAGATGGTAGGAGGTGTCCAAGGGATCTTGGTTCGGGAGTTTTGGTTTGCATGTAGAATAAGAAGTTCTGTTTTTGCTTTGTTGAGTTTAAGAGAGCTGGCAGTCATCCAGTCGTCTATCAGAGTGAGGCAGCTTTCTAATTGCTGATGATGGTCTTTTTGTCCGGTGATCCGAAAATATAATTGGGTGTCATCAGCGTATGAGTGGAAGCAGAGCTCTGATCTTCTGATGATTTTGAGGAGTGGGCGGATGTAGATGTTGAAGAGCACTGGCGACAAGGGTGATCCTTGAGGGACTCCACAAGAGATTGCCCGTGTTTCAGAGGTGAAAGCTCCTAGTTTCACTGTCTGAGAGCGATTTCCTAAGAAGGATGCGAACCATTGTAGATCTGCGTCTGTGACTCCTGCTACTTCTGTAAGGCGGATGAGTAGAGTGTTGTGGTCCACAGTATCAAACGCTGCGCTGAGGTCCAACAGCACCAGGAGACATGATTCTCCGTCATCTGCTGCTTCGAGGGCGTCGTCCCAAATCTTCAGGTGTGCGGTTTCTGTGCCATGGCCTGGGCGGAAGCCTGATTGTAGAGGGTCCAGGAGTTTGTGTGTGTCTAGGTGGCGGTGTAGCTGTTGTACTACCGCTTTCTCCATAATCTTGGAGATGGTGTTGAGGCTTGCTATCGGTCTGCGGGGGTTAGGGTCCTGAGGGTCGAGGTTGGGTTTCTTTAGCAGGGGTTTGATGATGCCTTGTTTGAGGGCGCCTGGAACCAATCCCTTCTTTGAACGATTGATTTATGAGGTGAGTTAGAGTGGGAGCCAAGATGTCAGAGCATTCTTTCAGAAGTTTTGTGGGGATGATGTCAATAGGAGATGTGCTGTCTCTGAGGTTTTTGATGATGTTTTTAGTGGTGTCCGTGGAGATTGGAATCAAAGAAAACTTTGGTGGATGTAGGATATTTGTGACGATATCTTCTTTTTGCTCTGGATGACTGAGGTTGGAAGTTTTTTTCAGATTAATTATTTTCCGGATGTTGTCGATTTTGTCAATGAAAAAATCTGATAACTCATTGCAGAAATCTTGGGTTTCGTTTGCTGGGGGCTCTAAGCATGCCGGGTTCATCGATTGAGCGACTATTTTAAAAAGTTCCCGAGGGCGGTTTAGTGCCGATGAAATGGTATTTGCAAAAAAATCTTTTTTAGCTTTAAAGATTGCTTTGTGATAATTCTCTGTGAGTCCTTTGTAGTTTGTCTGATTTTCCTTGGTAGGATTTCTTCTCCATGCTCTTTCGGCTCTTCTGCGTTCTTGCTTGAGTAGCATGAGAGAGCTGTTAAACCATCCTGAGTTTTTCCTCCGGATAAGTGTTCTGCGTTTTGGAGCCACTGAGTCTGCTGATTGTAATAATACCTTGTTTAGGGAGCTGAGTGTATGTTCCGTTGAGTGGGTTAAATTCAGCGTTGCTATTTTGTTTGCCAACGTGATTTTGAAGGTTTCGGAGTGTAGTTTCTTCTGCGATCTGGTCCAATGAGTTGCCGGTTTCTGTGACTTCTGTATAGAAGTCAATGCAAGTCGCCTGAAGTCGCCCCAAAAGTAGTACAGGAACCTTTTTCTAAGTCGGAGCGACTTGAGTTGCTTCTATTAGAACGGTTCTCCATAGTACAGAACGGAACGCAACTTGTCAGGTGGCTAAGTCGCCTGCCAAGTCGCACCTGTGTGAACCGGGTCTTAAGAGCTATCTGGAGTATCCACCATTGATTGGGAAGAGGAAAAGAGAGCAAAGGACTCGTGGGGACTCGGGAGATCCGCTTATGTGTTTTGAATTCATCTGGGAGGGGAGCGCGCATTTTTACTGGTGGTGGTGTGCACTCCTTGAGGACGAATAATCACAGGAGGTGGAATTGTGTGGAGACACTGAGCATAAGAAGAGTTTTCCATTCACATTTTGACTTTATTGAATGGACCATTTATTATTTAGAATTTATTGAGATTAGGAAATTGTATCATTTATATTCAAAGCGCTACATTTATTCATTACTATTCATATTAATGCCAATGGTTCCAAAAAGGTGTCAAAATTGTCCGGGTTCACATACAGCATCTGACAAAAGTGAGTACACCCCTCACATTTTTGTAAATATTTTATTCTATCTTTTCATTTGATAACACTGAAGAAATTACAATTTGCTACAATGTAAAGTAGTGAGTGTAATGCTTGTATAACAGTGTAAATTAAAGGAGTTGTAAACCCTCATGGTTTTTCACCCTAATGCAGGGCTCTCCAAACTGCGGCCCGAGGGCCAGATGTGGCCCTTTGCTAGCCTTTATCCAGCCCCTGGGGCACTATTCCTCTCACTGACACCAACAGTGAGGCGACATTTATTCCACAGATAACCATGATTGGATACTATTCCTCCTACTCCTATTGACCACTAACCCTGAGGCCATATTTATTCTTACTAAAGCAGAGCATGATCCCCTCCCTTTAGAGACTGGGCCGCAGGGCAGTATTCCAACATCATAAACAACCCCAAATACACCTCCAAGATGACCACTGCCTTGCTAAAGAAGCTGAGGGTAAAGGAGATGGACTGGCCAAGCATTTCTCCAGACCTAAACCCTATTGAGCATCTGTGGGGCATCCTCAAATGGAAGGTGGAGGACAACAAGGTCTCTAACATCCACCAGCTTCGTGATGTTATCATGGAGGAGTGGAAGAGGACTCCAGTGGCAATCTGTGAAGCTCTGGTGAACTCCATGCCCAAGAGAGTTAAGGCAGTGCTGTAAAATAATGGTGGCCACACAAAATATTGACACTTTGGGCCCAATTTGGACATTTTCACTTAGGGGTGTACTCACTTGTGTTGCCAGAGGTTTAGACATTAATGGCTGTGTGAGTTATATTGCATTTACCTTGCTTTGTGCCCTGGTGCAGTAATGTTGGAACAGGAAGGGGTCATCCCCAAACTGTTCCCACAAAGTTGGGAGCATGAAATTGTCCAAAATGTTTTGCTACGCTGACGCCTTAAGAGTTCCCTTCACTGGAATCTAAGGGGCCAAGCTCAACCCCTGAAAAACAACCCCACACCATAATCCCCCCTCCACCAAATGATTTGGACCAGTGCACAAAGCAAGGTCCATAAAGACATGTATGAACGAGTTTGGGGTGGAGGAACTTGACTGGTCCTGACCTCAACCCAATAGAACACCTTTGGGATAAATTAGAGCGGAGACATATTTTAACTTAAAGTGGATGTAAACCCCCCAAAAAAAACCTTGCTGTGAGTGACAGGTGATTTACATATCTCATGCACTAGCCTAAAAGAGGCACATCCTGTGTAATTATAAAAAGTGAGAAATCCACCCCTCCCCCACATAACAAATCCTGTGATCAATGTATCCTCAGACACACACACTGCACTATAACAGTCATCAGATCACTGCATGTTCTACTCTGCCCAGCTCTGACTACATACATGTCCCCTATATTCTTCTTGCTGTTCACTCGAGAATACATTTTCTTTCACTCTGGTCTGTGGATCTGTGGTCTGTGCCTGTCTCAGGCTAGTGCATGAGATATGTAAATCACCTGTCACTCACAGCAAGGGGGCGTTTTTGACAAAGTTTTCAGCACTTTGTCAAGATCTTTCCAACTAAACAATAAAAAAAGGGTTTTCTCAGAGCTGGAGTAAATCTGTGTGGCAAGACTGGGCTCAAATGAAAGGAAATCTTATTCTCTACATTATGACATTGGTTTACATCCACTTTAAGAAACAAGTGTCAGAAAAAGATTTAGGCTTCAAGTGGTTAAACTTCCTGCATTTACACTTGTTTAAAAACTTGGCAGACTGCCTGGATTTATTTCTTTACACACAGAAGTTTCCCTTTGATCTAAGAAGGAAGCTTAGTTACAATGTTTCATTTTAAGAACTTGGCAGACTGCCCAGATGTTTTCTTTTGACAGCTGAGTGAGGCAGAGAAGTCTCTCCACTTGTTATATGAAAAAATCGGCAAACTCTGCAATACGGCAAACTCTGCAATAGAGATCGTCGGGGGGGGGGGGGGGTTGAATCGAGATCACGATTTTTTAACGATTAATTGTGCAGCTCTAAAACCCAGATATTACCTTGTAAAAGTGGGAACATCATCACTGTGCTATACAGAGAGCAGAGCTGTGGGAGGGACCCAGTGACAACCAATTAGCCCAGATTTGTCACATGTTCCTCTACGCCAGCTATTCGTAACCAGGGATCTGTGGAACTCCAGGGTTCCTTAAAAGGTTGCTAGGGGTTCCTTGAGCAGTGGCTAATTGACCTCTTTTGATGGTGCCTGGATAGTTCCAGGGCCAGCGACACTTGGTAGAGCCAGCTGCATGACACCAAAGAGCTGTTTAGCCATGTGTAAGGATAACCACTACCATTTTTTCCTACTGACCCCCAATGAGTTAGTTTTCAGCAGGTTTCCCCAAGACAAATAATTGCAAAGGTCCCTCCATGCCTCCATGGTCCAATTTGCTTTAAAGCCACACGGGATAATTTGGTTGCTTTTAAAAAAAGGTTTTGCAGCTTGTGGTCATCATAAATGCATCCATCAATTTCTTGGTTGGCCTTCCCCTTAAATTTCCCTGTATATTTTGGCTCATGTGTAAATGAATGAACAAAGATTGCCGTGTATGATTGCTTTAGAGGGTTTAGTAGTAAATGAGTGACACAGAAAGCAGCAGTGTATGTGCTAAATGCAGCCATTGGGCTTTGCGTTAATGAGTGCGTGTGTAGGGAAATAAGCCTTGAATGACTGGCTAGAGACGGGTTTGGAATGCTGGGTATTGCTGGCATCCCATCAATGGCTCTTTTAATTCCTGTTTGGTTTGTCCCAGCAGAGATGGATTTGATCAGCCTAGCAGTCCTGAAGACCGCCACGGAACGGGAGCAGAAGGGGGAAATAGACATCATCGGAGACCAGCTAAGGTGGGCGCTGACAAAATCTAATCGACTTGTTAACCCGATTTTGTTTTTTTATGCTCAGTTACATTTTGAGGTCAATTGTAGTAAAGAAAAACCCATGTCTGATAAAAGGCAAAGTAAGTTTTTTCCTTTTCAAGTGCAGTTGTCTCTTGCTTTGATAAATACACCAAATGTGGGCAGTCCTTTAAAATGAGCCTAGGTGTTTCCAGTGAAAGGTATTGCTAATACTACATCTTGCAAAGACATTTTACACAATTGTGCACTTTCAGCCTTGTGGAACCAGTTTAAGGAAGGATGAGTTTAGGGTAGAGGAACTCAAGTATGCACTTCCAACCTCGGGTAACTGTTTTCTGTTCCAGCATGACTGTGCCCCTGTGATCAAAGCCAACTCCATAGAGACATGGCTTGATGAGGTAGCTGTGGAGGAACTTGGGTGGCCTGCACAGAGCATCGACCTCAACCCTACTGAACACCTTTGGGTTGAATTAGAAGACAGATCTTGAGCTAGATCTTCTCTTTAAACATCAGTAGCTGATGGAAGTTTACACTTCCAACCTTGAACTGTCTCTGTTCCAGCATGACTGTGCCCTTGTGATCAAAGCCAACTCCATAGAGACATGGCTTGATGAGTTAGCTGTGGAGCAACTTGGGTGGCCTGCACAGAGCATCAACCTTAACCCTACTGAACACCTTTGGGTTGAATTAGAAGACAGATCTTGAGCTAGATCTTCTCTTTAAACATCAGTACCTGATGGATGTTTACACTTCCAACCTTGAACTGTCTCTGTTCCAGCATGACTGTGCCCTTGTAGTTTAAGCCAGCTCCATAGAGACATAGTTTGATAAATTAGCTGTGAAGGAACTCAAAATTGTACTTCCAACTTTGGCCAACAGTCCCTTTTCTAAAATTTCTGTGCACCTGTGCTCAAAGACAGTTCAATAGAAACATTGTTTCACTAGTTGTGTGGAGGAGCTCAAGTGTGTACTTTCAACCTTGGCCAATAGTTTTCTGCTGCAGCACGACTGCACCCCTATGGCCAAAGCCAGCTCCACAGAGACAAGATTTGATGAGTTAGTTATGAAGGAACTCAAGTTTTCACTTCCAACCTTGTCCAGCAGTCTGTTCCAGCATGGCTGTGCACCTGTGCTCCAAGCCAGCTCCACAGAGACATGTTTTGATGAGTTTGAGATGAAGGAACTCAAGTATGCAATTACGACCTTGGGCAACAGTTTTCTGTTCGAGCATGGCTGTGCCCCTGTGCCCCAAGACATGGCTTGATGAGTTAGCTGTGGAGGAACTTGAGTGGCCTGCTCATGCATTGACCTCAACCTTACTGAACACCTTTGGGATTAGAAGACCAATTGTGAGCTAGATCTTCTCTTCCAACATCAGTACTTTATGTTGGAAGTTTGCACCTATTTGCACTTCCAACCTTGGCCAACAGTCTCTGTTCCAGCACACCTGTGCATCTGTGCTCAAAGCCAGCTCTATAGAGACAGTTTGAATTTGATGTGGAGGTGCTTAAGTATGTTCTTACAACCTTTGTCAATAGTTTTCTGTTCCAGCAGGACTCAATGCCAGTTCCATAGAAACCTGGTTTAATGAGTTTGGTGTGGAGGAGCTCAAGTATGCACTTCCAACCTTGGCTAACAATTTTCTGTTCCAGCACGACTGTGCCCCTGTGCTCAAAGCCTGCTCCCTAGAGACATGGTTTGATGAGTTGGTTGTGGAGAAACTCAAAATTGCACTTTCAACCTTGGCCAACAGTTCCAGCATGACTGCGCACTGGTGTTCAAAGTTCCAGCAGCACTCAAATCCAGTTCCAGAGACATTGTTTGATGAGTTTGGTGTGCAGGCGCTCAAGTATGCAATTCCAACCCTGGCCAACAGTTTTCTGTTCCAGCATGACTGTGCCCCTGTGTACAAAGCCAGCTCCATAAAGACACGGTTTGAAGACTTTGGTGTGGAGGAACTTGGAGTGGCCTGCGTAGAGCACTGACCTCAACCCTACCGAACACCTTTGGAATGACCAATTGTGAGTCAGATCTTTTCTTCTAATATCGGTACCTGACCTCACAAATGCCGCTTTGGCAAATGAGCACAAATTTCCATAGACACACTCCAAAATGTTGTGGAAACCTTCCTAGAACAATGGAGCCTCAAAAGGGAAAGAGGCGGAGAATCATCTCCATAATGGCTATTTTTGAGTTTTAAGATGGATGTGCAACAAGCTCATATAGATGTAATGGCCAAAGGCTCATGCACACGTGCCCCTCCCTCCTTGGTATTCAGGTCCATTAGCATAGATTTATGCTAAACTCTGAAAACGTTAGCACAGATGTTTCATGGCGCAGGACCTTGGATGCAGATTTTTCTTTTTTTTTGTGCATGCAGCTAAAAGTAGCTGCAGATTATGGAGCTATGCGCAACTGTGAGCATGGGCCCATAGCATAACGCACAGCCTTGTTCAGATCCATAAACTAAATGTAATGTAAAATCTGCAGTATATTTTGCACTCATGTGCATGAGCCCAAATGGTGTACATTGCAGGGATATGGTTAAAGTTGATCTAAAGTCAAAATGTTACTTTTGTATAGAATAGGAAACAATTATCACCGCCCTGATGTCTATGCCACTCCTGGGGAAGATTCACCCTTTCTATATCCCGACGACCATAAGAGGGGGATTTCCCTTCACTTCCCACCTCTGAGACAGGAAAAAAAAAAAAAGAGGGAATTTCCCCAATTGGATGCAGACCTCATAGAATAAAAAGTTCCAAGCCATTTTTAAAAAAAATCATCTGACTAGCTTCTGTTCTGTAGATATTAAAACAGGCCATTCTAAAGCACTTGCCAAGTAAGAGGTTCGGTCTTCGTTTTATGGATCACGTGATCCATCCCACTATAGACTAGCATACAGCATTCTTACGAAGAGTTAAGCTGCCAGTGCAGTAAACCGAAGGAAATGCCAGGGATGCCATATTCCATTGAACAAGTTACCAGTAATATGACCTCATTCTCTCGGCAGGCTTTTAGTAGAGGTAATGACATAATTGCAGGAGCAAGGTGATGAGAATTCTTATGCCAGTAGGATAAATATCGCTGTCAGGAGAGAAATTGTACAGTAGTTCTAGAAAATGTTGGCTGGCTGCAGATTCAAGCGAGTCATTTTAAGTTAAACTGGACACATTTTTAACCTTTAATTCATGGTCACTCAGTACAGCCAGTGTGATGCAGTTTGGCCTTGGAAATCTGCTGAAAAGCAAAATGTCTCCAGTGCTAGGCGTGGTTGCTCTGATTGATGGTGGCCTTGAAAGTGCTTGAGGGCTTTGTCCAAAAACAAAACATGGCTGAAATTTTACCTCTTCTGCACTCTTTTCTTTTAAAGCTAGGTTTTAGAGTAGAACTTCAGACCAAACTTTTTTTTTTAAGTTTTGGATAGAGTAGGGAAGGATTAGAAACTCTGTTATGCTTTTATAGCCTTCTTAGTCCTTACTGAGGAGATCATTCACTATGTGTCCCAGTGACCTTGTCATCAGGAGAGGAAATGGGAGGGAATCCATAATGTGGTCACTGGAAAATGAATAGAGGAGGAAATCTTTCCATAGGAAGATTAAGTGAGAAGGCGTTTAAAGGAAGATCTGATTGCCATCTACAAATCAATGGTGCCTGTAAAGCTGGAAACAATTTGTTTAATCCCAGTTCCCTGAGGAGGACACGTGGACACAATTTATGGTTGGAGTAGAGGAGGTTGAGGCCTGGTTGACACCTATGCAGGTTGCATATTCCAGGTGCGTTTTGTGTTTTTCAATACACACGTTTTTGATCCATTGAAGTCTATGGAACCAAAAAAACTGAAAAAAAGTCCCTGGTCCTTTCCATAAAAAGCACAGGATTTGAACGTGACTTATAGGAAACCATGTTAAATGGACTGTAGTGTGTTTCTGCAAAACTGAGAATGCATAAAAAAATAAATGCATAGGTGTGAACCAGGCCTTAATCTAAAATTGTAGAGAGGATTCTTTACAGTCAGAGCAGCATAAATGTAAAACTCCCTTCTTCAAGTAGTGGAATCAGCTAGGAGTATAAAAAAAAAAAAAAAAACACTACAGAAAAAAAAACCCAGAATATATTCTTAGAAAACAAACTGGTACAGACACGAAAATTGTATACTCCTCTTTCCTGGTGCTTCTTCATGGCAGCATACAATGGATTGCGACTCCGCCCCCACAACCTGATAGGACTAGTTAACTATAAATCACAGCATTCTCTAACTCTCACCATTTGGATGGGCATCTGTATGCTGCCACGAAGATGCACCAGGAAAGGAAAATTTACAGAAAGGTGAGTATACAATTTTCCGTTTTCCTGGTGCATCATGGCAGCATACAATGGGAACTAACTCCCCATACGGGAGGGTGCAAGAAAATTTTTGTAATCAGTAGCGCAAGTATGCACCATGAATTTCCCAAATTTGACTGTAGTGAGCTGGGTTCACCTATTAAAGTGTAATGAAGGTGTCCTGGGAGACTCAGCATTGAGCTGTCCACAGAGCCGGAACTGCCCTAGTTGAATGTGCAGCTGCTGACTTTTAATAATCGGACACTCACCTGTCCCAGGGTCCAGCGATGCAGGGGAATGAAGCCCCGCTCGTCTCCCCTGCCTCTCTGTGGTGCCGGTATTGTCACTGTGGGCGCACAAACGGGCACACACTGTGCAAGCTGCGCTGCGTGCTGTGACTGGCCAGGTAATCATCTGGGACCTGTGACAAGTCCCAGATGATTGCCGAGAAGGAAGGGGGAGAGATAATCTTCATTCTGGCGCCACGGGTGCACGAGGAAGTGGGAGCTGGAACCCTCAAAAAATAGGGTTTCTGCTCCCCCCCCCCCCAAAAAAAAGAAAGATGGTAAATTGACTTTCTGGTTAAATTGGAAGGAGGAAGACACCCCATGGATAAAAGCAGTCTGGAGTTTTAGGGCTCTTCTGTCTGGGTAGAACGTTAAGTGAGGCTCCTTGAGTACAAAGCCTGCAGTTCTGACACCCTTTTTCACAGAGGTTGTAGCAACCAGAAATAGTCTTCAGGGTTAGATTACAGAGTAAAAGAGTAATCTGTAAAAGAGTGTAGGCCCCTTTTCAGTCCCAGTTGTAAGAACTGTAGAACCTTGGCTGGTTTAGGTGATAAAGGACTGTGTGAGACTGCTGTGTGAGATCTGCATTAATTTCCCATATTCTTTGGCAAGTCTTATTCATGAAGACCTCTCTGGTTTGACACAAGGTAGGCACTACCTGCACTGAGCACCCATGAATTGGTAGCCTCCGCCTCCCAACTTCCATGCCATCAAAAGTAGTCTCTTGGAGCTGGATGGCAAAACTGTCCATGAGAGAGCAAATCCATCATCACTGGAAGCGGCAGTGGTGACTCAATGCTTAAGTGTAGGAGGCATAGACACGAGAGCATCCTAAGCCAAAATGGTAGATTTTCAATTATTGATACAATAAGTTCCACTAACAGCCTAAGAATTCTATCCTTCCACTGCTGTCTAGGCACAGTACAATTCTTGCGCCTCTTTCTAAAAAGGCATAAATGACAGAAGTGCTCTGAACACTACTCAAGTTCAAGAGCATTAAATACTATGCCTCATAAGCTTAACATCCCATGACTTTGAGCAGCCTGCTCTTTGAAATGCGTCCCCCAACCTTTCTAGCTGGGGTTTGGTGTGATAATGTTCCATCCGAAATCACTTACGAAAAACCAAGGATACTCCGGCACTGTTCTGCTGGAAGAGGACTTTACTCCCAAAGCACCTTTTGGCTTTCTCTATCAGAGGACAAATATTCCCCTGTGGAAGTTCTACTGAATTTTTCCCGTCGCTATTGCAGACAGTAAGACCTTTGTGAATGACCAGAAACTGGTAGCGGAATCGAGGATGAATTGGGACAAGTAGGTTTCTGATAAACCTACAGAGCATCCAGTCTCCCAGATTTATGAATATTGTAATTGATTGGAGCTTTTCCATCTTGCATGACTCCAACTTCCTGTGCTTGTTGAGTTTTTTTTTTTCCTTCAACTGTAGCACTGGGCACAGATTACCCGATTTTGATTATTTTTTTTTTTTTTGCTAGGGACAGAGGTGAACCAAATCCTCATCTCCTCTGGGCAACTGGAACCTTCACGAATGCTCGTTTTTTTTTTCTCCCCCCCTTTTAACCACTTAAGCCCCCGGACCAATTTGCAGCCAAAGGACCAGGCCCCTTTTTGCGATTCGGCACTGCGTCGTTTTAACTGACAATTGCGCGGTCATGCGACGTGGCTCCCAAACAAAATTGGCGTCCTTTTTTTCCCACAAACAGAGCTTTCTTTTGGTGGTATTTGATCACCTCTGCGTTTTTTATTTTTTTCGCTATAAACAAAAATAGAGCAACAATTTTGAAAAAAATGCACTATTTTTTACTTTTTGCTATAATAAATATCCCCCCAAAAAATCGCAATTAGCAATTATTGATTGGTTTGCGCAAAAGTTATAGTGTTAATAAAATGGGGAATAGATTTATAGCATTTTTATATATATTTTTTTTAACTAGTAATGGCGGCGATCATCGATTTTTATTGTGACTGCGACATTATGGCGGACACATCGGACATTTGACACATTTTTGGGACCATTGTCATTTATACAGCAATCAGTGCTATTTAAATGCACTGATTCCTGTGTAAATGAAACTGGCAGTGAAGGAGTTAACCACTAGAGGGGAGGGGTTATGTGCTGTGTGTTTTTTTACTGTAGGGGGGGCGTGGCTTGATCGTCTTTCCCTATGACAAGGAACAGAAGTTCAGTGTCAGTCTCACTAGGAAGCACGGGGAGAGGGTTGTTTCCACATACCTCTCCCCGTTCTTCAGCTCTGTGACCCGATCGCGGGACACCATCGGCGATCGGGTCCGCGGGTCCCCGCGGCCACCGAGCTCAGGACCGGGCGGCGCGCGCGACCCATGGCTGGTCTGTTAAAGGACAACATACCTGTATGTTGATGTGCCCAGCCGTGCCATTCTGCCGACGTATATGTGCAGGAGGCGCTCCTTAAGTGGTTAATCCAGCTACAAACTGGACCAGAATTTTTTACTTTTCTCATCAACTCCGGTAGCCTGGCTGACTGGAAGAGCTTGAAAGGTGGACTTCCCACCTATCAATGTTATATGATCGTTATGCTCATTGAATTACGCCCCTGCATGGGTGAACGTTATGATGGTATACTTAAAATTATTGTACCAGAAAGGTGGACCTCCCTTAAACTTCCTCCAGCATCACGCCAATATAGCTGATATGGCCCACAGATCCTGAATATTTTCCATCCAGGTGTATGTGCAAAGCTTCGCACAGGCACCCCCTGGATGAATGCACCCTTGAAAAGGACTTCCGCTGTTCTCCCAAGACAGGCGCCTTAGAAATTTAAGGCTTCAATAATGAAGATTGGGTACTTCTCCAGTTCCTTTACTAATCTTTTTTCCCGGTCCGTAGGATTTTGCCTCCTTATATCTACTTGGGAGTTGCCGCCTGTATGCTGGACCTTTTTGAATTTTCTGTTTTTTGTAAGATATTCACCCTGATCTGCTAGTGGTCACCCTTGAGATGGCTGTATCTGTCTACTCCCAAATAGATTGGATACATTGTCTGGTATCTTGTACCAGTTTTTTTTTTTTTTTTTTAATCTGCAGGGCTGAAATTTTCTGTAAAATTTACAGAACACCCCCCTGAAACATTTAATGCTTGTATGACTGGCTCACAGATTTTTCCCAGAAGTCTGCACCAAGATACAAGTCAGATTTTTGGCATCCACTGCAATCCATACTCCCAATAGTAATAGCCCGAAGCGTGGCGAGCCCGCGAGGAGCCCTCTAACTTTGTGCAGCCCTATGTCCACTTGGATGGTGGAGCTTGCACCTCGAATCACGGCGCAGGCGGCGTTCATCTTCAGAGATTTTCCAAATCTCCTTGTCCTCCGTACTGCGCAAGCGCTGCGCCTGCGCAGTACGGCCCGTACACTATACGATAGGCGGACACTATCCGATAGAACACCGGCACCTGCAGATGCTACAGTATGTAGGAGCACTTCAGATCTAGATCTACAGTGCCTTGCAAAAGTATTCAGCCCCCTTGGCATTTTTCATGTTTTGTTGCCTCACAACCTGGAATTAACATGGATTGTTTTAGGATTTGCATCATTTAATTTAAAGAACATGCCCACAACTTTGAAGATGTTTTTTTTTTTTTTTTAATTGTGAAGCAAACAACAAATAGGACAAAATAACAAAAAAAGTCAATGTGCATAACTATTCAATACTTTGTAGAGCCACCTTTTGCAGCTATAACAGCTCCAAGTCGCTTTGGATAAGTCTCTATGAACTTGCCACATCTTACCACTGGGATTTCTGCCCATTCCTCCTTGCAAAACTGCTCCAGCTCCTTCAAGTTGGATGGTTTGCGCTTGTGAACAATAATCTTTAAGTCTAACCACAGATTTTCTATTGGATTGAGGTCTGGGCTTTGACTAGGCCATTCCAACACATTTACATGTTTCCCCTTAAACCACTCAAGTGTTGCTTTAGAAGTGTGTTTGGGGTCATTGTCCTGCTGGAAGGTGAACCTCCGTCCTAGCCTCAAATCACAGAGTGGTACAGGTTTTGCTCCATCTTTCCCTCAACTCTGACCAGTTTCCCAGTCCCGACTGCTGAATGGTTATAGATGGTGTTCTTTAGGTGATGTGATGTGTTGGGTTTGCACCAGACAAAGCGTTTTCTTTGATGGCCAAAAAGTAAAATTTTAGTCTCATCATACCAAAGCACCTTCCTCCATACATTTTGGGAGACTCCCACATGCCTTTTCGCAAACTCAACACGTGCCATTTTGTTTTTTTGCTGAAAGTAATGGCTTATTTCTGACCACTCTGCCATAAAGCCCAACTCTATGGAGCGTACGGCTTATTGTCCTCCTATGTACAGATACTCCAGTCTCTGCTGTGGAACTCTGCAGCTCCTCCAGGGTTACCTTAGGTCTCTGTGCTGCCTCTCCGATTAATACCCTCCTTGCCCAAACCATGAGTTTTGATGTGCGGCCCTCTCTGGGCAGGTTTGCTGTTGTGCCATGTTCTTACCGTTTAGTTATGATAGATTTGATGGTGCTCCTAGGGATCATCAAAGATTTGGATTTTTTTTTTTATAACCTAATGCCACGTACACACGAAGGGACAATCCCGCGGGATTATCCTCTGGACTCAAGTCCAGCGGACAATCCCCTCGTGTGTGGGCGTCGGCGGACTTTTTGGCGCCAAAGTCCAGCGGACCAAAGTTTTAAGTTTGGTTTTAAAATTATCCGCTGGACTTGGCAGTCCGGCGGACAATCCCGCCGTTAGTAGGCTAGTCCGCCGGACTTTTTAAATGAACGGACTTGCCGCTCATCGGCAAGTCCGTTCATTTAGCACGTGACTTCAGGTTACGTAGCTAGCGTAGGCAGTAAATGCGCTGACTCGAGTATAAGCCGAGGGGGGGACTTTCAGCCCTAAAAAAAGGGCTGAAAATCTCGGCTTATACTCGAGTATATACGGTATCAGTTTTTTATTTCTGAAAAATAGTTTTATGTATATATTTTTCTAATTTTACTTCACCAACTTAGACTATTGTGTTCTGATCCATCACATATAATTCAGATTTAAAAAAACATTGAACTAAAGGCTGTAATGTAACAAAATAGGTAAAAAGCCAATCGGGGTGAATACTTTTGTAAGGCACTGTCATTTTTGGTGTAGAGCCTCCTTGAATGTGACAGCAAGGTGACATGTCTTGCCAGCTATATTAATGATGCATCCACCATCTGAGGAGACTGCTGCAGGTTGACCTTTATCTTTTTCAGGGTATACAGTTTTGACAGCTTGTTTATACAGACATTTTTCTCTGACCCCCTTCAATTCTTCCTGGATTAACTCCTCCAGTTCAGTGAAGGGAATGAGTACTTTCTAACCTTGTGGAGAGTTTCTTCCACTTCACCCCAGGCAATTGCATCCTTAGCTGCCCTTGCAAAAAGGCTCTATTGGGAAATCTTCAAAGCTTGTGGCCCCTTTAATGCTTCCTTCCTTCCCATGGCAAGCTTTCCAATTTGGACACCACCTACCGGCTCTGGTTGGAAGTGCTAGGCAATTCAGCCACCGACTGGGGAGTACAGGCTTCATGCATCAACTGCTTGGCCGATTCTTTAATCAAGGTGGCTACTTTCCAGACATCCCCCTTCTTTGCTCCAAGGGGACTTGACATGCCTTCTTGTCAAGCAATGACTTTCCACCACAAATGCAGCAACCATTGGGGATGGTAATCTGTGGTGTTGGCAAACGAGGAGCAATAAGAATGAGAGGTGAGATGATGACATTGATCAATGTTGCCTGGATGTCTGCACTTGAATGGTGACTGTTCTGGCTTTTAGCAGGCTCCCTCCATCTTGAGGACCTTGCAGGGCTCTATAGAGCTTGTTCCAGGCAGATTTAACATACTAGCTTGGCAGGCAAAGACTTTCCACCACAAATGCAGCGACCATTAGGGCTGGTAACTTGTGATGTTGGTAAACGGGGAGCAATGATAATGAGGGGTGACCTTAATCAACATTGCCTAGATGTCTGTTCTTAGATGATGACTTGTCTTGACCTTCAGAAGGCTTCCTCCATCTTGTGGTCCTTACAGGACTATAGATATTGACTCTCTTTTCCTCAACCCTTACTACTTACCTAATCCCTAAACCTTAAAAGCAATGGGTGGTCAGAATGGGCAGCGTTCCCCATAGAAACAGAGCAAAGCAGCAGACTGAAATGAAAAAAACGCATAAAGCTAAGTCTCCACTACTGCGACCTGAAAGTCGCACGATATTGCAGAAAAGTTGATGCGACCTTGAACCAATGCCTGTGTATTCTTGAGGTCTATGGACACAGATATGAACGGTACTCATTGGAAATCATGGGGTACGACTTGTCATGCGACTTTGCGAACGGACCGAAAGTTTGCACGAACGTTAGAACCCTATTAATTACAATAGACGCGAATATTCAAAATCTAAAGTGCTAATTATAATGGCCAATATGCATGTTATTGTCCTAAAAAGTGTTTGGGGACCCGGGTCCTGCCCCAGGGGACATGTATCAATGCAAAAAGAAGTTTTAAAAACGGACGTTTTTTTCTGGAGCAGTCATCTTAATGATGCATAAAGTGAAAAATAAAAAGTGAAATATTCCTTTAAATATGGTACCTGGGGGGTGTCTAAAGTATACCTGTGAAGTGGCATGTGTTTCCCGTGTTTAGAACTGTCCCTGCAAAAAATGACATTTGTAAAGGAAAAAAAGCCATTTAAAACTGATTGCGGCTTTAATGTAATGTCTTGTCCTGGCAATATGGATGAAAATCTTTGAGAAAAATGGCATGGCTACAACCCCCCCCCCCCCCCCCCCCCCAGCCCCTTTGGGTCTTGTATGGATATTAAGGGGAACCCTGCACCCAAAATATGTTATGTTAATGTTAGGCAGGTGCCTGTGTTGCACAAATAAACTACACAACACCAGCAATGGGGGGGGGGGGGGTAGATTCAGGTGTATGCTGTGCAGTGTGCAGGAGGCACACTAAACCCACTGTAACAGCGCTAGGTTAGGAAGCAAAGCAAAGCTGACACTGTCCCTGCCTATCCTGCTCTCTCCCTGAACAATACACTCACTGTAACAGCGCTATCTAAAGAAGTAAAGCACAGCTGACACTTTCCCTGCCTATCCTTCTCTCTATGAACGCTGCAACACACTACACAAGGCTGCCGCGCTGGTGGCCTTATATAGTGTGGGGCGTGTACCAAACCCCCCTGAGCTATAATTGGCCACAGGCATCCTGCCTATGGCCAATTATGGCTCTCCTCGCTGCCGGTGCTGTAATTGGCCAAGCATGCGGGGATCACAGTGCATGCTTGGCCAATCATCAGCCAGCAATGCACTGCGACTGGTGGTGTAGTGGCAGGTTAGGGTAGTATAGGGCAGGTTAGGGTAGTATAGGGCAGGTTAGGGTAGTATAGGGCAGGTTAGGGTGGTATAGGGCAGGTTAGGGTGGTATAGGGAAGTTTGGGATGGTATAGGGCAGGTTGGGGTGGTATAGGGCAGGTTGGGGTAGTATAGAGCAGGTTGGGGTAGTATAGGTCAGGTTGGGGTAGTATAGAGCAGGTTGGGGTAGTATAGGGCAGGTTAGTGAGGTATAGGGCAGGTTGGGGGGGGGTATAGGGCAGGTTGTGATAGTATAGGGCAGTTTGGGGTGGTACAGGGCAGGTTAGGGATCTATGCAGTGACAGTTTGCAGTACCTTATAACATAGCTGCAGATGAAGAAACTCGAGGCTGCTGTGTCCTCGCCTCTTTCTCCTCCTTCAGCCGCGGGATCAGCTAGAGTAAAGAAGTCTGTGGGAGGAGTGGAGGAGGCAGCCACACCACCAGCTCCGCCCACCAACCCCAGGCTGAAAGAGATAATGTCCAATCCCCCAAGGGTTAGCTTCACTGACTGGGCAGTGTGGCAGCCTCCCTCGCATGGCTACGTGTCCTACTCGCTCCGCTGCAGCTCTGAAAATGCACGCAATATAGTGCACTGTGTAGCAGTGGCCCCCTGTGTCACCCCTCTGGCGGGTGTCACCCGGTGCGGGCCGCACCCCCAGCCCCCCTATAGCGACGCCCTGATGTTCTCTTTGCTGCCCTTCTTGACACCAGGCCATCCTCCAAAAGTCTTCTCCTCACTGTGTGTGTAGATGTTCTCACACCTACCTGCTTCCATTCCTGAGCAAGTTCTGTACTGGTGGTGCCCCAATCCCACAGCTGAATTAACTGTAGAAGACGGTCCTGGCTTTTGCTGGACTTTCTTGGGCGCCCTGAAGCCTTCTTCACAAATGCAGTGGAAATATTTTTTATGGGATTAAGTTAATTTTCATGGCAAAGAGGGACTTTGCAATTTAATTGCAATTCATCTGATCACTCTTCATACTATTCTGGAGTTTATGCAAATTGCCATCATAAGAACTGAGGCAGCAGACTTTGTGAAAACTAATATTTGTGTCATTCTCAAAACTTTTGGCCGCGGCTGTACAGTACAGCTGTGACTTGATGAATCACAGAAGTCCTGGACAGATAGAATGTGTTCTCTGAATGCGATTTGTCAAATTTCCAGATGACAGTAATCCAAGGTTTGGAGCTGATGTGCTGGGGATGGCCTGGTCACAGTGAGCGCAGTCTATGTGGACTGGCTTTTTTGGGAAAAGTTGACCTGTCACATCTGGAGAGGACTTTCCTATTTTATGCACGAAAACTCCAACAACAAATTCCTTTTTTCGTTTCCTTTTGGTCTGTTTTAAATACCATGTAAAGCATTTTATTTTACCTGTTTAATAAGTGAAAAAAAAAAAAAAAAAAAAAACGTTGATCCTGCTAGAAATCAAGTGAGCTTTTTGCTTCTTGTAGTTGGGTGCCAAGGAGTCTTATCAGCCCTGCCCAGGTTAACTTCTGTGTAACTTCTGTGTCTTAGAATGACGTCACTTCACCTCTATGGGAACAGGACGCAGAGTGAGCGTTGTCACAATAGGACAGGAAGTACATTACTGGCAGGATCAAAAGAGAACATAAAGGGGGAAAATTCTTTTTTTTTTTTTTTTTTTTTTTTTTTGGGTTTAAAAATTGAATTTTGAATGAACTGTGAGTGAAATAACTGCCATTTGGGTGGTATGGAGGAGTATATACAATATATACATTTTTTTTTAATTGGGTTAAGATATTCTTTAACCACTTGCCGTCCGCGCTATAGCCGAATGACGGCTACAGCGCGGACCTGAATTTCCAGCAGTGCGTCATATGACGTCCTCCCCTTTGCAAGCTCCCAGCGTGCGCCCGGTAGGGTGCGCGCTGCGATGTGATCACTGAGACTTGGGTAATCACCGATCAGAGTAAGGGGCCCTTACCACGTTATCAGCTGTCAGCCAATGACAGCTGATCGCATGATCAAAACAAAAGCTCGGTAATTGTTTTTTTTTTTTTTCCTCCTCAAGCTGACAGCGCAAGGAGAAAAAAGAGCCAATCACCGGGTTATGTTCAAGGGTCATCGGTCCCGAAGAGGAAGAGGCAATTGTGCCTCATCTGTGTCGCCTGCCATTGCCACCTGACAGTGCCCACAGTGCCACCTATCAATGCCCACAAGTGCCACCTATCAATGCCCACCAGTGGTGCCAATCAGTGCCACCTAGCAGTGCTGCCTATCAGTGTAAAAGATCAGTGCCCATTATTGCCACCCATCAGTGCCCATCACTGCCACCCATCAGTACCCATTACTGCCACCTATCGGTGCCCATCAGTGCTGCCTCATCAGCGTACATCAATGAAAGAGAAAAATGACCTGTTTTAAAATTTTATAACAAAATATTTTTTTTAACCACTTGCTTACTGTGCACTTAAACACCCTTCCTGCCCAGACCAATTTTCAGCTTTCAGCGCTCTCGCACTTTCAGTGACAATTGCGCGGTCATGCAATGTTGTAACCAAATGAATTTTTTATCATTTTGTTCGCACAAATAGAGCTTTAGTTTGGTGGTATTTATTCGCGACTCCGTTTTTAATTTTTTGCGATATAAGCGAAAACATAGCGGAAATTTTTAAAAAAAACAATATTTTCTCCTTTCTTTTTTAACAGAAATCCAATAAAATCAAATTTTGTCATAAATTTAAGCCAAAATGTATTCTGCTACATGTTTTTAGTAAAAAAAATTCCGTTAAGTGTATAATAATTGGTTCGCGTGATCACGGACATATGTACGCAAATGATCATGTACATATGTGTGCAGGTGATCACGGACATATGTGTGCAGATAATCATTGGCACATGTTATTTTACTGGGACATACGTGAGGGACATGTGTTTTTATTATTTGAGGACATGTGTTTTTATTATTTGGGGACATGTGTGTTTTGGGGACATGTGTGTTTTGGGGACATGTGTGGGGACATGTGTGGGGACATGTGTGGGGACATGTGTGATTTACTGTGGGGTCACAACTGGTGATCAGTGAGTAAAAAAAACAGCTAATACTCACTGATCACCAGCCGGCTGCAGCGATCCGCTCTCCTCACCGACGACTTCCGTGTGAGGAGAGGAGGGCCGATTGCCTAGCAACCGGCTGTTTGTTTACATCACATGACAGCTGTGATTCGACACAGCTGTCATGTGATCAGGAGGGCCAATCACCGAGCCCTCCTGCCGATCCGAGATGCGCCGTGTCCGGTTGACACGGCCGCATCGGGATCGCGCCGCTGCGCAGGCACGCGTGCGCGCACACGCGTGCGCGCGATCCCTCTACTTCTGAAGGACGTTCCGGAACGTCCTATCAGAAGTAGACGGCTCCAACCCGGCCGTATATCTACGTTGGCCGGGTGGGAAGTGGTTAAATTCGGTCTTTTTACATTTTTTTTAACAAAAAATTAAAACTCCAGAGGTGATCAAATACCACTAAAAGAAATCTCTATTTGTGGGGAAAAAAAATTATAAAAATTTCATTTGGGTACAGTGTTGTATGACCGCGCAATTGTCATTCAAAGTACGTCAGCGCTGAAAGCTGAAAATTGGTCTGCACAGGAAGGGGATTTAAGTGCCCAGTAAGCAAGTGGTTAATAAGTGAAAAAAAAAAAAAAACCGTTGATCCTGCTAGAAATCAAATGAACTTTTTGCTTCTTGTAGTTGGGTGCCAAGGAGTAGACATGTGCAATTCGTTTAGTTTTTTTTCGTTTTTTTCGTTTTTTTTTTTTCGTTATTTTCGTTCATTCGTTTTCGTACGAATGAACGAACGATTCTCTAAAATATTTTAACGATTTCGAAAATAACGAAAATCCGAAAAAAACAAATTAGAAACAACGAATGTACGAATGAAGAAAATCCGAAAAACGAAAACAGGAACAACGAAAATGAAAATGAACGAAAAAATTTGTACATTCGTAACTTTTTTTTTTTTTGTTGAATTGGTAATTTTCCGTGTCCCTTACAATGGCGCTGCTTAATGTGCTTCGAATGGATTGAACGAAAAAATTTGTAAATTCATAACTTTTTTTTTTTTTTTTTCGATTCGTAATTTTCCGTGTCTCTTACAATGGCGTTGCTTAACGTGCTTCGAATGGATTGAACGAAAAAATTCGTACATTTGTAACTTTTTTTTTTTTGTTGAATTGGTAACTTTCCGTGTCCCTTACAATGGTGCTGCTTAACGTGCTTCGAATAGATTGAACGAAAAAATTCGTACATTCGTAACTTTTTTTTTTCGATTCGTAATTTTCCGTGTCTCTTAAAATGTAATAGCATACACATTACATAAAATTATGAATTATGCTCCGATTACGAATCTACCAATGTTATGAATGTACGAATAACTACGAATGCGTCCAAATTTCAAATAAATGAAAATTAAACTAACGGAAAAAAACGAATCAACGAAAAAATAACTCTTACGAATGTACAAATCGTTACGAATACGAACACCGACGACTTACAAATGTACGAATCGTTACGACTCAACGGAAACGAAAAAAACGAAACGAAAATAAACAAATTTTTTTGTTGTGCACATGTCTACCAAGGAGTCTTATCAGCCATTCCCAGGTTAACTTCTGTGTCTTAGAATGACGACGCTTCACCTCTATGGAAACAGGACGCAGAGTGAGCGTTGTCACACTAGGACAGGAAGTGCGTTACTGGCAGGATAAAAAGAGAACATAAACGGGGAAAAAAAAATTTTTTTTATTTTTTATTTTTGGGTTTAAAAATTCAAATTGAATTTTGAATGAACTGTGAGTGAAATAACTGGCATGTGGGTGGTATGGAGGAGTATGTACAATATATATATAAAAAATTAAATTGGGTTAAGATATTCTTTAAATGTGATTTTTAAATTTTTTTTTTATTTTTTTTTCATGGCTTTCTGATGAAAGAACCATCTAAATCTAGATATCTTTATTTGCTTGGTGTTTTTGTGAGCTTGGGTTCTTTTGGTTGTAAAGTTTTAGGTGTATCCATCGGTGTCACAGGACTGGTCTCCTATGTCCCAGGCTGCAGATCACAAGCTCTGAGTGGTCTCTGAAGTTGAAGTTGAAGTTGAAAAACAGCTCTGGGTTTTCCGGAGAGATCAGGAATGCGGGGTGGACGGCGAAGGTTTCCAAGGGAACATGTGCTTTTAGGCGGTTGACCTTTGTACTCCAGCAAGACGTTAACTACCAGGAAGCAGGCTGTTAAATACAAGTACTGTCCATGCATGTTCCACTGTGCTATGCTTAAAGTATATGTAAACCCTCACCTTGTAAAACAACCCATTCAATTTAAAAGCGCAAAGGCAAACCATTTGTATACGCATATAAAAAAAAAAAATATATTATAAATACTTCTCCCTTTTTTTGTAAGTAATTAACCACTTTCAGACCGGACCAATTTGCAGCCAAAGGACCAGGCCCCTTTTTGCGATTCGGCACTGCGTCGCTTTAGCTGACAATTGCGCGGTCGTGCGACGTGGCTCCCAATTTTGAAAAAAAACGCATTCTTTTTTATTTTTTGCTATAATAAATATCCCCCAAAAATATATAAAAAAACGTTTTTTTCCCTCAGTTTAGGCCGATACGTATTCTTCTACATATTTTTGGTAAAAAAAAAATCGCAATAAGCGATTATTGATTGGTTTTCACAGAAGTTATAGCGTCTACAAGATAGGGGATAGTTTTATAGCGTTTTTATTAATATTTTTTTTTTATTAGTAATGGCGGCGATCAGCGATTTTTATTGTGACTGCGACATTATGGCGGACACATCGGACATTTTTGACACATTTTTGGGACCATTGTCATTTATACAGCAATCAGTGCTATTTAAATGCATTGATTCCTGTATAAATGACACTGGCAGTGAAGGGGTTAACCACTAGGTGGCAGTGTAGGGGTTAAGTATGACTAGGGGTGTGTTTCTTACTGTGGGGGGGCGTGGCTGTCAGCTAGTGAATGCTGATCTCTGCTCCAATCACAGGGAGCAGAGATCGGCGTCACTAGTTGCTGGCAGAACGGGGAGATGCTGTTTATTTCCGCATCTCCCCGTTCAGCCTTCCCGTGAGACGATCGGGTGTGTCCCCGCGGCGATCGAGTCCGCGGGAACCGCGGCCGGCCTCACAGGGGTCCCGACCAGCGCGGGAGCGTGCCGCTCCCGACGCACTCCCGATGGCACGCGGCATTTAAAAAGGGACTTATATATACGCCCTTATGCCTGTCCGTGCCATTCTGCCCGACGTACATCGGCGTGCGCTGGTCGGGAAGCGGTTACATACCCTTTGTTTTCAAGCTGCATAAGGAGCTCAGATTGCTGGAGGAGGAGAAAAAGCAGCACGCTGGTCTTCCCAGTGAATGGTTGTACAGGGGGCATGTTAGGACAAGTATGATCATTGGAGGAGAATAGGCTGAGCTCCCAGCACAGCCAAAAAACTGACCACACTGTGCTCTCATGCCTAGTGGGGTAATTTTTTGATAGGAAAGCAGAGGGACTGGTAGGATCACCGGGTATTTCACACAAAAGGAAGCAATACAAAGCAATACCCCCCCAAATAAGCCCTACCCTGTTTCCCCGAAAATAAGCCCTAACCTGAAAATAAGACCTACAAGGACTTTAAAGCGGTGTTTCAGCGGTAACATTTTTTTTTTTTTTTAAAAGTCAGCAGCTAAAAAAAAAGTAGCTGCTGACTTTTAAAAAGGAGACTTACCTTTCAAGGGCGCCCGTCTTACCTTTCGAGGCCGACATGTCCCTCGGCTCTCGGGTCCCAGCGCCGCCATCCTCGCTAAGGGAAACAGGCAGTGGAGCCTTGCGGCTTCACTGCCCGTTTCCTAATACGCATGCGCGAGTCGCGCAGCGCTTTGTGAATGGGACGCGCTGCGTTAGGGAACACACAGTTCCCAGAACACAGCGCGCCCCATTACCCAGAAGACAATGCGGAGAAGGAGAGAAGACCGAAGAAGACCAAAGATCACAGAGGAGCAGGAAGGAGGCAGATTAGGAAGACTGCATAACAACAGGGATTTCTGGTAAGGTAAAAAAAAAAATTTTAAATGTTTTTTTTTTTTTTTTTAGTATGACCCTCCACTTTAACTAGGGCTTATTTGGGGGGTAGGGCTTATATTGCAACCATCACTGACAATCACGCTAGGTCTTATTTTCGGAGAAACAAGGTATCAGGAATATGAAATATTGGCGTAACATATTGTTTGAAAATCAAAATTTGTACATTGCCATTTATAGTATAGGATGGTATAATATAGTATAGTAGTAAGAATCACTCCAAAACAAAACACAGCACAGCATTGCCATCCAAATAAAAAAAAATGTCATCCCCAAGAAGGAAAAGCAGAGAATTTTGTTCAAAATTTTTCATTTTCGGGAACGTCCAATTTTTTAATTTCTAGTGGGGACAAATCAATGTTCGTTTTCAACTGTAGTGGTGAGAAAATACACCATACACACGATCGGACTTTCCGACAACAAATCCGTGGAATTTTGTTCGAAGGTTGTTGGCTCCAACTTGTCTTGCATACACACGGTCACACAAATGTTGGCCAACAATTACAAACGTAGTGACGTACAAGATGTACTTCGTGGTTTTTCAGCTCTTTAGCGCCACCCTTTGGGCTCCTTCTGCTAATTTCGTGTTAGTAGAAGTTTGAGTGTTGATTCGCGCTTTTCTTTTTGCGTTTTTTATTTTGCGCTATTATTATTATTATTATTATTCTTGATATCACTTGGAAAAAAAAAAGCCTTTGAATATTTGTTTGCAATAAATCCACCAATATCACCAGCAAAGCAGCTTCATTATTATCCCATTAACCACTTCAATACCGGGCACTTAGACACCTTCCCGCCCAGACCAATTTTCAGCTTTCATCACTGTCGCACTTTGAATGACAATTGCGCGGTCATACAACACTGTACCCAAACAAATTTTTTATCATTTTGTTCCCACAAATAGAGCTTTCTTTTGGTGGTATTTGATCACCTCTGCGATTTTTATTTTTTGCGCAACAAATAAAAAAAGACCAAAAATTTTGAAAAAAAAAACAAGTTTTTCTTTGTTTCTGTTAAATTTTTTGTAAATAAGTACGTTTTCTTCTTCAATGATGGGCACTGATATGGCTGCACTGACGGGCACTGATAAGGCGGCACTGATGGGCACCGATGAGGTGGCACCAATGAGGTGGTACTGATGAGGTGGCACTGACGGCCACTGATGATGGGCACTGATAGGCGGCACTGATGGGCACTGATAGGTGGCACTGATAGGTGGCACTGGTATACGGCACTGATGGGCACTCATAGGCGGCACTGATGGGCACTCATAGGCGGCACTGATGGGCACTCATAGGCGGCACTGATGGGCACTGATGGGTACTTATGGGTGGCACGGATAGGTGGCATGGATGGGCACTGATGGGCACTGATAGGTGGGCACTGATGGGCACGGATGGACGCTGATAGGTGGCACTGATGGGTGGCACTGATTACACTGATGGGTGGCACTGATAACACTGATGGGTGGCATTGCTGGGTGATGGGTGGCACTGATTGCTACTTGATGGTGCCAGCCAGTGCCTATTTGTGGGCACTGACTGGCACAGATTGGGCATCATTTGCACATGTGGATGGCCAGGGGGTACATACCTGGCCATCCACATGTTGCCCACTTCCCTGGTGATCCTAGTGGAGTCCCTGGTGGTCCAGTGTGGGCATCTGAGGGGGGCTGCGCTGATAAACAATCAGCGCAGACCCCCCCTGTCAGGAGAGCCGCCGATCGGCTCTCCTCTACTCGCGTCTGTCAGACGCGAGTGAGGAAAAGCCGATCACCTGCTTTTCCTGTTGACATTGTGATCAGCCGTGATTGGACACGGCTGATCACGTGGTAAAGAGCCTCCGCCGGAGGCTCTTTACCGAGATCAGTGTAGCGGTGTGTCAGACTGACACACCGCTCCACCGATCGCCGCGATGCGCGCCCCCACGGGCGCGCGGCGGCATGTTATCCTGAAGGACGTCATATGACGCCCAGTCAGGATAACGGAACCACTTCCCGGACGTCAATATGCTATTGACCGGGCGGGAAGTGGTTAAAGAAGAAGAGAATTGTGCGCTGCATTTGGAAATTACATAATTTGCCGCGTCACAAATGATAATTCTCCATTACGAACGCTAGTTTTAAAAAACGTATGCTTCTGCTGAGTATGCGTGGACTTTTGTGCGACAGACTTGTGTACACACGATCGGAAAGTCCGGCAACAAAAATTTGTTGGCGGAAAATTTGAGAACCTGCTAGCTAATTTTTTGGACGGAAAGTCCGACAACAAATGTTCAATGGAGCGTACACACGGTCGGACTTTCCGCCAACAAGCTCACATCCAACATTTGTTGTCGGAAAATCCGATCGTGTGTACGGGGCATTACTGTGAATGTGGTTTACGTTTGGGGAAAAAAATGATACATGTAATGAAATCCCTTTAATACATCTAGAATAGCAGGTCTGTAGGTCCCAAGGCAGAGACGCAACCTGACCATACTAATGCCCCGTACACACGGTCGGAATTTCCGACGGAAAATGTCCTATCGGACCATGTTGTCGGAAAATCCGACCGTGTGTGGGCGCCATCGAAAAAAAATTTGAGATCCTGCTCTCAAATTTTCCGACAACAAAGTCCGATCGGACTTTTTCCGATTGCGTGTAGCGAATTCCGACGGACAAAGTGCCACGCATGCTCAGATCAAATTACAAGACCAAAGCTATTGGCTACTAGCCTCTACGTAGTTCTGTCATACGCAACGAACGTCACCACGTTCAGAATGATCGGATTTTCCGACAACTTTGTCCGACCGTGTGTATGCAACACCAGTGTTGGACAAAATCCGTCGGAAAAAATCTGACGGATTTTGTGGTCGGAATTTCTGACCGTGTGTATGGGGCATAAGGGTGGCCATATGTGGATCTAAATTCGGCCGGTTCAGCAGGGACTGGCCAAATTTCGATCCATGTTTGGACAGCCTGGTTGTACACAAGCCAAACAGCCTGTCAGGTTTCTACTGAGAGATCTGAGCACTGATCATTGTATACAATCAGAATACAATGGCACAGCAGGAGTGATTTTATTTTTTATTTTTTCCCTGTTCAGCCTGCTGTTCACTCTTCTGCTGCTATGGCTAGTGTGGTGAGAAAGGGCAGAGAGGCATGGGTTGTGCAACGTAGGTTTACCAGGTGTTTATTTAGGGTTTTCAAACGTACACTAGGAAAAGTTTGCATTTTATCTAATGTTGGGAGCATAAGAATCTATTGTTAAAGTCTGTGCTTTTATATTTATATACGGTTTAGTCCATAACCTTCAGAGGTGCATAGACTTACTTTACTTTCACTCCGATGATACTCCTTCAACCACCAGAAGCATTAGGAAATCCTTGTGTAAGCTTCAAGCCACAGCTTACATAGGGGCTATGGACTTGTCATATGACAGTCGTAGTTTATCTAGTGCTATCATATGCTCCTCCATACTGAGGAGTTGTGGGTATTTTCTTTGGCTCCCAGTGCTCAATGGAACAGGAAAGGCAAGTATAGGCTGCTGGGAAGATGTTGATTTGCCCTAAAGCTGCCTACAGATGTTGGATGGTTGGTGGATGGCCATAGATACTCGAGCTTGGTGCCAAGAAAGTTTTCTAACAAAAGATCTTTCAACAAAATTTAACATCTAGCCTAATTATTCTCTCTAAAGCTGAACTTTAGGCAAAGGACACAAATGAATGCAGGTTAGACATGTGCAATTAGTTTCGTTTTAATTTGTTTTCCGTTAAAATTCGTTATATTCGTTCATTCGTTATTGTATTCGTATCGAATTTTAACGAATAACGGATTATCGAATCTAATGAATATGAAAAACAACGAAAATCAGAAATAACCAAATTAGAAACAACGAAACTACGAAAGAAGAAAATCCGAAAAAACGAAAATCAAAATGAACGAAAAAATTCGTACATTCGTAACTTTTTTTTTTTGTTGTTGTTGAATTGGTAATTTTCCGTGTCCCTTACAATGGCGCTGCTTAACGTGCTTTGAATGGATTAAACGAAAAAACTCGTACATTCATAACTTTCTTTTTTTTTTTTTGCGATTCGTAATTTTCCGTGTCTCTTACAATGGCGCTGCTTAACGTGCTTCGAATGGATTGAACGAAAAAATTCGTACATTCGTAACTTTTTTTTTCGATTCGTAATTTTCCGTGTCTCTTACAATGTAATAATAGCATACACATTACATAAAATTATGAATTATGCTCCGATTACGAATCTACGAAAACAATGTTACGAATAAATCAATCTTACGGAAGTACGAATGTAACTAAATCTACGAAAATACGAATGCGTCCGAATTTCGAATAAACGAAAATTAAACTAACGGAAAAACGAATCAACGAAAAAATAACTCTTACGAAAATACGAATCGTTACGAATATGAACACCGACGACTTACGAAATTACGAATCGTTACGAATACCGACGACATACGAAATTACGTATCGTTACGATTCAACGGAAATGAACAGAAACAAAACGAAAATAAACAAATTTTTCTATTGTGCACATGTCTAATGCAGTCTGTTAATACATCATAAACAAAAAAACAAAAAAAAAAAAAAAAAAAAAAAAAAAAATATATATATATATATATATATAATATAATCTCTATCAGTATACAGTGCATCCGGAAAGCATTCACAGCGCTTCACATTTTCCACATTTTGTTATATTACAGCCTTATTCCAAAATGGATTCAATTCATTATTTTCCTCAAAATTCTGCAAACAATACCCCATAATGACAATGTGAAAGAAATTTGTTTGAAGTCTTTGCAAATTTTTTAAAAATAAAAAAACGATAAAAATCCTGTGTACATAAGTATTCACAGCCTCTGCTCAAAACTTTGTTGAAGCACCAATTACAGCTTCAAGTCTTTTTTTGAGTATGATGCTACAAGCTTGGCACACCTATTTTTTGGGCAGTTTCTCTCATTCTTCTTTGCAGGACCTCTCAAGCTCCATCGGGTTGGATGGGGAGAGTCGGTGCACAGCCATTTTCAGATCTCTCCAGAGATGTTCTATCTGTTTTAAGTCTGGGCTCTGGCTGGACCACTCAAGGACATTCACAGAGTTGTCCTGTAGCCACTCCTTTATGATCTTGGCTGTGTGATTAGGGTTGTTGTCCTGATGGAAGATGAACCAGTCTGAGGTCCAGAGTGCTCTGGAGCAGGTTTTCATCAAGGATGTCGCTGTACATTGCTGCATTCATCTTTCCCTCGATCCTGACTAGTCTCCCAGTTCCTGCCGCTGAAAAACATCCCCACAGCATGATGCTGCCACCACCATTCTTCACTGTAGGGATGGTATTGGCCAGGTTATGAGCAGTGCCTGGTTTCCTCCAGACATGACAGTTGTCATTCAGGCCAAAGAGTTCAATCTTTTTTCATCAGACCAGAGAATTTTGTTTCTCATTGTCTGAGAGTCCTTCAAGTGCAAACTCCAGGCGGGCTGTCATGTGCCTTTTACTAAGGAGTGGCTTCCGTCTGGCCAATCTACCATACAGGAGCCCCTTTCACACGGGCTGTCCAATCAGGTCCACCTGTCAGTTTTTCAGGCGGACCTGATCGGACCATCCATTCACCCCTATGAAGTAGCGGATGTCAGCAGACACATGTCTGCTGCTATCCGATCCAATCCTGTCCACCAAATCCAGACAGATGATGGTCCTATTTTCCAGCCGGATGGGATCGGATGTAAACAGACAGGCGGTCCGTTTTCATCCGATCTTACCATAGAGGAGATCAGGTCTGTCTCTGCACAGTGAGTGGACATGGACCTGTCCCCGCTGAACCAGGCTGTGTCCAGTAGGTCAGGAATGCTGAAATACCAGATAATGGACAGGTTAAGGCAGTGGAACTGGTCCTTGTCATAAATATTAAGGCAATGTACATAATTGTTTCAAAAGTGTACTTGTCTTTTATTGTTTATGTATTCCAGGTGACCTAAGTACTGAATAGGTGATTATCTTTACGCACTAGAACGCATGTGCATGGGAGTCACTGTTTACGGCACAGAAAAGTCACGGTATGCCGTTCCTTCAAGGTGTATGCACCAGTGACGTCACCGGCTACATCTAAAGTAAATATTTCCTTAGAAGATATTTACTGTACCTATATAGGTAAGCTTTATTATAGGCTTGCCTGTAAGTAAAAATTAACCAAGGGAGTTTACTCTCACTTTAGACCCCTTTCACACCTAAGCGTTTTTCAGGCGCTACAGCACTAAAAATAGCGCCTGTACAGCGCCTGAAAAAAGCGGGTCCTTTCACTCCAGTGTGAAAGCCATGACACATGGCAGAGCATTGGGATGTGGATTTAGTGCATCACAACACACTGCATATAAATGCAGCCTGTCCCCAGTGTGAACTGAATTCATAGGATTCATGCAAAGAATGCAAATTGCCTTGTTAATACATTGCATAGCTCCCAACTGTCCCTGATTTCAAGGGACTGTCCCTGGTTTGCAGTGATGTAAGTAACTGAGTTAAAATAAACGGAGTTACTTAACGCAGTTACTTTAGAGGGTAACGAGTAATCTAACTGATTACTTTTCCCCTCATGGTAACGCAGTTCACATTACTTGGGTGGAGTTACCTCAATTACATCTACCGCCACTAGATGGCAGTAGTGTAATTCCTGTGTCCTGTCGAAAAAGTTCCCCCGCTGGATAAGGACCCCCTGTACTGCGCAGGTGCAGCGCTTGCGCAGTACGAAGGACTACGGAGCTTACGAAAATTGCCGAACCTAAACAGCTCTGAGTGAACTCTACACCGTGCAGGTGCAGTTAACATGTAATTGTACGAGGCAATGCCGTACGCTCCCGATGCTCATGCTACTCTGCAAGGGGCGTCTATCGTTTAACTAAGGGGCGGGTCTAGTATTACTGTAACCAAGGGGCGCATTTATTATTATTGTTATATATCGAGCTCTGCCCATTAATTTAACATTCGCCCTCTTCTGTAGCCATCCGCCCCTTACACGATATAATAATAATAGACCCGCCCCTTGCTTACACGCTATAACAGATCTGCCCCTTGGTTAGAGTAATAATAGAGCAGCCCCTTGGTTACACGATATATAACAATAATAATAAATGCGCCCCTTGGTTACAGTAATACTAGACCCGCCCCTTAGTTACACGTATAGAATATTTAAAAAAAAGTCAGTTACTTTGCTGCGTAACTAATTACTTTTCCAATGTAGTAACTGAGTTACTAACGCAATTACTTTTTGGGAGAAGTAATTTGTAACTTAACTAATTACTTTTTTAAAGTAAGATGACCAACACTGCTGGTTTGCAACAAAGTCCCTCCGTTCTCCTCCTTTGTCCCTCATTTTGCTTTGATCTATATAGTTGTATATAAAATGCACTACAGTGGAACCTTGGATTACAAGCATAATCCGTTCCAGGAGAATGCTTGTAATCCAAAGCACTCGTACATCAAAGCGAGTTTCCCCATAGAAGTCAATGGAAAGGAAGATAATTGGTTCCGCATTGATTTCTATTGCATGCAATACCGCATGTGGCCAGAGGTGGAGGGGGGGAGCCGGAGAGCCTCGGAAATATTCGGGGACAGCTCGGCTGAACTCGGAAAGGCTCGGGAACGGAGTATTTCCGAATGTTTCCGAGTACTTCCAAGTGGTTCCGAGTATTTCTGAACGGCTCCAAACCGTTCCGAGTGTCACCGATGCCCCTGCACCTCTGGCCAAATGCGGTACTGCACACCCCATTAGCTTGAATTCTGCTTGTTTTGCGAGACAACACTCGCAAACCGAGTCAGGATTAAAAAAAAAAAAGTTGCTCGTCTTTTAAAACCGCGTTACTCGCTAACCAAGGTTCCACTGTACTTATCTTTCAAATTGTTTCCTAGTGCTAAACTTTTCATCCAGTTTCTAAATGATTGCATTTGTAAATTTCAAAAGCCAGTAAAAATAAATATTAGTGGTTAAAAAAGCACTTATGGATTTAACCTAATTTTATTTTTTTTCAATAATTCTCCTTTAAGGGGGCGTGGCAGGGGGGTGTGTCCTTTGCCTACATACTTCTGCTAATAGGTGTCCCTCGTTCCCATCTCTCAAAAAAGTTGGGAGGTATGGGATTGTGTTGGGCAAGGGTGCCAAGTGTAGCCCAACAGATATGGAGTGAATGGGCCATCAAGAGTGAAGAATGGGGGGAAGCTGTCTTGGGGAAAGCACAGGGGCGAGAGGCAGATGAGAAAGGAAGCTGGGAAGGGAAGTATCTGGAACCCCTCTCTCTTTTATACATGCTTAGAGCAAAACAGGAAATTCTGTTATTTCAGTTAGTAAGTGACTTAATAGGCTTAAACACATGGCAAAGTGTTGGTTTCCTTCCCTGTCATCTTTGGCAACTGATCGTTCTGGTTGAATATTGCCTTCTGATTGGTTTTCTAATACCTGTTGTTATTCTTTGACCGGGTTTTGTATTGCGGAAAGCAGTGATCCTGGTAGGGCTCAGCCTGACCACGGAGAAGTATTTGCATAATGACCACATGCTAGGTTTGTGAGCTCAGAAAAAAGATTTTAGCATACATAAAGTGCCTTGAAAAAGTATTCGTACCCCTTGAAGTATTCCATATTTTGTCATGTTACAACCAGAAACGTACCGGTAAATGTATTTTATTGGGATTTTATGTGATAGACCAAGTGGAGTGGAAGGAAAATGATAAAAGGTTTGCAAACATTTTTTACAAATAAATATGTGGGGTGCATTTGTATAGCGCCCCCCTGAGTCAATATTTTGTAGAACCACCTTTCGCTGCAATTACAGCTGCAAGTCTTTTTGGGGATGTCTCTACCAGCTTTGCACATCTAGAGAGTGACATTTTTGCCCATTCTTCCTTACAAAATAGCTCAAGCTCTGTCAGATTGGATGGAGAGCGTCTGTGAACCACAGACTCTTGCCACAGATTCTCCATTGGATTTAGGTCTGGACTTTGATTGGGCTATTCTAACACATGAATATGCTTTGATATGAACCATTCCATTGTAGCTCTGGCTGTATGTTTAGGGTCGTTGTCCTTCTGGAAGGTGAACCTCCGCCCCAGTCTCAAGTCTTTTGCAGACTCTAATGCCGGTTTAGTCATATGACCCAAGTTGGCTTAGTCTTTTGTTACTTGCAGGACCGGACTTTTCGGCAGCAAAGGTCCGACAGAACAAATCCGTCGGACAGTTCGATCGTGTGTGGGCTCCATCGGACCTTTGCTGTCCAAAAATTTGAAGGACTTTAGAAATAGAACATGTTTCAAATTTTTTGTCCGGGACTCCGCCGGACCCAGTTCCTATTGAGAAATCCATTGACTGGGCCATTCTAATACACAAATTTGCTTTGATCTAAACCATTCCATTGTAGCTCTGGCTGTATGTTTAGGATCATTCTCCTTCTGGAAGGTAAACCTCCACCCCAGTCTCAAGTCTTTTGCGGACTCTAATGCTTACACACGAGCGGATTTTCCGTCAGAAAAATCTTGGATGTTTTTTCCGACGGAATTCCGCTCAAGCTTGGCTTGCATACACACAAAAGTTTGCTGAACTTTCGACCGTCAAGAACGCGGTTATGTACAACACTACGATGAGCCGAGAAAATGAAGTTCAATGCTTCCGAGCATGCGTCAAATTGTTTCCGAGCATGCGTAGGAATTTTGCGCGTCGGAATTGCTACAGACGATCGGAACTTTTTCTGACCGAAAAATTGAGAACCTGCTCTCAATCTTTTGCTGGCTGGAATTCGGCCAGCAAATGTCCGATGGAGCATACACACAGTCGCATTTTCCGACCAAAAGCTCTCATCGGTCTTTTGCTGGCCCGAATTTCCGATCGTGTGTACGCGGCATAACAGGTTTTCGATAGCGCAAGATACATCAGGAAGGACAGCCTACTCATCAAGTTCTTTATTCAAGCATTGCTACAGTGCACTTTTTCACCCTGCTTTGTTTCTTTGATAATCTGGTGATCCTGGAACACACCTGCCTGGGTTAATGGAGCACACTGTCTCCTTACTACTTCTCACATACAGAAATGATGGTGAACAAAAATAATGGCAGTACTAAAATTTTTATTGCAGTCACTTATCTGATTCAAACATGTCTTGAAAGTTTCAGTGTGGTTTATGATGCAGGGAACTAAACTAAATTGATCTCCTGTCCACAGCTCTCTTGCCATCCTACCCCCACCCACACAGCTCACTTTCGGCCCACAGCTCTTCCTGCTGTCCTTCTTTTACAGCTCTTCTGCCGAAACCTCCCCTTCCTCTCCACACACAGCTCTTCCTGCTGTCCTTCCTCCAGAGCTCTTCTGCCGAAACCTCCCCTTCCTCTCCACACACAGCTCTTCCTGCTGTCCTTCCTCCAGAGCTCTTCTGCCGAAACCTCCCCTTCCTCTCCACACACAGCTCTTCCTGCTGTCCTTCCTTTACAGCTCTTCTGCCGAAACCTCCCCTTCCTCTCCACACACAGCTCTCCCTGCTGTCCTTCCTCCAGAGCTCTTCTGCCGAAACCTCCCCTTCCTCTCCACACACAGCTCTTCCTGCTGTCCTTCCTCCAGAGCTCTTCTGCCGAAAACTCCCCTTCCTCTCCACACACAGCTCTTCCTGCTGTCCTTCCTCCAGAGCTCTTCTGCTGAAACCTCCCCTTCCTCTCCACACACAGCTCTCCTGCTGTCCTTCCTCCAGAGCTCTTCTGCCGAAACCTCCCCTTCCTCTCCACTCACAGCTCTTCCTGCTGTCCTTCCTCTTGAGCTCTTCTGCCGAAACCTCCCCTTCCTCTCCACACACAGCTCTCCTGCTGTCCTTCCTCCAGAGCTCTTCTGCCGAAACCTCCTCTTCCTCTCCACACACAGCTCTTCCTGCTGTCCTTCCTCCAGAGCTCTTCTGCCGAAACCTCCCCTTCCTCTCCACACACAGCTCTTCCTGCTGTCCTTCCTCTTGAGCTCTTCTGCCGAAACCTCCACTTCCTCTCCACACACAGCTCTTCCTGCTGTCCTTCCTCTTGAGCTCTGTTGCCGAAACCTCCCCTTCCTCTCCACACACAGCTCTCCTGCTGTCCTTCCTTTACAGCTCTTCTGCCGAAACCTCCCCTTCCTCTCCACACACAGCTCTCCTGCTGTCCTTGCTTTACAGCTCTTCTCCCGAAACCTCCCCTTCCTCTCCACACACAGCTCTTCCTGCTGTCCTTCCTCCAGAGGTCTTCTGCCGAAACCTCCTCTTCCTCTCCACACACAGCTCTTCCTGCTGTCCTTCCTCCAGAGCTCTTCTGCCGAAACCTTCCCTTCCTCTCCACACACAGCTCTTCCTGCTGTCCTTCCTTTACAGCTCTTCTGCCGAAACCTCCCCTTCCTCTCCACACACAGCTCTTCCTGCTGTCCTTCCTCCAGAGCTCTTCTGCCGAAACCTCCCCTTCTTCTCCACACACAGCTCTTCCTGCTGTCCTTCCTCCAGAGCTCTTCTCCCGCAACCTCCCCTTCCTCTCCACACACAGCTCTTCCTGCTGTCCTTCCTCCAGAGCTCTTCTGCCGAAACCTCCCCTTCCTCTCCACACACAGCTCTTCCTGCTGTCCTTCCTCCAGAGCTCTTCTGCCGAAACCTCCCCTTCCTCTCCACACATAGCTCTTCCTGCTGTCCTTCCTTTACAGCTCTTCTGCCGAAACCTCCCCTTCCTTTCCACACACAGCTCTTCCTGCTGTCCTTCCTTTACAGCTCTTCTGCCGAAACCTCCCCTTCCTCTCCACACACAGCTCTTCCTGCTGTCTTTCCTCCAGAGCTCTTCTGCCGAAACCTCCTCTGCCTCTCCACACACAGCTCTTCCTGCTGTCCTTCCTTCAGAGCTCTTCTGCCGAAACCTCCTTTTCCTCTCCACACACAGCTCTTCCTGTTGTCCTTCCTCCAGAGCTCTTCTGCCGAAACCTCCTCTTCCTCTCCACACACAGCTCTTCCTGCTGTCCTTCCTCTTGAGCTCTGTTGCCGAAACCTCCCCTTCCTCTCCACACACAGCTCTCCTGCTGTCCTTCCTTTACAGCTCTTCTGCCAAAACCTCCCCTTCCTCTCCACACACAGCTCTCCTGCTGTCCTTGCTTTACAGCTCTTCTCCCGAAACCTCCCCTTCCTCTCCACACACAGCTCTTCCTGCTGTCCTTCCTCCAGAGGTCTTCTGCCGAAACCTCCTCTTCCTCTCCACACACAGCTCTTCCTGCTGTCCTTCCTCCAGAGCTCTTCTGCCGAAACCTTCCCTTCCTCTCCACACACAGCTCTTCCTGCTGTCCTTCCTTTACAGCTCTTCTGCCGAAACCTCCCCTTCCTCTCCACACACAGCTCTTCCTGCTGTCCTTCCTCCAGAGCTCTTCTGCCGAAACCTCCCCTTCTTCTCCACACACAGCTCTTCCTGCTGTCCTTCCTCCAGAGCTCTTCTCCCGCAACCTCCCCTTCCTCTCCACACACAGCTCTTCCTGCTGTCCTTCCTCCAGAGCTCTTCTGCCGAAACCTCCCCTTCCTCTCCACACACAGCTCTTCCTGCTGTCCTTCCTCCAGAGCTCTTCTGCCGAAACCTCCCCTTCCTCTCCACACATAGCTCTTCCTGCTGTCCTTCCTTTACAGCTCTTCTGCCGAAACCTCCCCTTCCTTTCCACACACAGCTCTTCCTGCTGTCCTTCCTTTTCAGCTCTTCTGCCGAAACCTCCCCTTCCTCTCCACACACAGCTCTTCCTGCTGTCTTTCCTCCAGAGCTCTTCTGCCGAAACCTCCCCTTCCTCTCCACACACAGCTCTTCCTGCTGTCTTTCCTCCAGAGCTCTTCTGCCGAAACCTCCCCTTCCTCTCCACACACAGCTCTCCTGCCGCCATTCCCTTACCCTCCCCCAATTGTCTTTCGACCATGGTTCCCAAACGTTTTTCATATGACCAGAGCAAGAAAGAGTTGGCTTGTTCCATTTTTACACCACCATGGCATTGATCTTACAAACTCTTTGACTGTAAAATCAGATTTTTATGTCTAGTTGTGCTCTGCTTGTTTTGACAGTAGTGCGTTCATTTAGTCATGCAATTGTAACCGGTTTAGTCATATGACCCAAGTTGGCTTAGTCTTTTGTTTACTGTAGACTTGCAGACATGTGCGCACAAGTGGGGCGAGGCTAGCTAAAGGCCGTTATATAATTGTACATTTTAGGCTTCATTTATCATACTGACTAAAATGAGAGCTTTGCATGTCACTCATTGAAGCCAGACTTGTTTTTAAACCCTACTGTGGAAAGTATAACCGAGAATTAAAGGCGGGGTCTGGTCATTATGACGTAATGCAGGCAATTTAGATGCTTTAATAGGTTATGCCTGTGGGGTTTTTTTTTTTTAACGTTGATCTCCTGACACTCAAACGTTTGCAAAGTGTGTGTGAAAGAAAATGATGTGTCTTTAAATTAACAGCTATAGCCTATATAAAAAATAAAATAAAATTAAAATTATATAGAACCTGTTATCCAGTCCTGGTCTTCAAGTGATGGTGACTGTTTTCTCTGTGGAGCTTTTATGTAAAACCTGCTACTCATCCTAAGCCTCGTACACGCGATCCGATTGTTGGCCAACCGAGCGTCGGATTTTTGTCCAAAGGGCGTGTGCCATGAACTTGTCCTGCATACTAACGGTACACAGTTGTTGGCCAACAAACACGAACGTAGTGACGTACTACGAGGAATTTCAGCTCGTGAGCGCCACCCTTTGGGCCCTTTCTGCTAATTTCGTGTTTGGTGAGCATTGATTCCGAGCATGCGTGTTTTTGTACTTTTGTGTGACGGATTTGTGTACTGATGATACGAAAATCAGACAACAGACCGTTATCCGCCGAAAATGTACTAGCCTACCATCCAACGTTCGTTGGTGGAAAGTTGGACAACAATTGTCAAAAGGAGCGCACTAACGGTACGATTTTACGATCAACAGACAATCCCCTGCCAACAATCTGATCGTATGTACGAGGCTTTAGTCTTCATGTGATTCTGACCATTTTCTCAGTGGAGCTTTCATGTAGAACCCACTATTCAGCCCTGGTCTTCATGTGGCACTGACCATTTTCTCAATGGATGCTTTCACATCATGTGGTTTAACAATTTAAATAAGGCTGTCCACAAGGTTTAAGAGTATGTCTATGGGAATGTTTGATGCTTCTTCCAGAAGCGCATTTGTGAGGTCAGGCACTGAAGTGGATGAGAAGGCCTGGCTCGCAGTCTCTGCTCTAATTCATCCCAAAGGTGTTCTATTGAGGTCAGTCCAGTCAAGCTCCTGCACCCCAAACTTGCTTATCTATGTCTCTATGGACCTTGCTTTGTGCACTGGTGCGCAGACAGGTTGGAACAGGAAGGGGTCATCCCCAAACTGTTCCCACAAAGTTGGGAGCATGAAATTGTTCAAAATGTCTTGGTATGCTGATGCCTTTAAGAATTCCCTTCACTGGAACTAAGGGGCCATTACTTTTGGTAATATAGTGTTTATGAGTATGTTAGTGTGTAAAATATATATTATTTTTGTACGGTGCCTTGAAAAAGTATTCATACCCCTTGACATTTTCCACATTTTGTCATGTTAAAACCAAAAATGTAAATGTATTTTATTGGGATTTTAGCCCCCTTTACTCTGATACCCCTAAGGCCCCTTTCACACCGGGGCGGTGAGCCGCGGTGACGGTAAAGCAGCGCTATATTTAGCGCTGCTTTACCGTCGTTTTCACCGCGGTTTTCGGCCGCTCGCGGTGCGGTTTTACCCCCCGCGAGCGGCCGAAAAAGGGTTAAACACCCCCCGCAGAGCGCCGCCGTAGCCGCGGTATTGCCGCGGTTTTACGGCGGTCTCCCATTGTATCCAATGAGAAGGAGCGGTATAGGAGCGGTGAACACACCGCTCCTATCCCGCTCCAAAGATGCTGCTAGCAGGACTTTTTTTGTCATCCTGCTAGCGCACCGCTCCAGTGTGAAAGCCCGCCGGCTTTCACACTGGAGTTAAAGGGGCCGGATTTTTTCATGCGGTGAACAGGCGCTATTTTTAGCGCTGCACCGCATGAAAAACACCCCGGTGTGAAAGGGGCCTAACTAAAATCTAGTGGAACCAATTGCCTTCAGAAGTCACCTAATTAGTAAATAGAGTCCACCTGTGTGTAATTTAATCTCAGTATAAAAACAGCGATTCTTTGGAGCCCTTAAAGGAGAACCTTCGTAAACAAACCGCATCACGAAGGCCAAGGAACACACCAGACAGGTCCGGGATAAAGTTGTGGAGAAGTATAAAGCAGGGTTAGGTTATAAAAAACAAAGCACTGTGCAATCCATCACCCGAAAATGGAAAGAGTATGACACAACTGCAAACCTACCAAGATATGGCAGTCCACCTAAACCGACAAACCGACAGGCCGGGCAAGGAGAGCATTAATCAGAGAAGAGCTAAGAGACCCCTGGGAACTCTGGAGGAGCTGCAGAGATCCACAGCTCAGGTGGGAGAATCTGTCCACAGGACAACTATTAGTCGTGCACTCCACAAATTTGGCCTTTATGGAAGAGTGGCAAGAAGAAAGCCATTATTGAAAGAAAGACATAAGAAGTCCCATTTGCAGTTTGCGAGAAGCCACGTGGGGGACACAGCAAACATGTGGAAGAAGGTGCTCTGGTCAGATGAGACCAAAATGTAACTTTTTGGCCTAAAAGCAAAACACTATGTGTGGCGGAAAATGAACACTGAACATCACCCTGAACACACCATCCCCACCGTGAAACATGGTGGTGGCAGCATCATGTGGTGGGGATGGTTTTCCTCAGCAGGGACAGGGAAGCAGGTCAGAGTTGATAGGAAGATGGATGGAGCCAAATACAGGACAATCTTAGAAGAAAACCTGTAATGCCGCATACACACGACCGGACCTTTCGACGGACTAGGTCCGACAGTCTTCCCGACGGACTTTCGGCAAAGTTCCGACGGACTTTCCGAATGAACGGACTTGGCCACACACAATCACACCAAAGTCTGATGGATTTGAACGTGATGACGTACGACCGGACTAGAATAAGGAAGTTCATAGCCAATAGCTGCCCTAGCGTCAGTTTTTGTCCGTCGGACTAGCACACACACGAACGGATTTCTCAATAGGAACTGGGTCCGGTGGAGTTCCGGCCGAAAAATTTGAAACATGTTCTATTTCTAAAGTACGTCAGATTTTTGCACAGCAAAGGTCCGATGGAGCCCACACACGATCGAATTGTCCGACGGATTCGTTCCGTCGGGCCTTTGCTGTCGAAAAGTCCGGTCGTATATACGCGGCATTAGAGTCTGCAAAAGACTTGAGACTGGGGCGGAGGTTCACCTTCCAGCAGAACAACGACCCTAAACATACAGCCAGAGCTACAATGGAATGGTTTAGATCAAAACATATTCATGTGTTAGAATGGCCCAGTCAAAGTCCAGACCTAAATCCAATTGAGAGTCTGTGGCAAGACTTGAAAATTGCTGTTCACAGATGCTCTCCATCCAATCTGACAGAGCTTGAGCTATTTTGCAAAGAAGAATGGGCAAAAATATCACTCTCTAGATGTGCAAAGCTGGTAGAGACATCCCCAAAAAGACTTGCAGCTGTAATTGCTGCAAAAGGTTGTTCTACAAATTATTGATTTAGGGGGGCTGAATACAAATACACGCCACACTTTTCACATATTTATTTGTAAAAAAATTTGATAATCATTTATCATTTTCCTTCCACTTCACAATTATGTGCCACTTTGTGTTGGTTTATCACATAAAATCCCAATAAAATACATTTACGATTTTTGGTTGTAAGATGACAAAGTGTGGAAAATTTCAAGGGGTATGAATACTTTTTCAAGGCACTGTAGTGTGTAGGGTTGTGTGTGTGTGTTTTCCAGTGGCAGTGTAGTATGCAGGAGTATTTGGATCACAAGCCTGGCTGAACAGAATTGTGAATCCTTTGGCAGGTAAAATAATTCTCATCTAAGTATTTCAGCTATGGTATGTCTCTAGCTGTTTGCCATGTTTAAAGTGGAGGGCCACCCTGAAAAAAAAAAAAAAACTTCATAAAAATGTTAATAAAAATTGAAAAGGGAAAAAAATATATATATATATATTTTTTTTTTACCTACCAGAAATGGCTGTTGCTAGGCAGATCAACCTAATCTGCCTCTTCCTATTCCGCAGAGTTGTTCGGTCTTCTGCTCCTAGCGTCGTCTTCTAGTGAATGGGGTGTGGTGTGTTATGGGAACTGTGTGTCCCACAACACAGCGCGTTCCCCATTCACAAATCTATTATTATCTATTTAGGAATTTTAAGCTTTTTTTTTTTTTGAGTGCAACACCACTTTAAGTTTACATTTCAGTGGGTCAACTGTAAATTCTTTATATTCTTTGCTGTATCGCTATACTACTGCAAACAAAATATATCATATGTTGGTCTTAAAACCAAACAGCCTTACCAGCGCTTATTATAGACCTTTAATGGGAGACTTGTCACGGGGAACAGGAAAACCCCTAATTGTTTCCTCTTTCCGCCTTTCAAACAATTTAGTCAGGACATTAAACAATAGTTGGGAAAATAAGGAAGTGTTAAGCAGTCACCAATAAAAGAGGTGTATCGCACAATGGCGGGCTAAATATACATTTAACAAGTGAAACAACATAATTGTCTTTCGACCATATATTTAGCTGTATTGCTATTGTTGCATTGGAGGAAATGAATTATAGGAAGTGTCTTAGCAATGTCCTAGCAACAAGGCAGGATGGGATGATGCCATCCGTTGGAGTTTTGCAGCCAGGCTTCAGGAGGTGTGTAAATGGCCTGCATCTATATCAAGGGCATTATCCAACTTTAGTGAAAGCTGTAAAGTTTGTTTTTTATTATTGGTGCCACTTACCTTTTTTTCGTAAAGGTGAACTTACCCTTAATGATGATTTTTCACTAATGTTTGTGACTGGTTTTCACCATTTCATGCAATGGCCAGCATTGTTGCTTGGCTTTTTTTGTGCAAAACAGACCTCCAGATTTGGAAACCATGTATAGCTGCAGCACGGAGATCATACAGCAGTGCATGTGCTCAGCGTCATATCCAGAGGTTGTCTTTGGGAAATAGACATATGAGTGCTGCCAGCATTGCTGCAGAGGTTGAAGGGGTGGGGGGTCAGCCTGTCAGTGCTCAGACCATACGCTGCACACTGCATCAAATTGGTCTGCATGTCATCCCAGAAGGAAGCCTCTTCTAAAGATGACGCACAAGAAAGCCCACAAACAGTTTTCTGAAAACAAGCAGACTAAGGACATGGATTACTGGAACCATGTCCTGTGGTCTGATGAGACCAAGATAAACTTATTTGTTTCAGATGGTGTCAGGCGTGTGTGGCGGCAACCAGGTGAGGAGTACAAAGACAAGTGTGTCTTGCCTACAGTCAAGCATGGTGGTGGGAGTGTCATGGTCTGGGGCTGCATGAGTGCTGCCGGGACTGGGGAGCTACAGTTCATTGAGGGAACCACAAATGTCAACATGTACTGTGACATACTGAAGCAGAGCATGATCCCCTCCCTTCAGAGACTGGGCCGCAGGGCAGTATTCCAACATGATAACAACCCCAAACACACCTCCAAGATGACCACTGCCTTGCTAAAGAAGCTGAGGGTAAAGGTGATGGACTGGCCAAGCATGTCTCCAGACCTAAATCCTATTGAGCATCTGTGCGGCATCCTCAAACGGAAGGTGGAGGAGCGCAAGGTCTCCAACATCCACCAGCTCCATGATGTCATCATGGAGGAGGGGAAGAGGACTCCAGTGGTAACCTGTGAAGCTCTGGTGAACTCCATGCCCAAGAGGGTTAAGGCAGTGCTGGAAAATAATGGCGGCCACACAAAATTATTGACACTTTGGGACCAATTTGGACATTTTCACTTAGGGGTGTACTCACTTTTGTTGCCAGCAGTTTAGACATTAATGGCTGTGTGTTGAGTTATTTTGAGGGGACAGCAAATTTACACTGTTATACAAGCTGTACACTCACTACTTTACATTGTAGAAAAGTGTAATTTCTTCAGTGTTGTCATATGAAAAAATAGATAAAATATTTACAAAAATGTGAGGGGTGTACTCACTTTTGTGAGATACTGTATATACCATCCATCTACGGAAGCCCTGGAGGTAGGTACTGACCATACCCGGCTGTGAAAGGAATTTTGCATTTTAAACATTCAGAAGGTATCCTTTAAGGCTCAGCTCTTGATCTGATTATGATTGCTTGCTTGCTGTCTTTTATGACCTTCATTACATAGGTTTGCCTATGTGTTGTATATATCCTGTCGACCTTTTAAAAACCCACATTTGTTTTTCTTTTTGTCAAAACACTTGGAGCATGTGCTTGCATAATAATCTTGGTACAACGTGTTCATTTATCACTTTTTCATTCTTTGTAAAGCAAAAATCTGATGCTCCAGGCAAACAGGTGAATGTACCATCAAAATGTATATATGGGAGCTGCCTTACCTGGTTAAGGATTTGTAACTCAATCCAACCTGCCCTAAGGTACATGCAACGTGTGATACCAAACAGCCAGCCTTTTAATATGACTTCCCCTAATGCAATAAAAACTGAACTCCAGGAAAAAGGGAAAAAAAAAAAAAACTCCCTTGCAGTAGGGCTGCCCCTGCACTGCAAGGGTTATATGCTCAATTTTGGTCTAGATTACCAAAAAAATACATTTCACTTACTTGATCCTGCAGGCTCTCTCCAGACTGTAATGCCGCGTACACACACGAGCGGAATTTCCAATCCGAAAAATCTTGGATGGTTTTTCCGACGGAATTCCGCTCAAGCTTGCCTTGCATACACACGGTCACACAAAAGTTCTCTGAACTTTCGACCGTCAAGAACGCGGTGACGTACACTACGACGAGCTGAGAAAATGAAGTTCAATGCTTCTGAGCATGCGTCAAATTGCTTCCGAGCACGTGTGATTTTTTTTTGCGCGTCCGAATCACATACAGACGATCGCATTTTCGGACAGGAACTTTTCCCAAATGAAAAATAGAGAACCTGCTCTTAATCTTTTGCTGGCTGGAATTCGGCCAACAAAAGACCGATAGAGCATACACACGGTCGCATTTTCCGACAAAAAGCTCTCATCAGAGTTTTGCTGGTGGCATTTCCGATCGTGTGTATGTGGCATAAGGCTGGTCCTTGCAGCCTCTCTTCCCCTACACTTTAGTGGTTACAGGTCAGTGGACGAGCACAGTGCAGGGCCCGTAGCCTTGCTTTGGACATGAAGATGTTGAGGGACAGTCCATTGCTGGATATATAGGAGAGGAGAGTGCCAGCTACCGGGGAGTGGGGATCAGATAAATAAAACTGCTTTTTCAGGCACCCTAAAGCTCGCTATCTATGGTTCTGAGTAGAGATGGGCTTGGGCGTGTTTGGGAACCTTGTCCCAACCCACCTGCCCGATCCTGCCAGGAAGCCGATGTTCTATTGAGAAGTGCCCTCTATCAAGAAGTGCCCGGGACGAACGGCGCATGTGCCGTACGGAATATCACAACAGCTGAGTTTACGATCAGCTGTTGTTTTGGAGAAATGGTGCCTGCGCACAATAGCCGACGTTGGAAAAAAAGGACAAACATTTCATATGGGTACAGTGTTGCATGACTGAGTAATTGTCATTCAAAGTGTGAGAGCACCGAAAGCTGAAAATTGGTCTGATAAGGAAGGGGGATTAAGTGCCCAGTGGTCAAGTGGTTAAAGGGTGAATCTGGTAAATATCATCAGGCTCAGATCAAATTTTTTTATTTAAAAAACAATGTCTTCCTTCAAAAAAAAAGTTTAATTTTAAGAACGTTCATACGATTTTCTAATCGTTAGTGGGGTCAAATCGACGTTCTTTTTTAACCACAGTGACAGGAAAATTTGGAAATGATAGAAAACTTCTTGGTCAAAGGAATTTTCAGAGAGTGGATGTGGTTTTTGTTCAGAAATGACATTCATTTTAAAAACAGAATGTTAAAAACAAGTGAAAATTTCAAACATTCCTTCATTCAGCGAATGTACAAAGATTTTTTGTTGGAATATTCTCGTCTGAAAATTGATCTGCGTGGCCAGAATAAGGCTCGGTACTAGGGCTGCAACTAACGATTATTTTCATAATCGATTAGTTGGCCGATTATTGTTTCGATTAATCGGTTAATAACCTTAAAAAAAAAAAAAAAAAGTGTGGTGTATAATTTAGTTAATATGTAAAGTTTAAAAATAAGGCAATCTATTCTTAAATACTGTATCTCTATGCAGTGGTAAATATAAACAACCAACCATGGTTAGGGAGCAAAATATCAAATCCACTCTGAGAATAACAGACAGAAGCGATATACTGTATATACGCTATTAGAGCAGATATACTGTATATACGCTATTAGAGCAGATATACTGTATATACGCTATTAGAGGAGATATACTGTATATACTATTGAAAGAGGCACTGTTTTTTGGCCAATTTGTTGTTGGGCACATTAAAAAACACAAATTGCTGCAAAAACGTTTTACATGCTTTTCTGCAGCTTCTCCATTGAAGTATATTGAACCAAAAAAAGTCCCTGACCCTTTCCAAATACGCAGCGGCTGAAAAAAGCGTTGATGTGAACGTGTCCCATAGGAAACCATGTTAAATGAACTGAGTTTCTGCAAAAAGCACCAAAAAACACATACATATGACCCAGGTCTAAGACGTTTAGTTACATAATGGGGTTAAAAAAACTAAAATGAGCCCTTTATAGTACAACAAAAAAAAAAAAAGATAATCACTACTGTAGGGGTTAATTTTTTTTACTGTAGAACTGTGAAAGTAATATTTACAGTAGCGATTTTCTCATTTTGTACTATAAAGGGCTCATTTTAGTTTTTTTTTTTTTTAACCCCATTATGTTACTGGCCGATTAATCGATTATGAAAATAGTAATCGATTAACTTCATAAGCGATTAGTTGTCGATTAATCGATTAGTTGTCGATTAATCGATTAGTTGTTTCAGCCCTACTTGGTACACACCTATGCAGTTTGCTTTTGATGTGTTTCTGCAGTGCTTTTTGCTGTGCGTTGGGATTTTTGCGCACGTGATTTTGCCGCAATTTGCATTTTTGCATTTTTTTTTGGCCAATTTGTTGTTGGGCAGATTAAAAAACACAAATTGCTGCAAAGATGCATTACATGCTTTTCTGCAGCTTCCCCATTGAAGTATATTGAACCAAAAAAGCACAGTTTTGTGTTAAAAAAAAGTCCCTGACCCTTTCCAAATACGCAGCGGCTGAAAAAAGCAAAGATGTGAACGTGTCCCATAGGAAACCATGTAAATGTACTGTAGTGCGTTTCTGCAAAAAACACAAAGATATGAACCAGGCCTGAGACGTTTAGTAACATAATGGGGTTTAAAAAACAAAAATTAGCCCTTTATAGTACAAAAAAGATCAAATAATCACTACTGTAAGGGGTTAATTTTTTTTACTGTAGAACTGTGAAAGTAATATTTACAGCAGTGATTATTTGCTCTTTTTGTACTATAAAGGGCTAATTTTTGTTTTTTTTAACCCCCATTTTGTTACTGGCCGATTAATCCATTATGCAAATAGTAATCGATTAATGTCATAATCGATTAGTTGACGATTAATCGATTAGTTGTCGATTACTCGATTAGTTGTTTTAGCCCTAGTGATATTAAAGCAGAACTAAACCCTCCTATTCCTTTCAGCCGGGGAAGCTGCCATCTCCTTCTTCTTCTGCCATCTTCCTCTGAACTGCAACTGCCATAATGCTGCACATGTGATTGGTTATGACTCCAGCCATTTGATGGTTTGACAGTTTGAGAGCACAAGCAACAGTGACAGTTAGCAATCCCAGCTTGCACGGAATGTAACGTTTTTTATTTAATTTTTTTTAAACTGGTAAATCGATGGGTTTATTTCCGCTTTAATATACTATCGGCTGCTCGTGTGAATGTCAACTAATCCAGCCTTGCCTAAGGCCGGCCATAGACTGAGCAAATTTCGTGCTGCAACCATGGAATCTCTCCTGCCGAGCCATTGGGATTGTGGGTGAAGCCGTCTTGCCGGGAGAGTACAGTGATTATTGCTAGCGGCTATAACAGCCACTTGCAGTAATCGCATGTAAAATCCTGCAGGCTGGTTGTACCCAGGTTGACCGATTTGGTCAACGTGGGTACATTCAGCCTACCGATACAAAGTTGGAATCAGCAGGAATGGGCTGAGATTCAAACTGTCTATGGCCGGCTTAAGAGGAAATTTCATCACAAATCTGCCACTAAACAAATTTTCCCAGGGACAAGCTGGTCAATGGAACCGTTTCTTGTCAACTTGTCATTTGTCCGAGGTGAAGTATTGATGGGGATAACCATTAACATCCCTGTTTAACCGGTTGCTAAAAATAGAGAGTGGCAGATGTATTGAATGTGCTCACTCAGGGAGGTTACAAGGTAACGCTGACCTGGCAGACTTCCAGATGACTTGCTAAGGTTAAAACTTTGACATAATTGGGGGCAGCGTCAGGGCTAGCTCATGGCAAAGGGGATTTAAATGGGAACTGCAGACTAAGTACAATGCATTAGCATCAGCTCAAAGACCCATGTAATAATAAAGGTTTCAACCTGGGATATCCCTTGATGAGTAATTTATAAATGGCCATTAGGCACCACCCTCTTTCTAGGACCCACTGGGCACTTAATCCCCCTTCCTAACCAGACCAATTTTCAGCTTTCGGTGCTCTCACACTTTGAATAACAATTACTCAGTCATGCAACACTGTACCCAAATTAATTTTGTGTCCTTTTTTTCCACACAAATAGAGCCTTCTTTTGGTGGTATTTAATCACAGCTGGGTTTTTTATTTTTTGCGCTATAAGACCACTTTCACACTGAGGCACTTTTCAGGCGCTTTCACGCTAAAAACAGCGCCTAAAAAGCTCATGAAAACTTATTTCCATTAAAATCAATGAACGCTTTCACACTGGGGCAGTGTGCTGGCAGGGCTGTGAAAAACTCCCCTCCCCATTGAAATGAATGGAAAGCTCTTCAAACTTTTTACTGGCAGTTTAGAAGCGCCTCAGTGTGAAAGTGGCCTAAATCAAAAAATACTGAAAATTCAGTAAAAAAAAAAAAAAAAAAATTCTTTGTTTCTATTAAAAATTATTGCAGAGTATTGGCGAGTATTGGCGTGTTGCACTGTTGCACAGTATTGGTAAAGCATTGCACAGTGGTGGCAGAGCATTGCACAGTGGTGGCAGAGCATTGCACAGTGGTGGCAGAGCATTGCACAGTGGTGGCAGAGCATTGCACAGTGGTGGCAGAGTATTGCACAGTGGTGGCAGTGTATTGCACATTGCAGGCACTGACCAGCGATGTGGGCACTACATATCCAGCCCACAGTGCTGGTCCCGTCTCTTCCCCTTTCCGCTTCTCCCCTCTCACTGTGCTATCAGCGGCTATTTACCGTGATCCGTGATGCGCCGGGTCCTCGGGACCCGGCGGTCATGGATGTTCCCGAGTGCGCGTCCCAGGGGGTGCGCGGGAGCAAGTTTCTGGGAGGACGTCTGTAGGACGTCCACCCAGAATAAGCTGACCGCGCTGTAGCCGTCTTTCGGCTATGGCCCGGTCGGCATGTGGTTAAAGCAACCAGGTAACACCCAGTAAATGAAGCAGCTTACTACTCGTCTTTCTGACTGATTGGGATTGATTTACTAAACCTGGAGAGTGCAAAATCTGGTGCTGCTCTGCATAGAAACCAATCGGCTTCCATTTTATTTTATTTTTTTCAAAGCTTAAAGTGGAGGGTCACCCTAAAAAAAAAAGAGAGCATTAATATTCTTTAAAAAATGAAAAAAAAATGTGAAAACATTTTTTTTTTTTTAACCTTATCAGAAATCCCTGTTGCTATGCAGTCTTCCTAATCTGCCTCCTCCCTACTCCGCGGTGATCTTTGGTCTTCTTCGGTCTTCTGTCGTCCTCCGCGTTGCCGTCTGGGTAATGGGGCACGCTGTGTTCTGGGAACTGTGTGTTCCCCAACACAGCGCGCCCCATTCACAAAGCGCCGCGCGACTTGCGCATGCGCAGTAGGAAATGGGCAGTGAAGCTGCAAGGCTCCACTGCCTGCTTCCCTTAGTGAGGATGGCGGCGCTGGGACCGAAGAGCCGAGGGACATGTCGGTCTCGGCAGGCCGACATTGCGGGCGCCCTGGAAAGGTAAGTGTACTTATTAAAAGTCAGCAGCTACTTTTTTTTTAGCTGCTGACTTTTAAAAAAAAAATTTTTACAGCTGAAACACCCCTTTAACTGAACAAGCTGAAGTTAGAAGCTGATTGGCTAACATGCACAGCTGCACCTGACTTTGCACTCTCCATTTTTATTAAACCGCACACACGATCGGATTTTCCAAGGGGAAATGTTCCATGTCGGGCTGTTGGCGGAAAATCCCACCGTGTGTACCCTCCATCGTACAATTGTTGTCGGACTTTCAAATGTTGGATAGCAAGTTTTCAAATTTTTCCGCCAACAAATGTGTGTTGTCGGAAAGTCCAAAGTACAAACACACATGCTCGGAAGCAAAAGCGGTCGGTCTTGTAAACTAGCGCTCGTAATGGAGAATTACCATTCGTGACGTGGCAAATTATGAAATCTCCAAATGCAGCGCACAATTTTCTTCTTCTATAATGGGATAATAATGAAGCTGCTTTGCTGGTGACACTGATGGAGTTATTGCAAACACATTTGCAAAGGCTTTTTTTTCTAGTGGTATCAAGAATAATATTATTATGCTTTTTATCTTTTTATTTGGACAAGTTAACGTAACACCATTATCCCGTAGTTTTTAAGATCAAAGATGCAACTATGTTGGTGTCCCTTGTTACATTTAAAAAAAACAATGTAAAATTACATTGGCCTACTCCCAAACTGTCATTTGAAGTAAAACACATAGCCAAATATTATTCTACACAATTTTTTTATTGTGCATTAAAAAAAGAAAACAAATAAAATTAGACATGCTATCTGCCAATAGAACTTAACCGAAAAGTGCATTCTATGCATCCAAAAATCTAGAAAATATACTCAAGCAATAACTCCAAGGCCGATAATAAATAACACGTTATCTCCTCCGATTCCGCATCATGTCTGGTTGACGAACGGCCGTTCAGAGACGAACTGAAAAGTGCTAAATGAAAAGCGCAAAAAGAAAAGCGTAAATCAACACTCACCAAACTTCTAATAACACGAAATTAGCAGAAGGAGCCCAAAGGGGGGCGCTAAAGAGCTGAAAAAACACGTAGTACGTCACTACATTCGTAATTGTTGCCCAACAATTGTGTGACCGTGTGTATGCAAGACAAGTTTGAGACAACGCCCTTCGGACAAAATTCCATGGTTTTGTTGTCGGGAAGTCCGATCGTGTGTACGAGGCAGCAGTGTTTTTCTCTTGCAGAGTTCCATGCATCGCTGCGATCCAACACTTCCAGTTGTGTCTCCACTGGACACTGTAGTTCTTCCCATCAATCCTAAAGCTGGCCATGTTAAGATTCCTCTTGTCCAACAGCATGGATGGACACATCTGCAGTGCTGGCTGTTGTATTCTGACAGCAAACACCCATGGCTGCCAGAACCTCCAAACGGTGATTGCATCTGGCCAGACGTTGGCACTGTTCAGCTGGGAATTTTCCAACCATGGGACAAAATTAGACCCATGTATGGCAAGCTTAACTTCAATGTCATGTTCTGTAGTGACATAAAGTATATTTTTCTTGTACGCCATACTGGAATCGGCTATGTGATTAAAAGGGTAGTCTAACAACTCCTGTCTGGTCACAGTGTACAACATGGGTGAAGTATGTCACCAGCACTTTAAGAAGCTTGTTTCAAATCCAAAGCTCTTTATTCTTGTAGGATCAAATGCCTGACAAAGGGTCACTGTATGGTCTCGAAACAGTCATACAAGAATAAAGGGTTTGGCACTTTGTAAGAAGCTTTTTGGTGTGCAGGCGCCATGATTTACCTCTGTAGTGACATGGGATACAACAGGAGAAGCTTTGGAGCCCAACAGGGCACACATCATCTGGGTTGACTGAGGACTGTGAACCCCGAAACCATGAATTGTGATACTGTTGCAGGAACGCTCAGATGAGCAGGATCCTGCGCTGACAATTGTGTGCTTGTGTGAGTAGCAAATACCTCTTAATTGCAGGGACGTAGTTTATCTGCTGGAAAAGTCTTAAAAAAAAAAAGCCAACACATGATTGATTCTGACTCGGGTGGGCACACATGCATATTTGGCCGCTGATGTTTCTCTGCTGAGAGCACGCTGGCTGCATGCTCTCAAGTGCAGTACGAATCAGACACAAGACAGGGTCAGCAACAAGTGAGAAGATCAGGTTCAGGTAACAGGCAGGAGAGTAGTCAGGGATCAGACCAATGAGCCCTCATTCGATTCAGCGCCATGCACGTCTGCAGCTCTTCTCTCCCCTCAGTTCCGGGTCCCGCTGGCTTTGCTGGGCACCAGGAGCCATTGGCTCCCAGTGCTGTCAATCAAAGCCAGTGATGAGGGAGCGGGGGGGGGGGGGGGGCGCGTTTGAGTCCCGCTGTCTGTGTCAATGGATGCATTAGCAGGGCTCGGGCGCACGAGTGCCCCTAATGGAAAGTGGCTTCCAATGGGGCACTGGACAGAGGGGAGGGGCCAGGAGCTCGGCGGGGGGCCCAAAAAAGAGGGTTGCGGCCGCTCTGTGCAAATCCATTGAGCATGTAAGTAATAGACATGTTGGTTTAAAAAAAACTTTTTTTTTTTAATTACCTTTTACAATCACTTTAAAGAGGAAGTAAACCCTGATGGGTTTTACTTCCTCTTTGTTTCCCTGCAAAGATAAAGCATAATGGGCTACTATGCATCTCATAGTAGCCCATTATGTGTCACTTACCTGACACAGGAGCCTGCAATGTCACCGATGTCCCCTCTTCCACAAAGCATCCATCTTCCTTCCGGGTATCGCGGCTCTGGCGCTGTGATTGGCCGGAGCAGCAAAGACGTCACTCACCGCGCATGCGTGCGGGAGCCGCTGCTAATGGCTTGATCGCCATTAGCAATGGCACACTCAGTGCGCCTGTGCGCCGATGTCTACGGTGCATGCGCCATAGACAGCGGTGCCTGTCTATTGCAAATATCTCCTAAACCGTGTAAGTTTAGGAGATATTTCTTGCACCTACAGGTAAGCCTTAATCTAGGCTTACCTGTAGGTAAAAGTGGCCTGTAAGGGTTTACAACCACTTTAACCGGTTCCCGACCGGCGCACGACGATATACGTCGGCAGAATGGCACGGACAGGCAGGAGGGCGTATACATAAGTCCCTCCTTAATGCCGTCTGTGCCATCGGGAGCGCGCCGGTCGGGACCCCTGTGAGGCCAGTCGCGGGTCCCGCGGACTCGATTGCCGCGGGGACACCCACGATCATCTCACGGGAAGGCAGCACGGGGAGATGTGGAAATAGACAGCATCTCCCCATTCTGCCTAGCAACTAGTGACACCGATCTCTGCTCCCTGTGATTGGAGCAGAGATCAGCATTCACTAGCTGACAGCCACGCCCCCCCACAGTAAGAAACACACCCCTAGGCATACTTAACCCCTACACTGCCCCTTGTGGTTAACCCCTTCACTGCCAGTGTCATTTATACAGGAATCAATGCATTTAAATAGCATTGATTGCTGTATAAATGACAATGGTCCCAAAAATGTGTCAAAAATGTCCGATGTGTCCGCCATAATGTCGCAGTCACAATAAAAATCGCTGATCGCTGCCATTACTAATAAAAAAAAAATATTAATAAAAATGCTATAAAACTATCCCCTATCTTGTAAACGCTATAACTTCTGCGCAAACCAATCAATAATCGCTTATTGCAATTTTTTTAACCAAAAATATGTAGAAGAATACGTATCGGCCTAAACTGAGGGAAAAAAAAAATGTTTTATATATTTTTGGGGGATATTTATTATAGCAAAAAAGAATGCGTTTTTTTTCGAAATTGTCGCTCTTTTTTGTTTATAGCGCAAAAAATAAAAACCGCAGGGGCGATCATATACCACCAAAAGAAAGCTCTATTTGTGGGAAAAAAAGGACGTCAATTTTGTTTGGGAGCCACGTCGCACGACGGCGCAATTGTCAGTTAAAGCGATGCAGTGCTGAATCGCAAAAAGGGGCCTGGTCCTTTGGCTGCAAATTGGTCCGGTCTGAAAGTGGTTAAGGCAAACAAGTAGAGGGATGAGGCAGAAGCAAAGTCCAGAGACTAGCTAGGGGTCGGCGCGGGCAGAGTTCAAGCAGGATCAGGTTGGTAACGGGTAACCAATATAGGAACAGATATTCAGATACTTCAGGAACGCAATAGACCAATCGGCATAAATAGCCCACCTGGCGTTTGTGCGCGCACGTGCACCTGTGATTTAGCCACAAGCCAATCTTCTGCGTATAGGAAAGCACCTTTCCTTACAGGTGCCTTCCCCACTGGCAGAATACAATGATCACTGCACTGCTGGCAGTGCTTGGGTGGAAAAAAAAAAAACACAAGCTAGTACTGAAATCAATCGATGGATCAACTTTAGTACAACCAGTCTGCCCATAAAATCCCAACCAGCCTAATTTTGATCCATCTATAGCCGGCTTAAGGCCAGCCTAAATGTGTTTCCTCTCTTATGATCTTTGTGTACTCGCCCTGATGGGGTTTGGCACTGCCTTCCAGATGCTCTTATCTCAAAACTGATTACCGAAAACGAATGTGAAGTGCAAACACAGCTCCACACAAGCCATGTGACTTTTCTAATGTTTGTTCCTGTGTGCAAATTACTCAGAAAATAAATGGCCATACAACGCACCGCACAGGATGAGTTTGATGTGTTACCCCAATGTAGAAGTGTGAGAAAGACCTTAATGTTTACCATTCAGGGCAAAGTGACAGGTTAGCTTTAGAGCAGGGAGGTTAACGAGGACTGTTTTCTATGTGACCTCATATAGGGGTAGGAGTAGAGGGGAGGGAATAGTTTTAACAATCGTTAGACTTTACTTCCACATGGACACAGGCAGGGACTAGTGTGGCTGAATTAGTGCCGGTGTTCTATCGAATAGTGCCCTCCGTCGAAAAATGCCTCCGCCAGGCTGCGCATTGTTGTGACTTAATTCAAGCTTCACTTTATAAGCAAATAATTTCATGCGCTAATAAGCGCAATCATAGCTCTCCTGTATAATGCTGGGAAAGCGCGCTTGTATATCTCTAAGTAACACAGACAAACGCTGGTATCACGTTGAGCTTAGCAAAATCCTGTCTAGCATGATCTGCTGCTTTTATTTATACTGTAAACATGAATAACAAAAGAAGGTGGTGGCTTCAAAATCAGCCAATCAGACACTTGTATTCTTTCAAAAGAACCAATCACACACATGTATATATTCAAATAGAATTCCAGTAGTGACGTGTGCAGAGCCATGTGGCTAGCTTCCCTGTGAGACACAAAGTGTCTCATAATTTGAACACTACTCACAGGGCTCTGAACACGATCGTGTGCACATTCCCACTGCTACCAATGACCTGAGCCGTACTCTATCATGGCTCAGTGGGCCATCATTTTTGTATGGTTATGCTATGATTCCCATGTACACAGATCTGTTTGCTAGGAGCGTTAATGCAGTCGCCATGAGGTGGCCAGTCTCTTGGTGAGGCATAAACGAACATACCTAAAAGAGCAAACAGATCTGCTGTTTCCACAGGAAGGTTTCCGCAGCCAACGGTCTTCCACCTGTATGTGCGAATACGCTCGCATGAGCGTATTGCAGCAAAACTGACACTGGGGGACATCTGACAACATACATATTAAAAATTTCCACAACAGCATGCGCAGTACGGAACAGCATTCCAGCTGATTTCCCGATCAGCTGTTGAGACGGCGTGAAGACGCACAGATCGTAGGAGGCACTATGCAAGCAGCGAAGGGAGAACGTACTTGTCAGATTCTGCCTCGCTGTTGTAGGCGTGTTTTGCCTGTATTGAACCTTTCTGTCTGTTGTACGGCGGGTTCTGGGTGATAAACACCATGTTTTGGCTGTGTTAAAATGCACACAAAACCCGCCCTTCAACACACCCACAACCCACCCCGCAATAGTGAGGAAGAATCTGACCATTACATTCTCCCTCAGCGCTTAGTATATCGTCAAATACTGGCTCCAGCAATCTGCACATGCGCCGCGTTGACGTCACGTCAGCTGATCAACATATCAGCTGGAGTGACGTTGGTTACTGCGCATGCGCAGACACATCAGAGTCATTTCTCGATATAACACCGGGACGAGATCATCTAGAGCCCGGGGTGAACATGCCAAACTGCCCCCCCCCCCCAAAGATGTATGAGCATTATGTGTCATCAAAAATCCCTCGAGCACTAATTCTGAACTCAAATGCGCCCCCCAAAAAAATAAATACTCTTCTAGCACACATTCTCTGCCCCTAAAATGTCCTCTCATAGAACACATCTTACCTCCCAACACAAATTCCCCTCAGTATCCCTCTAAAACACCACTCTTAGCAGCCCATGTGACTATAGAGTCACACATGTGGGTGTATACACAGTGGTAAATGACAGCCCACTGCCTCCCTTCTCCTCCATGCCCACCAACCAGCTAAACACAATGCGGGCGGGATATTACATGTAGATTAATGGTGGCTTCACCTCCCTCTTATTCTAAGACACAGACAGGAGGGGCGTGACAGCCTGTGACTGGCAAAAATCCACCCACACCATGTTATTGCCAAAAAATAATAAAGATTTGATTTCAAATCTACAGGTGTATGACAATTTAAAACGGTTTATTGACTTTATTGACATTAATCATTTTTACTCAGCATTCAAAAGGTTGTTTTATTTATTTTTATGTTTTTTTTTTTTTAACCACTTCAATACCAGGCACTTCCTGCCCAGGACAATTTTCAGCTTTCAGCGCTGTCGCACTTAGAATGACAATTGCGCGGTCATACAACACTGTACCCAAACTAAATTTTAATAACTTTTTCCCACAAATAGAGCATTTGGTGATATTTGATCACCACTGGGGTTTTAATTTTTTGCTAAACAAACTAAAAAAGCCTGACATTTATTTTTTTTTTCTTTGTTTCGGTTAAAAAAAAAAATTGTTTTATCCTTCACTAACGGGCACTAATGGGCACTTATGAGTTGGCACTGATATGTAGAATTAATGGGCACTTATAGGCAGCACTGATATGCAGCACTGATGGGCACCAATAGGCGGCACTGATGGGCACCGACAGGCGGCTGTGGTGGGCACTGACAGGCGGCTGTGGTGGGCACTGACAGGCGGCTGTGATGGGCACTGACAGGCGGCTGTGATGGGCACTGACAGGCGGCACTGATTGGCACTGACAGGTGGCACTGATGGGGCAGCACTGATGATGAGGTACTCACAGGTGTTACTGTAGAGCACTGATTGGCACTGATATAGGCACTGGTTGGCACTGTGATGGGCACCTACAGCAGTTTGATGGGGCACTGACTGGCAGCTGATGGGCACCTTTTTGGCAGCTGTGGTGGGCACATCTGATGAGTCTGTGCTGATAATCAATCTGCTGATTATCGACACAGATCCCCCTTCTGACAGGGAGAGCCGCCGATCGGCTATCTCTGTCAGCGTGAACCGAGGAATTCCGTTTACTGCCACTTCCTGGTTCACGCGATGATCAGCTGTGATCTCCGTCAGAGGCTCCCTACCACGATCGAAGATGCAGTGTGTCAGACTGACACACAGCACCTTCGATCGCTGCGCGGCGCACTGGCATGTTATCCTGCTGGACATCATATGACACCCAGTCAGGATAACAGAGCCACCACCCGTCATTCTGCTATAGGCCGGGCAGGAAGTGGTTGAACATGTGACCACCAGCAGAGGACTAGAAGCTCCTCCTGCTTATGTTTCCCTGCAGACAGGCTGGGAGAGAGCTGGGTCATGTGACAGCTGTATGCTTGGATATTTTTTTTTCCATTAAAATAATTACATGACATCATCCAAATACAGAAATAGAAGGGACAATGTAAATAGAACTGTGTGTGTTTAGTATCACTTTACGATTTTTAACCACTTCAATACCAGACACCTTCCCGCCCAGACCAATTTTCAGCTTTCAGCACTGTTGCACTTTGAATGACAATTGCGCGGTCATACAACATTGTACCCTAACAAATTTTTTATCATTTTGTTCCCACAAAAAGAGCTTTCTTTTGGTGGTATTTGATCCCCTCTGCGATTTTTATTTTTTGCGCAACAAATAACAAAAGACCGAAAATTTTGAAAAAAAAAAAACAAGTTTTTCTTTGTTTCTGTTAATTTTTTTGTAAATAAGTACGTTTTCTTCTTCAATGATGGGCATCGGTATGGCTGCACTGACGGGCACTGATAAGGCGGCACTGATGGGCACCGATGAGTTGGCACCAATGAGGTGGTACTGATGATGTGGCACTGACGGCCACTGATGATGGGCACTGATAGGTGGCACTGGTATGCGGCACTGATGGGCACTCATATGTGCCACTGATGGGCACTCATAGGCGGCACTGATGGGCACACATAGGCGGCACTGATGGGCACACATAGGCGGCACTGATGGGCACACATAGGCGGCACTGATGGGCACATATGGGCAGCACTGATGGGTACTTATGGGTGGCACGGATAGGTGGCATGGATGGGCACTGATGGGCACTGGTAGGTGGGCACTGATGGGCACGGATGGGCACTGATAGGTGGCACTGATGACACTGATAGGTGGCACTGATGACACTGATGGGTGACACTGATGGGTGGCACTGATAACACTGATGGGTGGCATTGCTGGGTGATGGGTGGTACTGATTGCTACTTGATGGTGCCAGTCAGTGCCCATTTGTGAGCACTGACTGGCACAGATTGGGCATCATTTGCACATGTGGATGGCCAGGAGGTACATACCTGGCCATCCACATGTTGCCCACTTCCCTGGTGGTCCTAGTGGAGTCCCTGGTGGTCCAGTGTGGGCATCTGAGGGGGGCTGCGCTGACAAACAATCAGCGTAGACCCCCCCCTGTCAGGAAAGCCGCTGATCGGCTCTCCTCTACTCGCGTCTGTAAGACGCGAGTGAGGAAAAGCCGATCACCGACTTTTGCTGTTGACATCGTGATCAGCCGTGATTGGACACTGCTGATCACATGGTAAAGAGCCTCCGCCGGAGGCTCTTTACCGAGATCAGTGTAGCGGTGTGTCAGACTGTCACACCGCTCCACCGATCGCCGCGATGCGCGCCCCAGTCAGGATAACGGAACCACTTCCCGGACATCAATATGCTATTGACCGGGCGGGAAGTGGTTAAAGAACCTGTAACAATTAGTTGCACTTCAGTTATCTTATGTACACGACCACTGCGGTCTTATTAAATCGATTGCAGAGGTACAAGTTTGCTGACAGCTGTCGGATCCCACTGCTAGTCCCCCGCCAGTCTCCCTCACTGCAAAGTCCACAGCCTCCTGACGAGACCCCCAGGCCCCTTCAGAGACCCCATACCCCAAAATTTCCCCTCCTCTGGAAACCTCATCTCCTACAGGGCCACCAAGCCTGCTCAAGAACCCCCAACCCCTTAGACTGCAGGGGGTCTCAAACTGGTGGCCCTCCAGCTGTTACGAAACTACAAGTCCCATCATGCCTCTGTCTGAGGGAGTCATGCTTGTAACTGTCAGCCTTGCATAGCCTCATGGGACTTGTAGTTTCCCAACAGCTGGAGGGCCACCAGTTTGAGACCCCTGTACCCAAACCAATCCAGAGCCTTCCAGCATTTCAATACTTATTTTTCATTCTCATACATTTATTGTGTGAGTACATAACTTTTTTTTTACTGTTGGGGCAGAATTTTGGAAGAATTTACTGGGCTCTGGTCTCAATAAGGTTCTGAGCTGCTCAACGCTTTGCAAATGGTTTGCTAAAGCTTGCTGTACACACTGCACACCTATACAAGGCGATGTTTGTGTGAACAAGGCTTTATATGCTAATTTTGACTTTGTAGCCAAGTCGAGAACTGTACCCACCCAACAGAATTCCACAATGCATTGTGTGTACGTCTCTACCTTTGCACAGTGGAAAGCAGAACAACATCACATATACACTATATTACCAAAAGTATTGTGACACCTGCCTTTACATGCACATGAACTTTACCTGGCATCCCATGTCTTTATGGACCTTGCTTTGTGCACTGGTCCAAATCATTTTGGTGGAGGGGAAAAAAGGTGTGGGGGTTGTTTTTTTAGGGTTTGGGCTTGGTTCCAGTGAAGGGATCTCAAGGTGTCAACATACCAAGACATTTTGGACAATTTCATGCTCCCAACTTTGTGGGAAAAGTTTGGGGATGGCCCCTTCCTGTTCCAACATGACTGCGCACCAGTGCACAAAGCAAGGTCCATAAAGACATGGATGAGCGAGTTTGGGGTGGAGGAACTTGACTGGCCTGCGCAGGATCCTGACCTCAACCCGACAGAACACTTTTGGGATGAATTGGAGTGGAGACTGTGAGCCAGGCCTCCTTGTCCACATCAGTGCCCAACCTCACAAATGGGCTTTGAATGGTCAAACATGCCCATAGACACACTCCTAAACCTTGTGGACAGCCTTCCCAGAATAGTTGAAGCTGTTATAACTGCAAAGGTTGGGCCAACTCAATATTGAACCCTACGGACTAAGACTGGAATGCCATTAAAGTTCATGTGCGTGTAAAGGCAGGTGTCCCAATACTTTTGGTAATATAGTGAATCTAGCTACAAGTTGAGAACGAATGATCCTTTGAACCCAGGCTCATGTTTTTATGGCCTCAGAGAACCTGTTATCAGCACATAACAATCAGCGCTACTTTACAGACAGACAACAAGTTCAGTTCTGGTATAAATGTGAACAGATTTTGTATGCAGTAAACAAAATATCTCATTCATTATGGATGGAGCTGCACTTGGCTCGTCTAGATTATTTCTGTTAAACTTGTCCCCAGAGATCAAATTATTTCTCTACATTAGAGAGAAGGATTTGTGGAAATTTAGGGTTTTTGAAACAAGTCCTTTTTTATGTCAGCTGAATAAAAGTAATGTAAATCACTAAAGTATGATTATGCTTCTTTCCCTAAAGCATAACACCGGGTGACTAAAAACTATCCGGGTTGTGCCCGCACTGCAAGGGTTAATTGCTTGTTTAGGTCTAGGGGGACAAAAAAGGAGATTTAGGCCCTATTCACACTTGTGCGACTTTTCATGCGACTTTGGACCCCTAAGTCGCATCCTATGTTTCCCAAGGAGTACCATTCATTTATGTGTGACTTAAAAGTTGTTCCTGCACTACTTGGGTCCGCCTTTAAC